>JAQJVL010000319.1:621404-1076488 GCA_035578905.1 Stictocephala bisonia
GATGAGTGATTGTGCCGAATGAATGTAGTTTTGAATAAATGTTATGAATAACAGTAGTTTTGTTTGAGATAGTCGAAATATTTTTAAGTTGAAATATAATGTTTCACATTTTTTGACTTTATATGTTTTACTTCGTACATTGCAATTTCTATTTTGTATTTCCTTGTAAATTGTTATTTATATTTGAAAATATCTTGTTATGTATGATGAGGTTAAGTGGTAGAGAGGGCTTTGTAGCCCTAACTTTGCCTCTTGAATATAAATAAAGACGTTTTTCATTTCATTTCATTTCATTTTCATCATATAACCTCGTGCAAAAGGATTTTCAGAACGAATGATTTCCTCTAATAATTCAAATAATGGCACACTAATACCATCATTTAGAGGATGGTTTCCTCGCTCCGTTACAGCTTCTTCTGAATCGAAAAATACATTTGTCCATAAAGAGGTTTTTCAAAATTACCTTCTGGAGTTTGTGTTGGCTGTGCAGCTGCATTTATTTTATGATATACCTGGCCGTTGGCAATATAAGTATATATTCCACGGTTATTTATTGTACGGTCATCATCGCACGAATAAGATGCCATTGCATACGATGAGTTTAGATTTTTAATTCTTTGATGAAATTCAGGAGATAAGGGATGTCTATGCGAAAAAAGTCTTGCTAATTCATTTGGAAAATCAGCATGTTGGATATCAATTTTACCCTTCAAACAGCAATCCCCAAATGAGTTATTATTTCTATTGCCTACGCGTTCCTCAGGAAAATGTAACGCTCCACAATGCACGCACGCAACATTAAATTCTCCTAAACGGTGACAAGCAACGTCACTTTGAACAGCTAACTTGTAAGTAGGCTTCAACAAATTCGCTAACAAACGTCTTTGGCGACGAGCATTCCGACTTCGCTGTTCTTCAAGACACTGTTCCCTGCAAACATGGGTTTCAGCAGCTCGAATTTCATTTGCATGCATTATTAAATTTTCTAATCGCTGACTTCTTTGATCAGGAGTTTCTTCATTTCGTTGTTGACTATTTCTCTGGCGCATTGCATTTAATCACTGACTTCTATCTTCAGGAGTTTCCGCATTTCTTTGTTGGCTGTTTCTCTGTCGCATATCATCTAATCGCTGACTTCTTTCTTCAGGAGTTTCCGCATTTCTTTGTTGATTAATTCTGTGACGCATTATATCCAAACGTTGACTCCTTTCTTCAGGAGTTTCTTCATTTCTTCGTTGATTTTCTCTTTCGCGCATATTACTCAACCGCTGACTTCTTTGCACACAAGTTTCTTGAGAGATTCGTTGAGTGACTCTTGAAAGATCATCACTCAAACGTTGTTGACGCTCTTCTGCTGTTTCATTCAATTTTTTGTTACGTTCCCGATGAATTCTTTTTTCTTCTGATTCTTGACTCTGTGAATCATTCAAATCCATAATAACTCCTATCAATCTATCTCTGCAAGCAACTTTCGCTTTACGCATTGGTATAGCAGTAGCAGGAGTATCTTTACTTTCTTGATTAAAAATTGTTGTTTGGACGACATTATTAAATGTTACCCCCGAGGTTGATGGCAAATCGTAATTAAGAAAGTTGCTAGAAGTTTGTAAGGTATTTCCAGAATTATTTGTAGAAGTTGTTTGCAAAGTATTAATACAAGTCATAAGATTTGTTTCATTGTTTGAATCAAGATCTGTATTTTCAATTTCAGCTTCATAGCATGTTTCAGTATCTTGGGATTCATTTAAATTCGGTATTGGTGGCTCATTTTTATTAAAATTAAACTTGCGTCGTTTTGGAGGACGTCCGCCTGGCATCTAAGAAAAAGTTAAAATACACTGAACTGAAGTTATCAATGAACTATTTACAAGGACCATAAATATGCGTTGAAATTATAATAAAAATGAAATAAAGTTCGAGAATAACTGAATTGTGTATATTAGACATAGGTAAGAAAAATACAATAATATTTGGTTTGTTTACGTTTTAACAGATTCAGAAAAACATGTGTTATTTAAAAAATAAATTAAAATCATAATTCACATGTTGAAATAGTAAATAGTAAACATTAAACAGTGGTATTGACCCACTCGCCTGTCTCCTATATTTTTACTGTGTACTTTTGGAATCGTGAAAACTCATAGAAGACGAGTTTTCTCAAAATTGTCACCAAATCCATTGGATTCCTGAGGTAGAAAACCTTTTTATAGACAAAGTACGAAGAAAATCGGTAAAGCCGTTTTTGAAATAAAATGACTGGAAATAGGTACATAGATACATACAATTCCTTGCTCGTTTTATAGTATAAGATACACTTTTATTTTCAAGAAAAATATGCCAATGAACATCAATCACCCCAACGCAATATAATTTCTGATCAAGTAATATTGTACAATACCTAACCACAAAACTGTATTTACAAAAAAAACCACCATCAATATAATGAGGTAAAATTATACAATTCACTGCCGATTGACCTGACATTGGAACAACATTTCAAACGTTTTGGAAGATCATTGTAGCAGATATTGCTTGCCCAGTGCCTATATAGTGTCCAGGATTTCTCTTTTATTCCAGATAATTTTATTTAAATTAATTGTGATTCTGAGTTCTATTATCCTTTGAATACATTTGATTAAATCGTAGAATAAGTTACCTTTGTGAATATGACATTGTTATGCAGATATATCTGTCAAAATAAAGCATGTTTTGAGTTTGGATCTGAACTGTTTAAATAATCTCAGATATGGATGAATCAGCAAAGGCATTAAACAGTTCTATTTGAGAATTTTATTCTGTCTGAGTCTGTAGTAGTTGTATTTGTTGGCTCTAAAACATTTCAGAGCTGGCTCTGCTTTTCAGAGAGCCCAGCAGGCTTCCATTTTTCCTTAAAGTCCGTATTTTCTAACTTAGTCCTTAAAGTCCTTATTTTTCGTATTCGGCCCCTAAAAGTTACTATTTAAACAGATTTACAGTGAAGTGTTAAATATGTGATAGTTAAAAAAAGTCATAACTTATTTTTATTTTCTACCTTGCAACCCATTATAGTTCCTATTCCCCCTCCCCTTAAAGGCCCTTAAATTTACTATTGTTAACATTTGAGGCTCCTATTCCCACCTTACTTTTCCCAAAAGTCACTAAACTGTGTATCCTTTCTTGGTAATTTTTATATGTTAACTAATCTAATTTATGTCCTCTGTTAAGCACTTAAAAGTATAAGACATGCCTACTAACATTGTAAGGTTATGCTATTAAAACATTTTAAAACTTCATTAATATGATTTTACCTTAGATTAAAACAAACAGCAAAAATAAAATGCTAAGTCAAGATATTATGACTAATGCACAATATTTTTCAAGCCTCTTTCTTGATTCTCATTGATTCTCTTGATTCTATTGCTTTTGTCTGTCGATCAGTTTAACCTTTGATGTACCTATAGAGAATATTTGAGGCTGTAAATGACACCAAATTTATATTCAAGAAATTGCATGTATGAATAAAGAAGTTTTGACCAATGACCTTCATAGCTCTGACCATTTACCCCAAAGAGTAATTTAATATAAATGATTTACGGCTAAGAATTGTCGTATGCAAATAGAAAGTGATGAAGGATACTGCTATTAATTAAAAAGTTAAAAAATTACTAAATATAAAATATGAAAGAAAATTGCCCAAAATTGTGT
The DNA here is from genome assembly GCA_035578905.1 of Stictocephala bisonia. NCBI lineage: Eukaryota > Metazoa > Arthropoda > Insecta > Hemiptera > Membracidae > Stictocephala > Stictocephala bisonia. The sequence continues at coordinate 625,089 of JAQJVL010000319.1, forward strand.
TTGAAAAACTTTGTAAAGTTCAATTTTTACTATGGTAGACTTGGGCTCAGGAAGCGGCGGTAGGCGAGGGGCGAGGAAGAGTATCACGTCTTAAAAAAATGTTCTCAAATTAGGTCACTCTATTCAGGAATGACTCATCAAACTCCATTCATTGGTTTAGGTTAGTAGCGCACAGGCGAGTCTACGGTTGTTATAAAAATTGTACTATACCTACTCTTACCTACACTAAAAGATCTTAAGTTAGATAGAGCGTTTGCTTTTCAGAGTAAAACAGTTTCAAATACAATTTTATTGCTTAATTGAATTAAGATAGTTAAATCTGAAACTAATTTGAATGTCTAATTCAAGGAAAATAAAATGCACTAACATGTTTTATCTCAAAAACCAATTAAGATCAAATTATAACTGTGCAACTTCATTTTAATACTATATAGGCCTTGTTCAGTAAGAATTGTTAATTAAGTTAAATAATAAACAATACAGTAAACTCAACTACTCAAGCTAATTGGAACATTCTGGAATAGTTAAAGTTATTCGAATGGATAGAGATAAAACAGGCTACAGGATAAATTATTTGACCGTCATACTATTTACTGCAGTTAAATTATACGAAAATAACAAAATTTTAATGAATTAGAATTGTTAGTTTTTATCTCTCTTGTCATTGACTGTATTAATTTGAAAATTGTTCTCATGTATGTGTGTGTGTGTGTGTGTGTGTGTATGAGATAGTAATTTAATTTTATGTCACACGAAAGGTTATGTTGATCAGTCAGTGTTTGTAAACATAAATTTTGGATGATGCTATTTAGTTTTTTTCTGCCCTCAGGAGATCTTGGTTCACAATGGCCAAACGTTCACACGAACTTCTAGATGTGGAGAGCGGTAGAAAAAATTCTAAATTTGACAATGTTGAAGAGTCTGAAGTAAAATTTGAAGACCTAGAGAATTTTTCAAGCAACGATGAATCATTTGGGGGCCAAGATCAATTGTCTTCAAGTTCCTTTGAAGTAGAACGTTCCTCAGATACCGATGGGTCAGATATATTTTGTGATAGTTCAAAACCTGTAATTGCTCATACCTGGAAAAAGGTAAGGCCACCTGAGCCAACCAAAGACATAAAGTCCAAGTTCTCAGTCAGTAAAACAGGTCCTTGCAGAATAGAAAACTGTAAAAATCCCATAGACTATTTAAATCTGTTTTTATCTGAATCTGTCTTTATTATGATGGTGCATCATACTAACGCGTTTGCAAAACATCAGCTTCAACAGGCGAAGATAACTCGATACTCTCGCTTCAACAAGTGGAATGATATTACAATAGAAGAAATGAAAAAGTTTGTTGGCATATTGATCAGTATGGGCCTTACTAGAAGAACACAAATATCCGATTACTGGAGTACAAAGCCTTCTCAGTTTATTCCTTTTTATTCTAATGTTATGTCTATTAAAAGGTTTCAAACCATTCTTTCAGTATTTCATTTGACAAGTAATTTAAATACAACCAAGAATGAATCTGGCCGTGACTTGTTGAAAAATGTTTATGAACTGTTGACAGTTTTAAATGCTTCTTTCAAGGATTATTTTGTACCTGGTCAGGCAATAAGTGTTAGTGAGGGTTTGATTGGAGCAAAGAAATATAGTACGCTAGTTAAATACGTACCAAAAAAGAATCTTGCCCAACACAACATAAAAAAAATTATTTTGTGCGATTCTTCATCAGGATATGTTTTCCATAGTGCTTTAATTAAGTACAGAGATCGTAGGGTAGCAGGACTGCTAGCCAAGAGAGTTATTATGGAAGTTTTAAACGAGGCCCAATTGACCGGGAAAGGACATCACATATTTGCCGATAATTCATACACAACTTTTGGACTCTCTCGAGAATTGTTGGCAGTCAATACACATTTAACAGGAATATTGAGTAAGAAATCTAGTGAGTTCAAATCGAGTATTATCCAGACACCTTCAAAAGACAACAATACCTTATACTTCCGTAAAGGAGCCCACCTTCTAGTAAAATATAAGGAAGCGACTGACAAAAAGACTGTAAACATACTAACAACTGGCTGTCACGCAGAGGATAAGCTACTTAAAAACACCACAGGTAAACCAAAAGCTAAACCACTACCCCTTTACCTGTATAATAAACATAAAGTTAGTATTGATAGTAAACGTAAAAGATTCCTAACCACAGCACGAATGACAAGAGCCTTTTGGAAAAGAATAGTTTACAGTCTTATTGATATAGCGGTACTGAATGCCTTCGTTCTTTACAAGGCAAACACAACTACAGAAAGGCGTGTTGACAGGTTCCAGTTCATCTTGGAAATTGTTGAGAAACTATCACTTGAAGGAAGCACTTCAACGAGGAGTTTAGTTGATCAAAACATTCACCAGCTATCGTTATTGCCAGGTGAAAACTCTCGTATTTGCGAAGTATGCAGGACTAAACCAAGGAGCAGGAATTTCTGTTCTGGCTGCAATGTTGGAGTCCATCCAGAATGCTTTGAAGATCTCAACCATTATCCCAGACCAAATCGATGATACTGTTACCCGTCCTGGCAGTGTAAGTTTTAATAAAATTTTTTTCCTGTTTTGATTATATAACCAGATTAAGCAAAAATAAATCTAAAGTTTAAATTAAAATATGTCCATGAGGGGGCCATTTTGTTCTAAGTAAAATGCCAAAAACAGTTTCTATTTCAAAGATTCAGTCTGAAATGTTTGAAATATTAAATGTTATTGTAATAAGTCTCAACTATCAGGATATCACCAACCAATGCTAATAATATTGAGTCGCTAATAATATTTAATAGCTGAGCTCCAGTACCATCAGCTATTAAACTAGTTCTAAATGACAGAGGCTGTAGGTATAGTCATTTTTTTGTGCTTTAAATTGTACTCGTCTGTAGGCTTGCTGTTATCATTCTAATATAAATACTGATCATTTGACAAAGTTGCTCCACTCATCAAATTGTTAACCACACTCACTTGTAAGAATTAGTGCAAGGTTAGCGCAGCTTGTCTCGAGAATAATAAGTGGGCGAAATATTCCTAGTGGGAAAGAACTTCAAAACATTTCCTAAGTCTGGAAATATTTTCAAGAAGAGGGAGTATATAAAATAATTGGTTTTTATTCATTTTAATGGTTATTTACAAGCCTTAAAATTGGTCTATTTAATCAAAATTACATTTATTAATAATCAAATAAGGAAGTATTTTACCCTTTTCTACAAGTACAATTTTGTCTTAATTATACATTCCAGAAACATTTAATTTATCTTCGTTTTGAAATAAATAAGAAAAGTTATATAAAAACAAAAGCTCTTTAAGATTGATCATTTTATATGTTACTCAAAGACTAAATATTGTACTAAGTTTACTATATAATATAATAATTAACCACGAGTCAGTCAGCGGATATTGAAAGCTTGTTTTAAAAAGCAATAATTAGTAAGTAAAGTAAACATTTTACATATATTTTTTACTTCCTCACCAGTTGACATGGGCCTACAGGCCTGTGCGTCAACTTTATTCAATGAGTGAAGTACTGACCGTTGGCCAATAGGGATTCGAACGCTTGGCCACTCACTCACCATGCTGGCAATTAGCCAGTTTGTAACAAGACTAACGTTCTATGAAGCATTTGTTGGAACTAAACTAACGTACACAAACTAGATAGCTGTATCATCTTGTCCTTCTTAAATATACAACAAACAACCAATCACAATTGCCCAGCTTATCTCAAAATGAATCTTTTCTTGTAATACTTCTAAGGGTTAAATTAAACGATAAATTTAATTATTGAACATATTAATATCAGTGATGGTAAAATATTTTAACTGTTGTTACTACAAATTTAACAAAAGTAAGTGAAACTGGCAACGCTATCAATCAAACGATCAATTGATTTTTATAATAGCAAAACCAATGTAAACTTCATGGCAAGTGAGATGATTGTTGTAATGTCTATTCTGCTAGTATTGACTGCACCATGAACATATGACTGTGAGTGGTTGGGGACAGATACTGGTGTGCATGCGCTGTCTGCAGGCCATGTATAATGGGTTTTACAATAGCATTAGTTAATTTACTTGTTTGTCTTCTTATTCTTTTTGTTGAACTTAATGTAAGTGAATCTAAACTTAACAAATTTTTCATTTGCAGGTGTTGATCTTGTGATGGGGAGAAGGACCATATCACAGAATACAGAAATCAATCAAGAACAAATTAAAAAGTCTGTTTTTACTCCAAAATAGAAAAACCCTGATTTTATGTAAATAAAACTTTTAGTAATGATAACTACTACTGTAACCTTAATAATAAATAATAATTATTTATAAAACTCATTATTTTAATTCCTTTCTTTATATTTTTATAACTCCATAAAGGTATTTATAATAAGTAAATGATTAAATAACTGTTTGATCTGTTACTACAGATTCCATAACCTTAGGACTTGGGTTGATTAAATGGCCCTTTCCAAAGATGAAAGATGAGAACTTGGTAACAACAATTTTAATCTTGTTTTCAGGTTTTCTTTCTTCTCCTTTTATTTTAGCAGATAATATTGAAAGTCATATGATATTCATTATTCATTAGTAAGACTCCGATTGTCAAGATATAGACGAATATGAGGGGCAAATAAGTGTGATGACTGTAGATGAACAAGTGGAGCCATTGTTAATAAGTAAGGTAGTCTGTTCCTCAGAAAGAGCTACCGGTATTTATTAATACCGGTAATTATATTAATATAATTAAGGTATAGCCCAATAGCCAGGTGAACTAAGGGACAGCTGTACGTGGAATCCAAACCATATAGTATTGGTCTGACTTTCAGCTAACTGATTAGCCTGATACTCAGCCCTCTCCCCTACACAATGCCCAAACCTTGACTATCATCCAACATGGACATCCCAGACTTCTCTAGTAGAGTCCACGTTGATGACAACCATTGAGCGGATGCCGTTTCGTATTAAGAGGACCGAGCATAAAACCTATCGCCTATCATCTCCTCAACACTCTGTCCTTAAGCAGCTAAGTTACAGCACTGTGCCACTATTGCCAACAAGTACAAGATATTTTTTGTAGTAACAAAAACTATGCTCATTCTCCATACTCATCATACAAGTTCGCTTATATCTTGACATGGCATCCATTCAAGTGGAGTTTAAAACTTAAAAAGTTAATTGAAATTATGATTAGTAAATTGCTTCTTTCTCCTTAATTCCTGATTAATAATTCATTATTTTGCCCTTTAATTGTTTGCCCCTAAAACACACAACTTAACCCGTTCTAACTGAAACTGGCATAATGTGATCATAAATTTCCCATTTTTATAGCATTTGTGTTTATTCTCTCTTAACAACACTTATTAAAAAATACAGGGTCAGTTTTAAGTCGGTCACCCCCTAATTTGTTTCCACGATCTATAAAATATGTATGTATTGAATATGCCATTAAATTAATACCAACCCATACTAAATTTTGAATGTTTCAACGTTATTAGGGATCAATTGGGGTCCAAGATATAGGAGTCAACTTCAAAATTTTAAATGGGAACTAGTCATGTATATATATATATATATAGCATATGGTTTTTGTCAGCTGTCTTTTCTTTTAAATTAAAAATTATTCAAAAGCTGTGTTTTTGTGGTTATTTTCTGAGGAATAGTTGCCCTTATTTTGTAATAATGACTACATTCGATCATCTACACTCATTCGAAACCCATATTCGCCAATATCTTGACGATCGGCATCTTAATACTAAAAAAAAAACAATAAAACTGCCTTTATATAGAACAAAAACATATGTCTTTAAAAACAGAAGATGAATTTCTATAAACAATGTTTCACATGTACTGGTCATGTGTTATGCTAATTAACACTGCTATTTTAAGCTGAAACGAAAGAGTATTTAGAATTAAAAAAAGCGTGTGTCATTATTTAGTTTTAATTAGGAAAATACAAGATGATGACCAATGACACAGTTTATCCCAGCATCTACAAGTACATTGAGATCAATCCCTACGTCAATGTACACGTGTTTATATGAGACTAGGGGACACCCCTGCCCGTTTTGCGTACCAACACCGAATCTTGCTGCGCTCGATACACCTCGGCCTTCGTATTCTGCATGTGACTTTAACTACAAATAATATTAGAATATCTGTATAACTTAAAATCACAGTATGAAATTTATTTACAGTATCTCACTCACATTACTTGCGTTGCTACCTATTTATTAGTATGAAATGAAATGAAAAATGGCTTTATTGGAGGCGAAGTTAGGACTATAGAGTCCTCTCTACCACTTAACCTCAGATAAATAATACAACTTGAAATAGATAACATAAAATCATATTAAACTCTACGCAATGCAATATAAGACTATTTTATATAAAAATAAACAAAAATTAAAAGATTAACTAATCTATAAAGCTAATCAATACAAAAGAAATTGGCACTAACTATTCAAATTTAATAGTAAAATTCAAAAGAAAGAAAGAAAAAACGCTTTAAAGACACTCACCCATTCATACTTTACTCACACCCCACATAGCCCCGCAAACCACCAGCCCACCGCCACTACAGATTCCGCATCAAATGACCTTTAACTTCCACCCCGTAACGAGGGTAACCTTCGATTATTTTGATTCTGTCAGGGAGCGTATTCCATAGGTGACAAGCTGTTACAGTGAAAGATTTGTTATATAAAGTAGTACGATGTACAGGGACTGATAATATTGATGCCCCCTGATGAGTATTTCTAAAACTTATTTCGTTCATGAACCTGAAACGCTCGGTCAAGTAACTGGGATTTTTTTGTTTTTAAAATCTTGTAAATCAGTAATAGTAAATGATACACACGAAGCTGTTTAAGTTTCAGAATAGACAGTTGATTGAAGAATGGCGTAACGTGATCATAACACCGTATATTGAAAATAAATTTTATACAATAGTTCTGCGCACGTTGAAGCTTGTCCGAGAGCTTCACAGTCATGTCACTAGTTACGTTGTCACAATAATTTAAATGAGGCTAAACAAGTGTCTTAACCAGCATCACTTTAACGTTAAATGGAAGAAAAGATGCATAACGTTTCAAGCAGTGAATGCCAGCAAACACTCGATTGCACGTAGTCATAATCTGATCAGTCCAATTCAAAGTCCTACTCATGACAAGACCAAGATTCTTTACTTAGTCACAATAATCTAAAGTAGAGTTATTTAGTTGAAGCTTAGGAAATGTGTCAATATTAACTTTAGAAATTAGTCTTGGGTGTCCAATGACAATTGCTTGTGTCTTTTGTTCATTAAGCTTCAATCCATGTTTCACGGCCCAAGAAGAAAGTGCATCAATGTCACTGTTTGTTCTAGAAACAGCTCTTGCCATGTCAGTAATAGAGAAGTGTTGATAGATTTGCAAGTCATCTGCATATAAGTGGTAGGAGGAATATCTTATGTGATCTGTAATATCATTTATATAAAGAATAAACAGTAGTGGACCCAACACTGAACCCTGAGGATTCCTTCTAGAAACATGTTTAGTGTGATTTATTGTATTCAGCAACACTTTAGTAAGTACAATAAAAAAAACTTGTAAAATTATATAAATTAATTGTTTGTTTGTTTTTAAAACGATTGGAATGAAGTTAGTAATTATTTCTTATGAGCAGTAAATTTACATTTTATGATTTAAAAAATAATTTAATTTATATTCCCTTTTTTAGTTTTTTACCATCGCTGTTCTATAAGTTTCATAATAATATTAGTATTCCATTGGGCTCTTTATCAATAAAAATATTCTTCTGATAATCATACTTTTTTTCGTTTTCAGACCATGCTCCTGGTTCCATTGTTGACGGATTAGCGAGTTCTACTTTATGCTCAGAAACTTGCTGCAATAGATAATTAACTACAGTTAAAAATGCAATACATTAGAGATTAGATTTAAATTGATTATTTTTATTATTTTTCTCTGGTTTGTTAAAAATATGAAAATCTATAGTGTGTATGTTATTATATTAAAGCTGTTCAAAACTTCTGCAGTCCAAATAGTCATATGCATTTGAACTTCAATCCTCTGGGTTCTTTGTTTTCCTACTAATGTAGGATTAAATGCTTTCACACATAAAGTGTCAAACTTGTCACTTAGCTGAAAATCAGACCAAAACTATGTGGTAAGGATTCCACGTAAAGCTGTAGGTCCCATAATTGCCCTGGCTATTGGGCTATTAATAAATATTCATTTCTGAGCTAAGTCGAACTCAGATAGTAAAATGACTAAACTCGTTCATCTACACTCCTCATATTCGCCCATATCTCTACGATCGGTGTCTTAGAGATGAATAATAATAATAATGAATAAAAATAAAGTTTAATGTGTCATTCAATTTACTACAAGTTTTTTTAGTGAAGTAACTAAATTTTCTTATTATCAGTAAAAGGACATGGTTTGAAAAAGTAAGTATATGCTTCACTAGTAAATGGTCAGAGATATGTTGTTCAAGAAATACTTAATTGCTCTAGCTAGCAAAACTACACGTTATGTTATCTGCTTCTATTATATTTAATAAAGTAATGAGTGCTGATAAGTTCATAACACGTAATGTGCTATGAAAATATATTTCAGCCAGGAATCAATAGAAGGGGTAGACAGCATTGTGAAGGTCATTTTGGTTTTTGATAAGATGTGCAACTTATTGTTTTCCATGTGATTATTGATAATTGTGGCTTTTGCTTCTTTATGTAATGAAGAGTATATATAAGGTCGGAGGTCCTCCAGTGTAGTAGTCACAATCAGGCACCTCCAGCGGCTTCAGAAGACAGCTTTACAATATCATGAAGCTTGTAAGTTATTGCAGACTAACTGTAGACTTTAAAACCTTTTTTTTTATTTCAATTATTTTTCTTTAAAGCAACAAAAATGTTCAAACTCTTAATCATTTTTTCTTATTCAATATAGCAAAAATAGTACTTACAACTTTTATGTAGCAAAAAATAACTTTCATTTTAATTTTGTTACATTATAAAATACAAATTTCTTTGGCAGATAATTTTCAATCATGTTATTAGTGTTCACGTTTTGTTGTATAACTGTTCTGTGGAATATGTTGTATTATAATACTTTTATAATATTAGTGCCAGCTCTTATTTTAATTGTTAATGTCTGATAGGAAAACGAGAGTATGTTTTCAATAAAACCTTTTCTGTAATGTATACGTTTTTAAAATAACATTTGTATCTTAGGAATTCATTTTAGTCCTTCACTCTACATTATTTTCAAGAATAATGAATTTTTTTATGTTGTCATTTTTGTATTATTTTGACTCTTAATCGGATATTACGGCAAATTAGTAATTGAAAATATTCAACAGTTTAGATTCAGGCACACTGAAATGTTACATTTAAAAGACTAAATGATTGTACAATATAAACATTACTTAGTTTATAGTATATATTTTGATCTGATGAAAGGTATCAGATAACAGCTTCACTAAAATATATCAAGATTATTATATTTTTTTGGAGATATAGTTTTAATTTAATCATTAATTCCAATAGCAATCATTAAATTGTTGTCTTTGGATATAATAGTATTTTGTGTTTTGGAGAATGAGCCTTAGTATTGGAGATACCTTTGACATTAAGTTAAAGCATTGATTTTATACACACAGAGAGATTTCTCATCCAATGTTAAATTTTGTGTCTCAAATTATCAACCGTTTTGTGGTTCATTGTGGAGCGCTATCCATTTTAGAGTCCACTGAACCCAAAAAAGTGGGTTAAAAAAAAAATGTGGTGTCTGTGAGTATGTGCAATTTGCTAGAGACCAAACGGATGGATAGATAATTATGAAATTTGGCATGTAGGAGTCTTTAGCCAATATCTCCGGACCATTTAAAATTTTTTTGAAATTTCAGTTTTTTTATTTTTATGGGTAAAAAACATACAAAAATAGAATTTTCTCAAAAACGGCTCTACGATTTTGGTTACATTTTCAGCAAAGATGTGAATCACAATTTAAAATATTTTAGGAATAACTGCATGTCTCTAACTTGACTAATTTTTGAGTTATGGCAAGAAAACATATTTGGGAATCAAACTGGTAATTTTCAAAGTTTTGATTTTTTAGTATTTAATATAGGAGAAAGTTTGTGCAAATTCTTTGGAACCATTTATAATCTATTTGTAAGTAATTATATAATCAATGGTTAAAACTAATTTCATCAACTTTTATTATATATACCAACAGTAGATATCCCATCTAATAGGGATATTTGTACCTGTAATTTTGTTAGTGAGGCCCGCAACCACAGTTGGTTTAAACTGCATTACATTTACATGGGACTACACTAGCGCTCCACAATGAACCACAAAAACAGCTAATATTTTGAGACTCGAAATTTAACATTGATGGGAAATCTATTTGTGTATAAAATAAAATCAGTGGTTCTACCCTGCCCATCAAGACCGATGAGACATTGATGTTTAAAACAGTGATACGTAACGATATTTAAATTAGATTCCTTTAAAGATTTAGAATTACAGTAATGTTAAATAATAAACAGCTATATTTCTGAGGACGTATAAGGGTGATTGGCACTTTGAGTTTAAAATTTCACTGGGTTATATTACATGCTATTTGGAGTAAAACAGTGGTTTTAGGCATTTTTATTCAAATTTCTCGTTAAATAGTGATTTTTAAAGGGTTTTTACAAAATTAGTGACTTGTGACTAACAAAGCCAGTTTTCCTACAATAATCAAAATAAAATATTAAAAATGTGGTATATTCTTAAAGAGCGTTAAATTTCCACCAGAATTAAACTGTTTCTCGATAAAATTGATTGCCTTTTATTGTGGTCTAAGATGCATGAATGTACAACATTTTAAGTTTTACAAATTCACTTATAACATTCAGAGGACTTTTCATCACCAAAAAGCGAATGTGAAAGGTATCCAATTATCTAAAAAACTTCCCTAATAAATCCTCTTTTATTTATTTGAAATCTCTTGTTTCAATAAATTATTTTGCCATGCTTTCAGTTACAAACGTAAAGCTAAGTCATCCAACGAAGATGTTCTTTAAGTTCAATGTACCAAATAAAAGAGAATTTATTAGGGAAGTTTTTTAGATAGTTTGACAACTTCCACATCCCCTTTTTGGTGATGAAAAGTCCTCTTAATGTTATAAGTAAATTTGTAAAACTGATAAAATCATTATTTAAAGAGAAATTTGAATACAAAATTTCTAAAACCACTGTTTTACTCCAAATACCATCTACAATAACCCGGTGAAATTTTAAACACTAATGTATTGCAAAACAACTTCTGAATTTCTATTTTTCCATCAATGAGCCTTTTTTATAAGCATTAATGTTCCTAGTCACCAGCTGTTGTGCAACCTCCACCACTAGTAATTCTTATTTGGGCAACTTGTTCTCAACATTGCAATAACCTTGAGATTTGTTAAACGATGATCCCAGGGATAGTTTAAATTACAGCAAAATGATGTTGTGACATACCAGCTCAGAATATTTTACTAATTATACAAATGTCATTTACATTTAACGTAGCTTTAATATTGGGAACGGCTGTGTCTTTAGCAAGCTATAACAAGAATCACACCTACTACATTTTGATTAAATTTGTGCAACCAATAGAAATTGCTCTAAGAAGTACAGTCCCCATGTTAAAAATTCAACCTCGTGTAGAGCTTGAAAATGCTAGTTTGATCAGTGGCCAATAGATTGTGTAGAGCGTCTTTTTGTTCGTCAGTTTGTATGAGAGTGTGCTTCACACTTCAAACCATTTTTGTCTATATCTGTCTTTGTTGCACCTGTCTGCTAACTACAGGGTGGCCCGTAAGTAACCAGCCAAACTTCTGGAGGTCATTCCTTGGGTTAAAACAAACAAAAAATTTCATGTGTACAAATCGTCTATCTCGCTCCATTATCCGGCTATCTGTCTGTATGTGTTTTTTACTAAAAACTTAATATCTCAAAGGTTATTTAAAATAAAACCATGAAAATTGATATGAATGTTGATCTTTACAGTATCCATGTACTATTTAAATTTCATTTTTTTACAACAACCTTTTTCAAAATGGCGGCCATTTTAAATTTTTAAAGCCAAATATCTTAATAACCTTAAATTTTACTAAAAGATTGTAAGTTACAAAAAAAGTTTAAGAATTTATTTCTATAAATAATTATATAAAAAGTTTTATAACTATTAACTGAGAAATTACAATTTTTATCAAATAAAAATATGCTTGATATTGATAAAATTGAAAACTAGTTTTCGATTTTGATAACAATTGTAATTTCTCAGTTAATAGTTGTTCAATCTTAAAACTTTTTATATAATTATTTATAGAAATAAATTCTTAAACTTTTTGTAACTTACAATTTTTTAGGAAAATTTAAGGTTATTAAGTTATTTGGCTTTAAAAATTTAAAATGGCCGCCATTTTGAAAAAGATTGTTGTAAAAAAATGAAATTTAAATAGTACATGGATACTGTAAAGATCAACATTCATACCAATTTTCATGGTTTTATCTTAAATAACCTTTGAGATATTAAGTTTTTAGTAAAAAACACATACAGACAGATAGCCGGATAATGGAGCGAGATAGACGATTTGTACACATGAAATTTTTTGTTTGTTTTAACCCAAGGAATGACCTCCAGAAGTTTGGCTGGTTACTTACGGGACACCCTGTATATCTGTCTCTCTTGCATTGTATTTACTCAGCAGACAACTCTCTTGGCGACTTATTAAACTTTAATTTCTGCTAAAGAAAACAGGCTGACTTTTTGCCATGAGGCCTTTTCTTCTCTAGAGATTTGTGCTATTTGCTTTGTGAGCCTAAATCTGGAGACTGATTAAATTTTGAAATTCTAAACTTATTTTCATCAGATCACACTAGATGATTATGGTGGCATAAGTCTTCGTAGCCTCTAAGCAGAAAGTATTGTAAAATCAAAAACCGTCAAAAGTCCTTCGGAAGCTGAAACCTATACGATTACGACAAATGAACTCCCTTTTAAATTAATTGTTCAAACTTGTTTAAAAATGGTATCTAAAGTAAAAAGAAGAAACACAACTAACATATTTAATTATAAATACAGCTAAAACAATAGTATTTCTCCAAAAAACAGATCTATTTGTCCTGACCATAGCTAACAATATAGCCAAAAAGTTACATATCTAAAAAATAATTATGATTTAAGACTAAAAAAACAAAACAGAAAAAACTGTGAATGAAATTATTGGAAGCAAAAGAAATCTCAGCGTAGGTACTGATTGTTTAAATAAATTGTTCATCCTATTTGAGACCAACACTAATATATTATGTTTGTTGCAGATCATAGCCATCTTCCTTGTCTCCCTGCTTGCCCTGAGTCTGGCCGCACCGGCAAGTGAAATGGACTCTAGTGATGTTGGAGATTTTGAAAATACAGATTCATCTTCAGGCTCTTCAATAATGGAAGTCCTTATGTACTCTTCAAGCACCGCATCTTCACCTACTACATCATCGTAACTGATGTAATTAGTATTGCCTAGTACAGTATATACATTTTGAGATGATGCTGTGACTTAAAAATAAATTCTTTTAGAAGAATAAGAAGTTTTTTCCCTGCAGTAAAATACATAGAATAATACAATAATTTCTCTAAATCGTGTCAGGCTAGAACAAACAAACAAACAAAAAATCCTTAACTGGACAGTTTATATTTGACTCATGATCTATTATAGCATGGACTTAATCAGATTAAAAAAAATATTGTTTTCACTACACTACTATGAGTTTAGCTGTTTTCGTTATGTGTTTACAACCTGCGAAACATCATATTTTCAACAACTGTCTATTGTTTACTACCGAAAGTAACATTGTTTACAACCGAAAATTTTCCACAGTCAACAACACCTGTTTTTATTCCGTAGTGTAGTGAAAACTATCGTTCAAAACTCGAGTGAAAGTGTTTTGTATGTTCTCGACCAATTGAAGTGCTCGACAAGTCTCGCACTTCAAACATATGGTCTCGAACATGCAAAACCCCACATTCCACTCTTGTTATGAAATATACTATTGTACATTTAATTTAAAGTTGTAATTGAAGATAAGAGATGGTTAAACAGCCCTTTTGATTTCATCCCACATATGCTTTTAATGTAAAATTCACTCCACAAGATTTAATTTGAAATATGGAGGTGAAAAGGTACTTTTATATGAACCAAACACTATACTCAAGACTTTTTTTATATTCTAAGAGTTATGTATTTCATGTATACAATAGTAATATCTTGTATACATGTATACAAAAATAATATTTTTATATGATGGTAAATAACAAATCATATATATTAAAACAATCGGGTCATTTAGTTCACTCACTTACTGAATTTATTACTGGACCGATTTTGATAATTATTTATATTCAAAAGATAATTTTGATTTCATTCGTAACGGAGCTAGATTTTTGGAATTCCCATAGGTTTTTACCCTACACGGCGTCAAAGTTGCAATGTTATTCTTATGGAGTTTAATTTTAATTGACCAGCTGGCGGCATAAACAAATGTTAAATGGTCAAAATAGTTTGTTAGATAGAGTGCAGCACAGTATTGCATGGTTAAAATATCAAGTTATCTGGAGAACGTTTTCAAATTATTGTGTTATTTTGTTCACGCAGATTGTGAGACAACCACTATAATGATATACTTCTATGATTCTTTATTTTATACAAAGATAACTAAGTGTAGAAGGAAATAACGGAGCTAACATTTTAATATATAGGATTTGTTTTACAAATGTTATTTCAATTTTGAAACGTAGACAGTCGACGTGAGTAATAAGCTAATATTTTAAATTATACATCTGTTAACCCTTTAAACCCCAATGGCCAATATATTGGATGTGTAGTATGAGCGATTCTGAACCGTGTGGTAGTTTACCTGTCTCGTAGATAATAACATCATTAACCCTTTGCAATTCGACGTGCAATATATAGGATGTTCGAGTTTAGATATGCGATATACCTTTTGCTGGCTTTATAAACTTCCCAATTGCGCTCAAATTACGATAAAGTAGTCTTCGATAGTTATAGTTTAGTATTTTTATCAGCTGTTTTGGCGCACGAATGACCGATACTGTCATATGGTGTTTGCGTGGGAACGTCAGTTGTTTACGTTATTCTTCCGATGTTTCGTTTTTGTTTCTAGGCGTATGTTATGTTTAATATGTTTTTTATTCAATTTATGTTTTTTTAACTTTCTATAACATTTTATTTTATCAGCTGTTTGACAATTTTTATTATTTTACAACTTTTGACTTAGCGAATTTTACATATACAAATTTTATAAATAAATAAACATTTGCATTTTTTACACTTATTGTTACTGTTCATCATTTGGAGAAATGAAATAATGATGTGACTGGGGCTTCAGAAACAAAGTTGATCAGAGTACTGTATACTGTATATAGTATTGTATGCTACATTTCTAATTTGTCAAGATTTCAACAATTGCTTACCATGGATTTATTTATGAAGATAAATGCACGAAATTTTACATATACGTTTGTAATTATATAAGGAACATAATAATAACAATGGTTTATAATAAGGCAATGCAATTTTTTTAGTTATAAGGGCTGAAGGTTAACTTTTATAAACATTTTTAGAAATATATTTGAATAAAGTAAATATATATAAATTATTTTTTATTTTTATTTACATGTAGAATATTATAACAAATAAAACAAAACACAAATCAAAGTTATAAGTTATAAAATAACTGAATTGTGATTTTTTATGAAACCCTTACAAAATTGGCAAAATAGACTTGGAGTTTTTCGATAGTATTTTTCTAACATGGACTGAAGTTTTTGACACCGACCAAACATTTTTGTCCGGATTGCAAAGGGTTAAGTATATTTTACAATGCAAAAATCAATTTGTTAAAAATTGTAAACAATTAATTGCAATCCCAATTCTGATGACTACTGCTGTTTGTACTATTCATATTGAGGAGTCATTTATTCGATATCCGCATGTATCAAGTAATCAGGTGTCACTTTAGATCTACACATAACTTTGTTAGAAGCCACTTCTTGGTTCTTCAAAATTCCCTTCACTAGAGACACTTGTTATATACCTGCTCCCTAAATTCAGTAATCACTTTAAACCAGTGGCGGCTACTCCATAAGAGCACATGAGCACGTGAACCCCCTGTGAGATTTGAAAAAGAAAATGAACCACATTTAAAGTTTAGGTTAAATTATTTACACATTGAAATTACGAAATATGTGATTTTAAAAGTAAGAAAACTCAAAGAGGCGCCTTCAGCTAGCTTCCACTAATCCCGCAGTACTGTCGCACAGTCCCGGCCTTGCATATACTGCTCCATAGCGTATATGCAAGGCCTAATCAGCTGGCCTGTCTGGAAGGCGGTGGTGGGGCCGTCTTGTAATAGAAGCCAGCGGTGCACACTTGCCGTGTGCTCCACTCCGACTTCTTTTAAAATCTGTTGTTTGGTTAAGTATGGTTTTTAAATACGTTAAAATATCTTGTAAAATATTTTAAAATGCATGTTTAAGCGTATAATTTTAAAAACATTTTAATTGTGCGCTTTTACTTGTGGGCTACTCCGTACACCCCAAAACCCCCGGTGTGTGAACCCCCACTTTACTAGGTCAAAAGCCGCCACTGCTTTAAAGGTATCCACAGTTAATAAATGTCAAACTAATTTATTCTAACCTAAAATAAAAGTTTGCGTAACATATTAGTTTTCAACAGATCATATCTCAATAAATCATTGTCACATAAAACATAACTACTAATAAATAAATCAAGTGTGTTCATTAAAAACAAAATAAGTTTGATCATTTTATTAAAAAATATTTGATAGTGTGCACATCATTGTTTGTGAAAAGGGAAAGAAAACCTAAGAAATTCATCATGTTATCAACAATATGAGTTTTAGGATGAGCTCTAAACCAATATTTATTACTGGGCACTTTTTAATTTAATATTTTAATACAAGCCCAAAAGTACAATTTAAAAGAAAGGAATTTTTTATGTTTTATCAGATTGTTGTCTTTAAATGTTTAGTGCTGTTGAGTTTTATATCTGTATACACTTCCACTGATACTTTCTCACTAAGTCTTCTTATCTTCACATTGATGTTCACATCTTGTGATGAGAGGTTTTAGTAGTCGAAGCTGATTCAAATTTTCATCTCGATCATTCAAGCATCCTGAAACAAAACTGTATTAAGTGTTGTACTCATTTGGATTCTGAACTGGATTTATTTCAAGTTAAATAAATGTTTATAATTAATTATGAAATGGCATTTAATAAAGTTCTGAAATAATTTTGTGGAATATGTTAGTGAATGCAGAGTTTGCGCATAATCTTCTATTATCCAGTTAAAGTAAGGCTTCACAGCTTTGCAGGGACTTCCTATGTACTGGTGTAGTATTCATCTATATTTATAAAAGAGGATGTTTGTATATATATATATGTTTGAAGTTTATGCGCTGCCAAACCATCCAACTGATCGCCATGAAACTTTAGGATGTTTTCCTGTATACTCCCGAGATGGTTTCTGTGAAGTTTGATGCAGATCCGTCCACAGGGTCCCGCCCCACGGGCTCCTAAAGATCCCATGTTATTCAAATGGAGAATCTGAATTGTTAAAAAAACATATGACTGTGTGGTTTAATGTTGTTTCACATGCCATAAGCAGATTGAAGTTCTCACAACAACAGTACTGTATATGTTTTGATTTATTGTACTTCTACATTTCACCTTGAGAGTGTAGCACACACTACTTTTACTTGATCAGGTGATCTGTATTTGGTGTTAACCTTTTTTCCTCAGTAATTAAAACATGTGGTGAAACGTGAAAATAAAAAATAAATAATTATTTATTTTGCAGTTTACTTTTTATGACATGCCTCCTAAAAAATCTAAGAAGCAAAAATGCTCGAATTCTTTCAGGTATTAGGTTCTAAATCAAACTCAATATTATGACCGGCGAAGCGGGCGGGTACAGCTAGTCTATTATAAAAAAGTCTTTGATGCAATATTTTTTTATAATATCCATGACATTTAATAGATTACCTTGTTCTCACAGAATCCTAGAATTATCTCATACCAAGTAATATGAAGAATTTATTCTTCAAACTGAAGATTTAATTCTGTATTAGAATACAACTGAAACTGTCTTAAACATAGTGATAAAGTCCATCTATGGTATTACTTCACATAAAGACATTTCACTGTTGCGTATGTGTTGGCGTGGTGACAGAGTGAGAGATCAGCCGAGGTGAGTGGCATGTGAGTATGCAAGTTGAATGTATGACGCTGGTTGAAAGTGGTGTGGAAGTGATGAATGAACAAGAGAAGTTGTTCAGACAACCCCATGTCCTGAGGGTTGGGTCTCTCCAAGCGTTGAGTTTGATAAGATTTAACGTTGATTTCTCCTATCACTAGGATAAACATAAATACGATTATTATTATTATATCAGATTAACTGCAATATATCTTTATATAATTTGATTAAGTAAATTAAAGTAACTCATCCTCACCCAAAGACTTGCCTTTGGGATGATCATATTTCCATAAAACGTGTTTGTAACTTATGTTATTATTGTTTGTTTTTTCATATAATTATTTTATATCCTTTGCTATTGCTTCAGATGATTCTATTCTTTTTAATGGTAAAATTTTAAATTGTATGTTCATAAATAAAGCTCTAATCTTTATTTGAATTGAACACTGGCCATATGGAGAATTAAATCCAAAATGGCGGCAGTTGTAGCAGACCCCTGATGACAAATGCAAGTGCAAGGTCAGTTATAAATGGAATGTGCAATGGCAACAGCTGGCTGTCTTTTTCTTCGATGAAAAATTAATCAATTTCAACTAAATATTCTTTTTATTTATAGATTGCTGAATTTTTCAGAGTACAATTTTATTAATACGTTGACTCTGACAATTTTATTAATAAGTTGTCTAATACTGTGTACTTTCCCTAGGAGCTGATGTATAAAAATAATGTTTTTAATTACCATGTTGACATGGTTTTATATCCATGTAAACATCCAAGACGCTGTTTGAAGTTGATTGTATATGTATATGAGACATCATAAATGTATGATCCACCTGTGGGTCATCAGCTCCTCTATATTTGATCATATCATTTAACTCTCCAGAAGAAACTGAAATTCTAACATATGTGGAATTAGAGAATATTGGAAACTATTTTTACAATCACAACTTATTATTGAATTCACAAAAAACAAAATTTATAAATTTTAAAACAGCACAGAACAAAATCACAAAAGAACCAACAATAACTTATAACTCCAATAACATTCATAAGGAAAATCAAATCAACTTTCTAGGTTTAACAATAGATGAAAATTTAAATTGGGATGAACACATACAGAAAATGTTAATCAAAATTAACTCCGGAATTTTTGCATTATCAAAAATGGTTTTTTATTGTAATATAGAAACTTTAAAAAGTATATATTTTGCCCATGTACACTCTCATCTTTTATTCGGTATAGCATTATATGGGTCAACAAAAAAATTAAATATGGATAGCATTCTGAAGCAGCAAAAAAAGGCTATCAGAATAATGCTTAAGCTTAAACGAGATGATTCGGCAAAAGAACATTTTAAAGAATTACAAATGTTTACAGTTTATGGCCAATATATATATATGAAACAATTCTTATTGCTAAAAAGCAAGATTCAGAGGAAAACATAACTCCATTACACTCTTATAATTTTAGGAGGAGAAGGGAGATTGTTCAGCCTCACAAATTAAAATTTTTTGAAAAAAACCCTCATATGCTGGTAACTTTTTTCTAAAATATGTCCCTGATTTTATAAAGAAAGAAAAATATCTATTAAAATTCAAGAGAAGGCTTAAAGAGTATATAATAAATTTGGCTGTATATTCTTTTGACGAGTTTTCCACCTCCCAGAAACAGATGTAAAACCCTAACATTTCTGTATGCAGAAGGAATTTCTTGTGTTTAGATGTTTTATTCTTTTTTTTTTTTTTTTTTTATTTTATTTAGTTTTAGACACTATTCACTGTACCACCAATGTATATGATATATGAATAAAGATGTTTGACTATGACTATACTAAGAAGCGGCACCATGGCCAGTGGGCGGTTCAGGCGCCATCGGCGTGCCTCACTGCATGACCAGTAGTGGGTCATTCGCACTGAACGTGTTAATGAATTAGAATTCAAACTAGAAAACACTTCACAAAGCATTGTTTGTAGGAAGTGTGACCATAGATTTATTTAAATACCTTCCATGTGTGCATAGCGTTGTTAAAGTGGTTAGCTACTATTCACAAATCAAACGTAAATACATAGTAGTTATTGAGAATAAATTTATTATACATTTCTAAGCTGACTCGGATCTTTTCGCATTCCTTCAGTTACAATATTTATCATTACCAATGGATTTCATAGTTGTAATAATTGAAAGAAAAGTGAATATAAATTTATATTTTAATTATTAAAGCACAAACATTGAATTAACTGAGTTGAACATTCATACTGATTACCTAGGAAAGAGTTCAATTCTCTGTCTTTAATGTCCAAGTTCTTCTGCATGGGTTTGTAGACAGGTCCGTCACTCCACATTAGGTCAAAGCCTCCCACCCTTAGCTCCTTCCCTGTCAGTCTAAAACAGAATTAACAAATAATATAGTAAAAATGAACGAAATTGTTTCATTTTAGTCTTAACTTGACCAGTCCATAGTTCTGGGCATGCGCATCAATGGTTTTCCCTCGCCAATGACAGTTGTACATTCACGTTAAAAAATAAGCATCTCTGAAATGAACCTAGAAAATATTTCTACCTGATTGGTAGATTTAGTTATCAGTATTTAATAGAATAATCAAACCAGCTGATTTTGCCCATGTGACATCACAGTCTACTGCTTAGTCTCATCATGATAACTACTGTATTTTTTAATTGTGGTGTTCTTGGATAAAACAAAATCAGCTGTTTTTTTTGTTTTCTTTTAAAAATGTGTATTCATTATTCAATGATTCTTTACATTTAATATAAACCAACTCAATTATAAATGAAAAAAAAAAAAAAAAACCATATGATCAATGATTAAATAAAACATATTATAAATCACGAAATTTCAATAACACAAGCACCATTAAGCAAACTATATAATCATATCAGCCAACCTAATTAAGGTATTGAACAGACTGTACACAATATATGTAGGAGATGAATGGTGACGGATATTCACTATCCTGCTAGCACTACCTCTCCTACACGCCTAGAACCATGGCTCGGTCTGTAGAGAAAACTTATTGGTTTTAAAAACAATGAAGGAATGCCTGTTAATTTTTAATCCTAATTATGAAAAACTAAATAAGCGTGGTCCCAGAAATAAATGACAGGTTAAATGAAGATGCAATATAAGACTGTCAAACACGCAGCTTCGTGTGTTGCTGTGCTTGTCTGATTATATTACAATTCATTTAAGGGCCTCCTTATAACAAACAAATACTTAGTTAAAAACAAATATTTAATGAATGTTAAGTTTTTAAAATTGGATGTTGCAGTATAAAATTGTGTTTTTTTTATCATTTTATTTCTGTGCTTAGCCTTCTGGTGCAAAAGGATGACATATTAATGCCCTTATTAATGCCAAATTTTGCATAGAAGGGTTAAACTTTAATGCAAACTTTCCATCAAATGTGGAGTTAAATGTTTTTTGTCTTGAAAAGTTAGAAAGAAGCGTTATCAGGGAATACAGTAGAACCTTGATAGTTCGACACTCAATACTTCTCTATAGTTCAACACCAGCAATAGTGTTATGATGTGGCAAAATTATTGTCCATGGCAGACATGTGTGCTGCTCAGCCTGTTGCAGATCAATGAAATACCATATTATATTATAACATATCAATATAATACTAGAAAATTATATCAACAACTGATACTGTGATCAACATGTTAAAGTGAATAACGGTTAAAAATTACTAATATTCGGACATTAAGTAAAATACCTTGTAAGTACTGTATTGTCCATACTTTAATAACCATGTAATGTAACTCCATATCAATTCAGTAGGACATACAGTACATTGTTGTTGAAATATATATCTTGTTTTTAATTTTGTTAAGTTGTTAACTATAATTTCTTGATAGTTTATAAACTATAATTTCTTTAAGTTTGTAAAGACTATAAAGAAATTATAGTTTATAAAGAAAATAAATTATAATTCTTTATAAAATCAGTTTTTGTTTTTTGTTCACCTATTTTCATAATCCAGAATGTGGAGTATATCTTCTATCATGTTGTACTTGAGTTGGTAGTCTTCAAGACTGGTTGGGTTTAAGGTGGGAGAAGCATTCACCTCTAGTAACCACCTGAAAAATTAAATAACGTACATTCTAACTATTCACTTCTGGATAATTAACTAGAAAATTATATCAACAACTGATACTGTGATCAAACAATGACAATTATTGCTATCAGTGTTAATGGTATGTGCTACAATCTATTGTCAGATCCTTAAAAAGTAATCATGAGACATATGTTTTGAATACAAACAGTTTTTAACAATTTCTATTGATTGAGCTTCTGCCCAATTATTAGTGTCTATATGCAGATGATACTTCATTACAAGTCTCTAATCAAGATCGCTCTTCAGCAGAAATAGATGCTTTTTTAAATAGTAGCTGCTTGTTGTACTGGTTTATAAGAAACAAACTAGTTGCCGATGCACAAAAGTTTAGTTAGATTTATAGATTTCACATCTGTTCATTTGACTCTAACTTTGATCACAACTTCATCTTAGTTGATTCTGAGTTCGGAGATCAGTTTCCTAGTATTGGTAATTGATAGCGAGCTTGTTTTTTCAAGCCACATTGCCTTGGAGTCCTACAGAATTAGCAAGGAGCTATTTATTCTGCAGAGACTGGCTTGCTTTACACTTAGGTGGGTCCTGTTCTCAGCGAACCATGGGTGTGTATACCTCCACTTGTCTTATGCGGTGGCAATCTGGGGAGCTCAAAAGTCTAAATAATCTACAAATTTTCAGATTACAAAAGAAAGCCTTATGCATCATTTGTGGCCTCTCTGCCAGTGAATCCTTTAGAAACATCTTCTACATGAACAACCTGTTAACCTTCCCATCGATCTATATTTCGGAATCAGTCACTTTTCTAAAATGATATTTTCACCCGTTTACCAACTTTGACTTATATACAAGTAGCATGTGAAAGCTAACATTATAAGATTAGTCATGGTAAAATTGTTTTGAATCGATGTCTATATACACTCTTATTCACTCAGTAATTATGACTATTTAGATATTCCACGTGAACAATCATCTTTTTTTTTAAAAAAGTCCAGTATAGTTGTATTAAACTGTACAATGTTCTGCCTCCAGATCTAAAGTTAGTTGCCGATTGAAGCAAGTTTTAAAAAGCCCTTTAAGCATTCTTGATACAGGGTAAATACTATTGCATCCAAAAACTTTCAATGCTAAAATCGGCCTTTTCAGACCCTCCCTCTCCTATGTAACAGATTTCTAACGGTAATACTAAACCTCCTCAAAAATTACGTAACGCTGTCACCAACCCCTCCTCTAATTTTTTTCATTCACTTTCATGAATATTTTGATTTATGATAAACTCATTGTTTAGATTTTGTTCCATTTGTTTTCCAATATGGGTAGAATATATTACAAACTTTAAAATTTGCTGAGAAATATTTTATTTTAGGAAAAACAATAAAATTTTATGAATGAATTCAAACAAATTGTTGATGTGTAATAGTTACGTAACCCTGCGTTGAACCCTCCCACCCTCCTCTATAATGGTGTATATCGCTGCCAAAAACCCCCTCCCCCTTCAGGTGCTACGTAATTTAGGGATGGCCCCTTACTAGATAAAAGTTATGGGGTTTGAATTTTTGAACAGGAGGAAAGCAATAAGAAATCAAAGATACATTCAAAAATGATTATATTATAATTAATTATTTCCATGCATGGAATGCTAACTTACGGCTTAAGTTCCTCATCAAAAAGTATGTCGTAGCCATAAAGCTCAAATGAATGTTTACTGTGCATGATGACTGACTGGACACTCGCCAGACTGGTCATGATGTGATGAGCTATCTGGTCAAATATCACATTGATCACAAGGACTCCGTGCCGCGCCGTTAGGAACTGACGCAACTTGTGAAGACTCCACTTACATCCCTGGACATGACAATTAACGTTAGGGGTTACATAAATTTATACATATAGGTTTTTTGTTCAACAGTCTGTTTTGTATGTTAAGAATCAGTTGTATTTGGTATTCATGATAAACAAACGTTATAATCATTTTTAGGGACCAATGATTGACATTTCTACCAACTCGAAAAAGAAATTATTAGAGAAGTGACTGTGGAATCATGGTCCTAAGATGAATTTTAAGAATCTTCAACCCAACATGAATCAGTGTTTTACACTCAGGTCTATGAGTTCACTTCCCCGATTAGCTAACATAGCATGGGCTACATTGAACTAAATTGTTCAGTAATTGGCTCTTTTGAATTAATCAAAGTAAGGTTTAATTCATCGAGACCTTTTAAAAATATCAATTCATTTTACTTTAAATCCATACTAGATGAAACCCCTATTCGCTTTGTGCGCCTGTCCCTTTAGTTGCTACACTCAGGTTTGTTCTCGGTTATGACGGTTTGTAGTTTCGATACGTGTGCTGCATCTTGGCTTTTCCTCCCTGTCTGTGATTACGTTAAAAGGTCAACTGCGATGTTGTATTAAAAGCGACAGAATTGTTTTTGTTCCTTTATTTATTTATTTTTTAAAAATGTAATGTTGTTTTCATTTAATAAAAGGTTTCTTTTAAAATCAATTTCTAATGGAATTTAGAAAAATATCTTCTTAGTATATTTCTATGATATAAAATCTGCATTCCTCAAATATTAACTTTCTCCCATATTAAACACTACAAAAACCAAAGCTTTGAAAATTACCAGTTTGATTCCAAAATATGTTTTTTTTCTATAACTAAAAAAGTAGTCAAGTTAGAGACATGCAGATTTTACTAGAATATTTTAAATTGTAATTCACATCTTTCCTGAACATTTAATCAAAATCGTTAGAGCCGTTTTTGAGAAAATTATATTTTTGTATGATTTTTGCCAATAAAAATAAAAAAAGTAAAAAAATTGTCTGGAGATATCGGCTAAATACACCTACATACCAAATTTCATAAAAATTGATCCAACTGTATAGTCTCTAGCGAACTGCACACACACACAGACAGACACACATACGGACAGACATCTACAATTTTTTTTTCAAAAACCTTTTTTGAGTTGAGGAGACCCTAAAATTGATTTTTAAACCAAAATAGTTTTTCAGTTGTTTTTTATTTTTATTATGTAAGGTGGTTTTAAAGCCAATGTTTACACCAGTGTGATCGGTGGAGTTGTCAATATAAACTGATCCTTTGAGATGATTGATGAATGTAATTATCAACAAATAGCCTGTTCATGCTGGTTTATATTTAAAACTTATAGTCAAGTTCTAAAAATAATAACTTTAATAACCTAAACATCTGGATAGTTCAAATTACCTGTTGAGGTGGAAAACCGTAGGCCATGGCAGCGACCGAAGTATGCAGTGCACTGAATGTGCAAGTCAGTTCATTAGGTTTTTAAAACTTTTTTGTTCAGTTGTAGCTTTTTTGTAGACTCTTGTATTATTAAGCAACAAGTAAAAGTATGGTACATCAACAATAAAAAAAACACATTTATTCTTTCTACTTTTTTACTGATAAATTCCCTGATAAAACCCCAAACATTCACCAATCCAAACACCGTTTCATCCATCTTTTTTGGGGTTGCGAGACTTTACTGAAGTAATTCGAGACATTGTTTATTACTGACCTTACCTGTCTAGAGTTTGCAGGATTGGATATTTGTAAGGCAGTATTAGTCAAGTGAACAAGGTTGTCCTGCAGACAATCCATGGAGTACTTTGAGCCAGATATCCTTGCGAACCCATCTCGCGCCATCCACACTTTGAGAGGCACATACTGCACACAGAGTACCACCAGAGGTTAGATGATTCTATGGTAAAAATAACTCTATACTTGATTCTCTAGAACATATTTGTGGGGTGGGGGAGAACTTACAAAACTAATGGTTTATGTGTCACAATATATGATGAATAAATATGAAAATCACACTCACAATTTAGTATCCTGTTTGATCCGCAGTTGATAGGTTGAGGTCACCATATTCATTCATTTCTAACCATTACCATCGCACTAGGTTTATTTAGTCCACCATAAGTAAGTTGGTATATATATACAGTACAAGTAAATACGCCAGCGTGGTGGCTCAGTGGCTAAGGCTTCGGACTGCGGAGGGCAAGGTCCAAGGTTCGAATCCCCACTGAGCCAACGGTCGGTACTTCACTTGTTGAATAAAGTTGACGCACATGCCTGTAGGCCCATGTCAACTGGCGAGTGAAGTTTTATTTAAAAAAAAATAAATAAAATAAGATTACTTTTAGAATACCTAACAGACAAATACTTTCAATATTTACGTGCACTAATAGAAGAAGGGATACCCCTAATGCCAAGGCTAGTTTCCTTCAAATCAACTCTTATTTAATATCTTATAGGATATCAGGATTAGGCCTGAAAAATTAAACTGTTTAAATAATTATTCTTCATAAAAGATAACAACAAATGTATGTGTCCAATTGAAGCAAGAATTAAAATTTAATTATTAATTTTATTGTTACATTCAGTTGAAGAATGCTTGTAATAAAACATCTCTTTTCTTATTAATTGTTGTATAAAATGTGCATTTTCAATCATTCAGTATTTAGGAAAGTACTTATACAATGAGTTTTCATCATTTTATAGTTTTTAATTTAATCAACTGAATATTAACGAGAAAGAATTTGGAAATTGAAGATATAAACGTTAATTAATTTGTTTGAATATCATATAATATTCATGAAACATTAAATGGGGATATTTTATTTTTAAGCTAACAATGATCTTAGTTTAGTTTGCTGAGAGGAAGGAAAGCTCTGAGGCCATTCCTAGGTTGCACTTCAACCTTAGGTTTATTGTGCTCTCCTGTTGCCTACTAGAATGGGGCACCTATTCCTAGCAGCTTAGCCAGCTCTAAAACCTTTTTTCCCAGACTAGCTACCATTCTTCCTTCTGAGAGCTTGTCTCCGTATATTCTCCTTCTCCTGAGCTCCAGAGCCTAGTAAATGTTCGGCAGACTCAAGAGCCTCACCACAAAGCTGGCAACTGGTGTCTTCACTGTATGCACCAATCTTTGCCCGATGTTTCCTGAAGTAGCCGTGTCCAGTAATATACACCAACTTGATGTTGTGATTGATGGCAGTGAGTGATTTGATCAGTGTAATACTGCAATACCACTGCATGTGTATGGGTGGGCGGGTGGGTACTCTGTGTGACAAATACTTAGTGTAGTCCCATCCCACTACACTGTCCCAGTCCAAGTGGGGGTGGACAGTTATACAGTGGTATAACTGTCCACCCCCGGTGTCTGTCACGGGAGGTGAAACGTATGTGTACGACAACTCTAAATACATTGGCACAGAGTACCACCCCGCCTGATTTGATCAGTGATCCAGATCAATACCAGTATACGTGTATAGGAGGACGGGTTGGTCAATACCACTTTACTTGTAAGGGAGATCGGGTGGGTCAATACCACTGTACGTGTATGGAAGGGTGGCTTGGGCGTGGGTCAATACCACTCTACTTGTAAAGGAGATCGGTAGGTCAATACCTCTGTACGTGTATGGGTGGGGCGTGGGTCAATACCCATCTACTTGTAAAGGAGATCGGGTGGTTCAGTAGGACTGTACGTGTATGAGAGGGTGGGTGGGTTAATACCACTCTACGTGTATGGGAAGGCAGGTGGGTCAATACCACTCTACTTTTATGGGAGATCGGGTGGGTCAGTACCACTGTACGTGTATGGGATGGCGCGTGGGTCAATACCAATCTACTTATAAGGGAGATTGGGTGGGTTAATACCACTGTAAGTGTATGGAAGAGTGGGTAGGGAGAGGGGGGGTACAAAATCTCACCAGAGATTTTGTAAAGATTTGGCCATGAAATCATTCCATCTATTGTGGTGGCAATTTCTCGCCAAGTTCAGTATTTCAGTCTTGGCAGTGGTAATTCCAATGCTACATACTGGTTTGGGCCCTGCGAATAGAGTCCTCGCTCCCATCTTGGCTAGGAGGTCAGCCTCTTCATTACCTGTGAGGCCACTGTGCCCCGGAACCCACCTCAATCGGACATTATTGAGGCAGGCCAAGGCACTCAAAGTTCAAAAACACTCCCAAGTGAGTCTTGAGGTGAATTGGCCGGAATCAAGTGCTTTAAGAGTGGTTTGAATGTCTGACATAATGCAGATCTGTTTGCCCCTAACTTGTCTTGCTAGTCCCTGTTGGGCGCAGACAAGGATGGCAAAGATCTCGGCCTGGTAGATCATACAGTAGCTCCCCAGACTACCCCATAGGCAAGTATCGGTAGAGGAACCGTAGACCCTGTACCCAGCCGCACCCTCCATGACAGAACCATCCATGTTCCAGATGATTTATGTAGGTGGCAGGATTGTGTCTATGCTGTCTTCAGTCCTCCCTGGATTCTATGTCAACCAGGTAAGGTCTGGAGAATGAAATTTTTGTGTGCATGATATCTGGTATCATGTCCAACGTTCTGCTGATTAATTCATTTTCAATAGCTCGCGAGTGGCCACTGATACCATGTCCAACGTTCTGCTGTGTAATTCATTTTCAATAGATAGAGTGGCCAGATTTGAATCTGCTTCTCTTGAGCTTGCCTACACTATTCAGTTTGTAGGCTGCCTTCTTGGCCTGTACTGTAAGGTGAAGGTCAAGTGGCAGTAAATTGAGCAGCACTTCAAGTGTTGCCAAAGGTGTGCTTGAAAAAACGCACCCGTTACAATTAAGCACGCTAGTCTTTGGGTACTAGCAAGCTTTTTACTCGCCGAGCTCTGACAAGCCTTGTTCCACCACACATGAACCTCATAGGAGATCTGCAGGCGAATGACTGCCTCATAGAGCCATCCCTCACATCAAACCAACAGTGCGCCTGGATGCTAAGGGCACACACTTGGCCCTGCTAATCACATTAGAAAGATGATAGTTCCAAGTCAGCTTGCAATCTAGGGTTACCCCTAGATATTTAGCTTTCTCGGAGAGTCCCAATGAAACTCCATGGAGTTTTAAACCACTCAGTGTTCCAATGTCTCTTTTTCTAGTAAAAGGCACGATAATGGTTTTTCCGGGATTGAATGAAAGTCCTTCCCTGGAGCACCACCTGCTTACCAGTATCAGGCTTTCATTTATGATGTCCGAAACTGTGTTACAGAACTTGCCGGTGACCATCAGAGCTATGTCGGCCGCATATCCCTGTATGAAGACACAGGTATTGGTCAATAATTTCAAAAGGTCATCAACAACCAAATTCCACATTAGTGGGGAAAGTATCCCATCTTGTGGGCATCCCCTCACCGTCATGACCTGCCTAGGCACGTCGAGAAGAGAAGCACTAACCTGCCTGGATCTGAGCATAGAATCCATCCACTTGCATATTGTTGATGGAACTCCTGGCTACTAGCTCCTGGACACTATGAGTGGGGAATAACTATAATCTTAACTTCGCCACTGCTATAGAGGCTTTTTATTTCAATAATAAAAATTTGATTGTAATTTTATTATTAACAATTAACTATACTCACGTATAACATTTTATATAAGTGATGGGTTGAGCAATAATTTATTTTTGTAGATTTTAAATTTTACTCTATGGAATTATACAATTTGTATGGCTATAAACATAAAATAATTTATTAGTTTTTCATTGCAAACTTTACGCATAAATATATTTTACTAGGGTGACTGAATTAACTGATAAATGTCTTTATCATTTACTATCAGGCATCGTAAAGATGATTAATTAAACTAAAGTGAATTCGCTTTAGATTGTTGTTTTATACCATATTCATTAATTGAATTGTTTATTTTTCAGAAGAGTAAAATGTAATCTTTTGGAAAAATGTTGTAATAGACATTAATAGACACCAATTGTTTATAAGGTTTATTAGTTAATTGGTTAAGTTAAGCTAATTTGGATAGTGTATGTGATTCATTTCATGCAGTATATATGTATATATACTGCATATATACATACATGCAGTATATACTTCTATCAAAAGAAGTAAAGTTTAATTTTAATTTGATTACAACAATAACTAGGTAGCAGTAATGAACTGTTGCAAAAAAATATATTAGGTTAAAAAATCCCCTATACCATTGATTATATAGGGAATAATAGGTTGCCGTATATAATCAATGTCTATACTTTCTATATAAAATGTAAGTTGGAAAACTACAGCAAACTTTTCATCCATCACTTGGCTTCTTTGATACAGACGTTTCATAAATATATCATTCATTACAATACAGTTACCGTTCATTGTGCTCTTACTGAGGTGACAAGGACGTAGATGCGCAAGTCAAACTTGCGGCCCCCAATCAAGTACGGGTTTTCAATATACCGCTGAATGAGCCAGAATTTATCCTGATCCTCACATTGCGTCTTCTGTTGCTCTCTCCATTCTGTCAAGTCTTTCAACCTGCATGAGAACCAAACAAACATTTACTTATAAAGTAGAAAAATAACTTGGTAGAGTTAGCCTATTCAGATGAATAAAATAACAATTTTATTATAAACCCGTTCATATAAATAAGTAATATTTTACAGATTAAATTTAATTTTCTGTTCATTGCCTGTTGCTTACATTGAAGTAAGAATTTACAAGAATTTACCTTGTTCTAATCATTGAGAAAAAAATGTTCGCAAAACATGTCCTACTGACATAGCCATCATTTATTATTTTCGACACTAGTGACGCAATGCTGTAACCCAGCTACTTAGAGATAAAGTGTTGGGGAGATTGTAGGTGATAGGTTCTAAGCTTGGTCCTCTTAATACCAACATAGCATCCGCTCAATGGTTACTATCAAGGTGGACACTACAGGAGAAGACTGGGGTGTCCATGTTGGATGGTAATCAGTGTTCGGGTAGGAGAGAGGGTCACTACCACTGTAGTTATGTAAAGTCTGACAGAATAATCAGCTTCACCACTGCTGATGTTTGGATGAGCAAGGGAGTACAGCACTATATATGTGCATGGGATGGACGGTGTGTCATCATGACCTTGGTATAACATTCCACTTTATGTATAAAATCATAATATCGTGATTAAATTAGTTATTTTTTAGCTAGCTTTAAATTTGGCTTATTTATAAAGATTAAACTTAGAGCATATAAATAACTTAATGAAAATCGGATCTGTTTTAATTGACAATCTCTTTTCTTGAAAAATAGTGTTTGTGATTTTTTATGTGCATCATGCATAAATAATCATATAAATACTGTACATATAAAAGTGTTTAGTTAAAGTATATATTTTAAGTATGTTTTGATGTTTAATAAATATACTCCTACTTGAGGTTTTCTTACATACATAGGCAATCAAACAGCCCTCCTAGACAGGGTTTGGAAGGTTTGTTGCCTCAACTATAGCCAATTGTTCATTGTCAGTTGTAATTTCTTATAGAACTGCTGTTTATACCACTAATGGTACATAATACACATTAAACTACACCATGTTTACCATCAGTGAGACGTTATGGTGTTGTATGGTCTTTTATGAACAAAAACTGTTGGCTTTTACATATACAGTATAGTCTTGATGGCACACACACTCATTTTTAATCTATTCAAACAGTCAAGCCATCTAATTTTTTATGTATCAGATCACTTAATTGTTACCCATACATAAACCTGATGTGGCCTTCTGGTCAAGGTGTTTTTATTTCTAATTTAATGATAAATTATAAATGTTAAACTTTAATAAACATATTTTTTGCTATAAATTTTAAACATTGTTTATTTTTTGGCTACAATTTTAAATCTTGAGAGAGTAAGTTATAAAATTAATATTTGCACCACCCCAAAGTATGAATCCTAACAAAAGGTTTTTATTTATGTGTTCAACAGCACGAGAAAGAGACATTTTCTGGCAAGTCTAAGGGCCTTTCAAAATTTGAAAAAATGTAAACTCACTTCTGGAATAGGAAGATGCCTCTACCTTTGCTCCCTCTGGATGGTTTCACTATCCACGTTGTTCCAGGGTTCTTGCGATATTCTTCAAGAAACATACGATACTCTGCCTACACACATGTTCATAAAACATTTATAAATGAAATTGTTGTTCAATTGTGTTTAATGAATATATTGGTCGTTAGTAACAACTAAAACATGCACTTACACAAAGATGAGTTTTTGATATTTGTTAGGGACTTTTATTGTAATGATTTTTTAAAATTAATTGTAAATGATTTAAGTGAAATGTACTGGATTAATAATTAGTAAAACCAGTCAAATTTAAGCCCCTAGACAGATGATCAACTATTACTTATGTTTTTCAGTCAATAGATCCTACATGAATGTTTTCATTTTTCAAGTTATTTTAATTTAAATCTATATTTCAATCAATGTAATTTCAAATGCTTAATCTATAATGGTTCAAAATATACAAACCTTCCCAATACTTTTTGGACTCTTTTAACATTAGATGGTTAAAAACTAACAGTACAGGTAGATAAAATTAATATAATACAAAATCATCAATTTAAATCAAAATGTATTGTCATTTTTAAATGATACATGAACATTTAATAAACAATGAATATATGGTTCCAAAGAATTGGTACAAACTTTCCCCCAAATTAAACAGTAAAAAATAAAATCGTTGAAAATTACCAGTTTGATCCCCAAATACGTTTTTTGCAATAACTAAAAAACTAGTTAAGTATGCAACTAGAGACATGCAATTTTTACTAAAATATTTTAAATTTTAATTCACATCATTTCTGTAAATTTAATAAAAATCGTTAGAGGCGTTTTTGAGAAAACTCCATTTTTTGTATGTTTTTAGCCCGTAAAAATAATAATAAAAAAACTAAAATTTCAAAAAAGTGAAAAAAGGGTCTGGAGATATTGGCTAAACACACATACATACCAAATTTCCTAAAAATCAATCCATACATTTGGTCTCCAGCAAAGTGCATATACACACAGACAGACATACATACGGACAGACATAAAAATAAAAAAAAAAACACTTTTTTGGGTTCAGGGGGCCCTTAAATGGAGTTTTAGACCAACTTGTAAAAATATATTTTTGGACGATCACAATACTTCCTCTATGCTAACGCATATGTGATAAAGTAAAAAAGGACAGATTTTATGTTATGATAAGTTTAGAATTAATGACAAGACAAAATACCTTTGAAACTATAAATTAGTTGTAATTTTTCAACCTATTATGTTCCTAGATTATAGATAGTAAGGATATTACAGTAACAACGTGTTACAATGGGAAATTACAGCTTGACTGATAAGAACTAAGGAAAGTAAATCATTGTAATTGCTAGTTACCCACTGGCAACTCGAAGATAATGGGCAGACAGTCGCAGAGGTCGGCCTCCTTCGTCTTCCCAGCCTTGATCAGGCATGCTCTGAAACAAGTATAGTATGCTTGCCAGTAGAGGATTATTTTAATATCCGTTATGAATGTTATGAAATTGATGAGATACTAAAGAGTGGTACTGAAGAAATACTAAAATTACAGCTCCGCCTACTTGTATTGGTTGGGGGGTGGATCAGTACCACTGTATGTGAATGGGTGGGTAGTTAGATCAATACCACCTACGTATATGAGTGGGCGAGTGGATCAATATAACCTACGTGTATTGGTTGGCGGATGGATCAATACAACCTACGTGTATGGGTGGGTGAGTGGATCAATACTACCTACGTGTATGGGTGGACGGGTGGATCAATACAACCTACGTGTATGGGTGGACGGGTGGATCAATACTACCTACGTGTATGGGTGGGCGGGTGGATCAATACAATCTACGTGTATGGGTGGGCGGGTGGATCAATACTACCTACGTGTATGGGTGGACGGGTGGATCAATACTACCTACGTGTATGGGTGGGCGGGTGGATCAATACAATCTACGTGTATGGGTTGGCGGGTGGATCAATACTACCTACGTGTATGGGTGGGCGGGTGGATCAATACAATCTACGTGTATTGGTTGGCGGGTGGATCAATACTACCTACGTGTATGGGTGGGCGGGTGGATCAATACAATCTACGTGTATGGGTTGGCGGGTGGATCAATACAATCTACGTGTATGGGTTGGCGGGTGGATCAATACAACCTACGTGTATGGGTGGGCGGGTGCTGATTTTCAAGCTTGTTATATCATAAATGGTTTTTTTCAGTGACTGTGTTTTTTTATTGCTGGTTCATGAATGTTGGGGTTGTATAATAAAGTAAGTATAGACGTAAAACTTGATATTATCAACACTATTCCAATTTTGTAATCAATTATATATATATATATATATATATATATATATATATATATATATATATATATATATATATATATATATATATATATATATATAAATCCTAAGTTATGTTTACTTTGTCACATTCCACTCCGACACTGGGTACTTCCACTCACTCCACTCCAAACTAAGGTAATTAGTTGAAGCCCAGCTTCATAAGCTGAAGGTTCTCACTTTGATCGCTATCAGAGTCATAAGAATTTTTGAATAGGATCAGCTGATAACCACCAGCTGTTCATTTGTCATTGGGCAAAATTAAATATTAATTATGGCACTCACAAAGGAATGATTGGCCTTAGTTTGTAACAATGACTACATTCGCTCATCTACACTCACACACTCTTATGAAATCCATATTCCCCCATATCGTGACGATCGACGTCTTATAAATAAATAATTATAAGAACACTAAAAAATTACAAAATGATAGCCTCAGTCAAAAATATCTCTCTCTCATTGTTTTCTTGTTTAATCTCTGTTATATGCCACATCTGATACATGCATATGTCTGTGGTCAGAAGAGTATGCAAAACTGGTTCAGTTAAATTAATAATAACTTGAAGTCATAAGTATTATATAACTGTAAAGGTGTTCTGGTTACATGCACTCAACCCGAATTATTACAGCCTCACAAATTTGGGTGTTCGTCCGGGTGCCCAGTTTAGTGCTCTAAGGAATTTTGTTCTAGATTTTATTGCAACTGCCACTAATAATAGTAAAACTCCTGACTCCTTACGAACAATCAATGTATTCCCCTACCCTCTCTTTTCCTCATAGCCTCCACCTGCGTCACCCCACAAATTCAACAAAAGGACGTAACTCCCTCATTTATAGTAAACTCTAGCAATGAAATTTGCATGTATTATTAATCTACCTTTTTAGTAAAAAATGATTGTATAAGTTTTAACATAAGATTTAAACAAATATCATTTATAAAAAAATAATTAGCAACATTAAAAAATATAATTTTTTTTATTTACTATATACTGTACTAGGTTGGTTAGTACCTTTTATCCACTATATTCTCTAAATGTTAATAAAATATATCACATGGTTTGTTCATGAATTATACACCAAAAAGGCCAAATTACTCACTTTGAGTAGCCATATCTCCATAAAGAGATTTTGTAGAATTTTTTCCTAAAATTTGAATAACATTTTATTCAAAACAATTTCACAAATTATTTCCGGTTGAACACCCTTAAAGCCGCTAAACCAGCAAATAACAACTGTTATTATTTAAAATTGAGCTTACTTGAGCCTCTTCATATTGCGGTACAGCATGTTCTTGGTGGTTAGTTCGTAGTTGTTGCGAAAATGAGGTACTCTCTGGAGACTGTTGTACCTGCAAGTGTCTAGAGACTCTCGCACTATGTTGGACTCACACCAATATATGTCCCAGTTGCTACAGCCCTGTTTCACCTGCAACAATGCGTCTGATTGGTGGTTTGAGTATTATTTTCTAAAGGAAAATTATGATTCTACTATCGGTGATATCGCCACTTAGCCATACGGCTTGTTGAGCATCCTCTATTAGTGAGGTTTTATGCATCATATCATTATTGTCTCATTATGATCCATGAGATAATTAAAGAGATGCTGCTCATTAGAATAAATATCTTAACTTTATTAATGCAGCTTCAGTGCTGATCAGCAATCACTAATCTAACTTAAAATCTAATCAGTGATGGATTTACCACTAGGCAGACTAGGCAGCTGCCTAGGTCTGCAGGCAAAAAGGGGGCCGCAAAGAAGCCCTAAATATTGCACTAATGCGCTAAGTAAAGGACCCTCAGAGCTACCTGCCAGATTTTATAAAATAAATAAAAAACTTTGTTCGAAAAACAAATTAAAGTTAAAACTAACTACGAGTATTATTTACCAAACAAGATAAAGATACGAACATCTGAATATTTTTCATCACAGGTAGGGGGGGGGGAACAAACATTTACCTAGGTCCGTTTGTCTAACAGGTCTAAATCCGTTACTGAATCTAACACCAAAGTTGTATTAAATAGACTGTCATGTGGTTGGTTACAGAAACGTTCTTGGTGTATCCAATTTTTATTTGCCTACCCAGTATTGAAAACCCCTGGGGATTGTATCACTTATGGCCTTGTTATATAATTACTTACAAAATATGTCTTGGGTAATAGGAATATCTGTGCCAGTACTTTGGTTTTGTTAGTGAGGTCTGCTGCCACAGCTGGTTTAAACTACATTACATTTAAACTGCCGGCACTAGTGGCGCAATGCTGTAGTCCATCTATTTGGGGACAAATTCTTTGGAAGATTGTAGGTAATAGGTTCCATGCTCGGCCCTCTTAAATTCCAAACGGTGTCCACTCAATAGTTGCCATCGACGTGAACACTACTAGAGAAGTCTGGTGTGTCCATGTTGGATAGTAGTCAAGGTTCAGTTGTTGTGTAGGGGAGAGCACTGAGTGTCAGACTTGTCAGTTAGCTGAAAATCAGACCAACACTATGTGGTTCGGATTCCACATAAAGCTGTAGATCCCATAGTTGCCCTGGCTATTGGGCTATTAATAAATAGTCCATTCTGAGCTAAGTCAAACTCAGATAGTAACAATAACTACACTCATTCATATTCACTCATCACACTCATTCACCCCTCATTTCACCCATATCTCTACGATCGGTGTCTTAGAAATGAATAATAATGAATTTACATGGGACTACACTGGCTCTCCACAATGGACTACAAACCAGCTGATAATTTAAGATACAAAATTAAATATTGGAAGAGAAGTCTATATACAGTATATGCTTATAAAATCAATGGTTATAGTAATTGAGACTAGGTTACCATTGAATGCTTGTTATAGATATTTATTTGTATGTTAAATTAGGGGCTGTCTCTAAATTACGTAAGGCTAAAATCAGCCTTTTCAGACTCCTCCTTCTCCCCTATGTACTGGTAAACTAAACACCCCTCAAAAATTACGAAATGCTACCAACAACCCCCTTCAATTTTTTTCATTCGTTTTGAAGCATTTTTTGACACATTGTTTGTTAAGTAAGGGTTTATATGCCAACTATTCCAATGTTATTATAAAATTATCTTGTAGAAAATATTTACATTTGGTCAAAAGAGTATGAAGACTTTGTTACATCTGCCAAACTATAAAACTTAAATTGGTACAACTTGCTGTGGTAACCTCAATACAAGTGCAGTAGTATTGAGCCACCCATACACGTACAGTGGTATTGACAACCCCATACAAGTGCAGTAGTATTGACCCTCCCGTTTCCCATACAAGTGCAGTAGTATTGAGCCACCCATACACGTACAGTGGTATTGACACCCCCATACAAGTGCAGTAGTATTGACCCACCCGCTTCCCATACAAGTGCAGTAGTATTGAGCCACCCGCTTCCCATACAAGTGCAGTAGTATTGAGCCACCCATACACGTACAGTGGTATTGACAACCCCATACAAGTGCAGTAGTATTGACCCTCCCGTTTCCCATACAAGTGCAGTAGTATTGAGTCACCCATACACGTACAGTGGTATTGACACCCCCATACAAGTGCAGTAGTATTGACCCACCCGTTTCCCATACAAGTGCAGTAGTATTGAGCCACCCATACACGTAATGTG
Source organism: Stictocephala bisonia (assembly GCA_035578905.1). Taxonomy (NCBI): domain Eukaryota; kingdom Metazoa; phylum Arthropoda; class Insecta; order Hemiptera; family Membracidae; genus Stictocephala; species Stictocephala bisonia. The sequence continues at coordinate 663,337 of JAQJVL010000319.1, forward strand.
GTATTGACCCACCCATACAAGTGCAGTAGTATTGACCCACCCGTTTCCCATACAAGTGCAGTAGTAATGAGCCACCCATACACGTACAGTGGTATTGACCCACCCATACAAGTTCAGTAGTAATGAGCCACCCATACATGTTCAGTAGTATTGAGCCACCCATACGTGTACAGTGGTATTGACACCCCCATACAAGTGCAGTAGTATAGAGCCACCCATACGTGTACAGTGGTATTGAGCCACCCATACAAGTTCAGTAGTATTGAGCCACCCATACACGTACAGTAGTATTGACCCACCAGCCCACCCATGTATGTACAGTGGTAATGACCCATACAAGTGCAGTAGTATAGAGCCACCCATACACGTACAGTAGTATTGACCCACCCGCCCACCCATGCATGTACAGTGGTAATGACCCATACAAGTGCAGTAGTATAGAGCCACCCATACACGTACAGTAGTATTACCATTGTTTGTTCTCTAGAAGAGCTGTAATATATTACTAACTTAATATCCTTTTAAATAATCTTGTGTTTTGGTGAAAACTATCAATTTTGTGAGTTAATTCAAACAAATTATTGAGGTTTAATAGTTAAGTCACGCTGCCTCATCCTTCCCTGTAAGGATACATATCGCTACTGAAAATCCCTCTACCCCTTAAGGCATTTTGGAATAGCCCATTAAGTTTATATATTAGTTTTGCAAACTAAATAATTAACAAAATTTAAAATTCATATCTAATTAAGAAAACATTCCAGCACAACATACTGGAATGAAATAGTCCATAAAGGTAAACGAAAGGTCAGTTTGACTGATCTTAATTGCTAACAAATGTTGATATCCAACTAGTATATTCAACAAACATCTTGATAGTGTTTTTTTGAAATTTAGTAAGTTGAGAGTGCTCTTAGTAAAGGCAGTGCAAGAGAGACAAAAAAAGTCAGCAGATGGTGTGACAAAGATGAGATAGTAAAACATGGTTAAGTGTGTGATGCACTCTCTCAAACACACTTGACTTGAAGGAAAAGACGCTATGCACAGTCTACAAGCCACTGATCGAACTAGTGGTTTCTAGATCTGTGTCAGGTCAGGCTGAATTTTTAACATAGGGACTGTACTTCTATCAGACCGAACCATGTAGCATTGGTCTGATTTTCAGCTAATTGACAAGCCTGATACTCAGTTCTCTCCCCTACGTAATATCTAGTCACTGACTATAATCCAACATGGACACCCCAGGTCATTAATCCTTATTTATTTAAATAACTACATATAGCTTATAGAGAGCTTTGTTTAATTTATTACTTCATTAATAATAAGTTCATACCTCTGTCCAACCCCTACCAAGCAATACATCCTTCACCGTTGATGCTATTGTTGGATCAATCATGAATTTGAATTGGGCTCCTTCTTCAGATTTTGTGCAAGTCATTTTAAAATTCAAATTTTGCTCAATAAGTATGATTTAAAATGATATGTTCCTTAATATATCCATTCATGTAGCTAAACATTTTGGTATGTTGTTAAGTAAACGTTTGGATATAACCAAGGTGTTAAAAAACATCAACAAAAGTCAGCTTCAAAATAAAAATATTTTTCTTGGATCATATGTTTAATAATTTTAATTTGAATGTTGTTGGAAAATATTCAAAGGGAAATAAAACAATAAATATCAAGTTCTATGATTTTTCTACTTATAGGTGACTGTATGATTAATTATATATTATTATGTTGGGTAATTGTATAGGAAAAATAAACACATAAAACTCAGACACTATAACCATTGATTTCATATACCTATAATCAACACTATAACACTGTAATTATGAAACCAGAATTCAACAATGGGGCTGAGAATTTAATACTGAACAGAAAGGTTGACATTGACCAAAAAAAATGGGAAAGAAAGAAAACATTATAAAAATATTAGATCCATAATTTCAGACTTGTAGACTTACAAACTAACCAGTAGTTAAGAAATAGAAGAATTAATGCAATACATTCAGACATGAGAAAACAAAGACTAAAATTCTATGGAGATATCAAGAGAGTGAATCCAGTAGAGTAAGAAAGCAAATTGTAGAATTTAATGAAAATCTGTCTGCTATCATTTTTAACTTGAAATGGTGTTGTTAAGAAGTCTACATGTCCCCTGACATATTTCCAACTTTAATTTGCCTTTTGAATATGCCATTAAATTAATACTAACCCCACTACATTTAGATTGTTTCAATGTTATTTTGGAGTCCAAGATCTGGGAGTCAACTTCAAATTTTTATGGGAAAATTTCAACATTAAATAGGACAATTTCAACTTCACTTTTAATTAGGAAAATATATAGGCGATGATCAATGAAATAAAATACAAAAATAATTAAAAACTAAAGAAAAACACATCTTTTTTATATTCTGATTGCAGTAGCTTTTTCAGCTTTAAATGACGGTGTTCATTGATAAATTATATGACCACCTTTCTGTTTAAAATGTTGAAGTTGACCCCTAGATATTTAACCCCGAGTGTTCACTAATAGCATTGAAACACCCTAAATGTATTGTGGATTAATATTAATTTAATGGCATATTAAAAAATAATTGTTTAATAAACTGTGGAAACAAGTTATGGGTAACTGACTCAAAACTTACCTGGTATAGATTAACTAACGGACTGTTCTTCATGATTTGTGTGCCAACTTTACCACTTTCATGTCATCTCGGCCTTCAGTAATACCGGTTGGTAAAACTCCATCAATATTTGGATTTTTTATAAGCAATATCATATTTTTGTTAATTTTTGAACATTTAAATCATTCCATTAAATTAACTCAATTACTAAATAATATTGTGTTTTAAAACTCACATAAAAGTTTTAATAAAAATATTAAAACATTGTAACACTGAAATTTTTGTCAATTGGGTTTTATTGAGAGTACAGTACTTATATTCACATTTCTAATTATAGGCAAGCTTTTTCAATATTCTATAGATTGTAAAACCTGTTAAATAAGTTATGTTAGTGCTTTGTAAGTTTAAAATTAAAAGAATAAAGAACATACAGGGTGGAAAAAAATATGGAAATGATTTCACAATAAAGGTATTTTATTCCATAGATAATTTGATGGTTTAATTTTTTTAAATAATTGTGTTCAATAAAGTAAATGTTTGATCAGAATAATTTACTTGAAACCATGAACTAGCAGAGAAATAATATTCTTCAAATTAGTTATGTTGAAATTCAAATGACTGCTTCTCTGGAAAGAATAAATCTTTCAAAGTCCGATTTGCTGCAATTAATTTTTCTTGAATAAACCTTTCATTTGATAGATTTTGAATAAACTCGACCTAGGCTTACATTGAAGATTTTCGTACAACTCCGCACGGGCCGTCCTTATGAAAAGATTAAATGTCGCTAATGGCGTAAAAAAGTGTGTTCTTTGTAATCATGATGATGTACAAGATTTCACTTTTATAAGTGAAGTCATACAAGTTGTAAAAGTGTTTCCACATTTTTTTCCACCTCGTATAAAAATATTTGCAAATATTTACCCATTTTACCATATTTACGTAAATGATAAAACTTTATATATGTATTGATAAAACTTGCATAATAAATGTTAAAATACTGGTGTGAGCACATTTTTCTTTATTCTGTGTTGTTTTAAGCGCCTACGGTTTAGTAGATACTGCCTTGCACTACACTGCAGCTAGAATCTTCCATTTCCATAATTGAAGGCTAACTGAAAATTATTTTTTACATAATTTTTAACGTTAAGATTTCTTAATTGCCACCATTTTAAATAGGAAATCAATTATTGCTTCAAATTTATTTTCACGAGAAAATCGACCAGGAAGAATGTTTACTTAAAATGTAGTTAGATTTTTTATGCCTATATATAGGCCCTGTCATATATATTAATTATATTATATACATAAATATGAGCCTACATATGAACAGAAAGAAGTTTAAAGAAAAGGCATAGAACCTTGATTATGTTTTACGTTTATTTTCACTCAAGGGACAATATCCCAAACCATATAACATGAATTTGAAAACATACTGCATGTATATAGTTAGTAAAAACCTATGTAGAATATTAAACACGTCACTTCCCAAGAACTCGGTATGAAAAAGAAGGAAGGCAGCCTGTGTGTCTTCCTCTAGACTTCTGAAGGAGGGGGGCAATCTGAGTGTCTTCATCTAGTATTCTAAAGGAGGGGGGGCAACCTGAGTGTCTTCCTCTAGTCTTCTAAAGGAGGGGGGCAACCTGAGTGTCTTCACTAGTATTCTAAAGGAGGGGGGCAGCCTGTGTGTCTTCCTCTAGACTTCTGAAGGAGGGGGGCAACCTGAGTGTCTTCATCTAGTATTCTAAAGGAGGGGGGCAACCTGAGTGTCTTCCTCTAGTCTTCTAAAGGAGGGGGGCAAACTGAGTGTCTTCCACTAGTCTTCTAAAGGAGGGGGGCAACCTGAGTGTCTTCACTAGTATTCTAAAGGAGGGGGGCAGCCTGTGTGTCTTCCTCTAGGCTTCTGAAGGAGGGGGGCAACCTGAGTGTCTTCATCTAGTATTCTAAAGGAGGGGGGCAGCCTGTGTGTCTTCCTCTAGTCTTCTAAAGGAGGGGGGCAACCTGAGTGTCTTCCTCTAGTATTCTAAAGGAGGGGGGCAGCCTGTGTGTCTTCCTCTAGACTTCTGAAGGAGGGGGGCAACCTGAGTGTCTTCATCTAGTATTCTAAAGGAGGGGGCAACCTGAGTGTCTTCCTCTAGTCTTCTAAAGGAGGGGGGCAACCTGAGTGTCTTCATATAGTATTCTAAAGGAGGGGGGCAGCCTGTGTGTCTTCCTCTAGACTTCTGAAGGAGGGGGGCAACCTGAGTGTCTTCATCTAGTATTCTAAAGGAGGGGGCAACCTGAGTGTCTTCCTCTAGTCTTCTAAAGGAGGGGGGCAACCTGAGTGTCTTCCTCTAGTCTTCTAAAGGAGGGGGGGGGAAACCTGAGTGTCGTCACTGGTATTCTAAAGGAGGGGGGCAACCTTAGTGTCTTCCTCTAGTCTTCTAAAGGAGGGGGGCAAACTGAGTGTCTTCCTCTAGTCTTCTAAAGGAGGGGGGGCAACCTGAGTATCCTCTAGTCTTCTAAAGGAGGGGGGCAAACTGAGTGTCTTCCTCTAGTTTTCTAAAGGAGGGGGGGCAACCTGAGTGTCTTCACTGGTATTCTAAAGGAGGGGGGCAACCTGAGTGTCTTCACTGGTATTCTAAAGGAGGGGGACAGCCTGTGTGTCTTCCTCTAGACTTCTGAAGGAGGGGGGCAATCTGAGTGTCTTCATCTAGTATTCTAAAGGAGGGGGCAACCTGAGTGTCTTCCTCTAGTCTTCTAAAGGAGGGGGGCAAACTGAGTGTCTTCCTCTAGTCTTCTAAAGGAGGGGGGGCAACCTGAGTGTCTTCACTGGTATTCTAAAGGAGTGGGGCAACCTGAGTGTCTTCCTCTAGTCTTCTAAAGGAGGGGGGCAAACTGAGTGTTTTCCTCTAGTCTTCTAAAGGAGGGGGGCAACCTGAGTGTCTTCACTGATATTCTAAAGGAGGGGGGCAACCTGAGTGTCTTCATCTAGTATTCTAAAGGAGGGGGCAACCTGAGTGTCTTTCTCTAGTCTTCTAAAGGAGGGGGGCAAACTGAGTGTCTTCCTCTAGTCTTCTAAAGGAGGGGGGGGGGCAACCTGAGTGTCTTCACTAGTATTCTAAAGGAGGGGGGGGCAACCTGAGTGTCTTCACTAGTATTCTAAAGGAGGGGGGCAACCTGAGTGTCTTCCTCTAGTCTTCTAGTGGAGGGTGGGCAACCTGGGTGTCTTCACTGGTATTCTAAAGGAGGGGGGCAGTCTGAGTGTCTTCCTCTAGTCTTCTAATGGAGGGGGGCAAACTGGGTGTCTTCACTGGTATTCTAAAGGAGGGGGGCAGTCTGAGTGTCTTCCTCTAGTCTTCTAATGGAGGGGGGCAAACTGGGTGTCTTCACTGGTATTCTAAAGGAGGGGGGCAACCTGAGTGTCTTCCTCTAGTCTTCTAATGGAGGGGGGCAAACTGGGTGTCTTCACTGGTATTCTAAAGGAGGGGGGCAGTCTGAGTGTCTTCCTCTAGTCTTCTAATGGAGGGGGGCAAACTGGGTGTCTTCACAAGTATTCTAAAGGAGGGGGGCAACCTGAGTGTCTTCCTCTAGTCTTCTAATGGAGGGTGGGCAACCTGGGTGTCTTCCTCTAGTCTTCTAGTGGAGGGTGGGCAACCTGTGTGACTTCCTCTAGTCTTCTAAAGGAGGGAGGGCAAACTGAGCGTCTTCCTCTAGTCTTCTAAAGGAGGGGGGCAACCTGAGTGTCTTCCTTTAGTCTTTTGAAGTGGATAAACTATATGTCGTTGGGTAGGATAGATGAGAAAACTGTTAGCGCATTTCTACTAGCAGAGTAATAGCGGTTTCCAGTGTCCTCGTTGGGTTTGAGAACCAGTCAAATGAGGTGCCATTTCTGCCTCGTCAAGTATTCCAGATGTAGGTGGATTTTACTGTACACTTAGCATATGTTACGGACCATGCCATTTTAAAGCGTTTAGCAGAAAGCGTTTCCAGCCCCTACTATCGGCACAGGAATTATGTGTACCTGAGGTTGAAGGTTGTTTATTACGAAACTAAGAGGCCTACGAAAATACAATCAAACCATTGTTTTCTTCGTTTAATTTTACGTTATGACACTCATATTTTTAAATTCTATTGTAAGTTTGAATAATTTTTAACCTAGTTGGAACAAAAAAGTACTGAAATTTCATCTATTTTTCGCTGTGCATCAACTTTACATTTTTATCACTCAAAAATTCGTTAATGAATCACGTTTATACGTCAATTTAAAATCACCGCATTTTATTACGCAGATGAAAGTGGCGTATCGTATCTATTCATTTCATAGGATTCCATCGTGAAAAAAATTAATTCTACGACCTCTACAAGCCAAGAAAACGTAGTTTCAGGAAATAGAAGTCTATTTTTTCTTCAAAAGTGAAAATCTTTAAATTAATGAAAATTATATAAAAAATATCTTTCAGTCACGCATTAAAATATAAATGCTATATATTAACAGAGTTTTGAGTAGTAGCAGTGTAAAGATGATGCACAGTGAAAACTAGTTAATTTTCTGATACTTTTTTCTTGTAGCTGTGATAAAAATTGCTAAAACTTATAATACACTCTTTAAATGCATATACTATGACGTACAATCAAACAAGGAAAACAATGGTGTGATTGATTTTTTCGTAGGCCTATTAGTTTCTTGGTAAAGAACTCGTAAACTCGGGTACACATAATTTCTTCGCCGACAATAGTATTCTCTTCACATGATAATTTCTTTTCCATGACGAAATGGAACTTTAATTTGTAGTATAATATTCTTCCTTTCCTATCAACCTAACATCTGTTCCTACTTTCTTCTCTGTCTAACTACCTAACATCTTTTTCTCCCTACTTCCCTGCCTATCTACCTAAAATCTGTTTCTCCCTTCTTCCCTGCCTAACTACCTAAAGCCTGTTTCTCCCTTCTTCCCTGCCTAACTACCTAAAGCCTGTTTCTCCCTTCTTCCCTGCCTAACTACCTCAAGCCTGTTTCTCCCTTCTTCCCTGCCTAACTACCTAAAGCCTATTTCTCCCTTATTCCCTGCCTATTTACTTAACATCTGTTCCTTCCTTCTTTCCTGCCTATCTACGTAACTTCTGGTCCTCCCTTCTTCCCTACCTATATGCCTAACATTTGTTTCTCCCTTCTTCCCTGCCTAACTACCTAAATCCTGTTTCTCCCTTGTTTACTGCCTATTTACTTAACATCTGTTTCTCCCTTCTTCCCTGCCTAACTACCTAACATCTATTTCTCCCTTCTTCCCTGCCTAACTACCTAACATTTGTTTCTCCCTTCTTCCCTGCCTAACTACCTAAAGCCTGTTTCTCCCTTCTTCCCTGCCTATTTACTTAACATCTGTTTCTCCCTTCTTCCCTGCCTAACTATCTAACATTTGTTTCTCCCTTCTTCCCTGCCTAACTACCTAACATCTGTTTCTCCCTTCTTCCCTGCCTAACTACCTAACATCTTTTTCTCCCTTCTTCCCTGCCTATCTACCTAAAATCTGTTTCTCCCCTCTTACCTGCCTAACTACCTAAAGCCTGTTTCTCCCTTCTTCCCTGCCTAACTACCTAAAGCCTGTTTCTCCCTTCTTCCCTGCCTAACTACCTAAAGCCTGTTTCTCCCTTCTTCCCTGCCTAACTACCTAAAGCATGTTTCTCCCTTCTTCCCTGCCTAACTACCTAAAGCCTGTTTCTCCCTTCTTCCCTGCCTAACTACCTAAAGCCTATTTCTCCCTTATTCCCTGCCTATTTACTTAACATCTGTTCCTTCCTTCTTTCCTGCCTATCTACGTAACTTCTGGTCCTCCCTTCTTCCCTACCTATATGCCTAACATTTGTTTCTCCCTTCTTCCCTGCCTGACTACCTAAAGCCTGTTTCTCCCTTGTTTACTGCCTAACTACCTAACATCTGTTTCTCCCTTCTTCCCTGCCTAACTACCTAACATCTATTTCTCCCATCTTCCGTGCCTATTTACTTAACATCTTTTTCTCCCTTCTTCCCTGCCTAACTACCTAACATTTGTTTCTCCCTTTTTCCCTGCCTAACTACCTAACATCTGTTTCTCCCTTCTTCCCTGCCTAACTACCTAACATCTATTTCTCCCATCTTCCCTGCCTATTTACTTAACATCTGTTCCTCCCTTCTTCCCTGCCTAACTACCTAACATTTGTTTCTCCCTTCTTACCTGCCTAACTACCTAACATTTGTTTATCCCTTCTTACCTGCCTAACTACCTAACATTTGTTTCTCCCTTCTTCCCTGCCTAACTACCTAAAGCCTGTTTCTCCCTTCTTCCCTGCCTAACTACCTAAAGCCTGTTTCTCCCTTGTTTACTGCCTATTTACTTAACATCTGTTTCTCCCTTCTTCCCTGCCTAACTACCTAACATCTGTTTCTCCCTTCTTCCCTGCCTATTTACTTAACATCTGTTCCTCCCTTCTTCCCTGCCTAACTACCTAACATTTGTTTCTCCCTTCTTCCCTGCCTAACTACCTAACATTTGTTTCTCCCTTCTTCCCTGCCTAACTACCTAAAGCCTGTTTCTCCCTTGTTTACTGCCTATTTACTTAACATCTGTTCCTCCCTTCTTCCCTGCCTATTTACTTAACATCTGTTTCTCCCTTCTTCCCTGCCTAACTACCTAACATTTGTTTCTCCCTTCTTCCCTGCCTAACTACCTAACATCTGTTCCTCCCTTCTTCCCTGCCTAACTACCTAACATCTGTTTCTCCCTTCTTCCCTGCCTATTTACTTAACATCTGTTCTTCCCTTCTTCCCTGCCTAACTACCTAACATCTGTTTCTCCCTTCTTCCCTGCCTATTTACTTAACATCTGTTTCTCCCGTCTTCCCTGCCTAACTACCTAACATTTGTTTCTCCCTTCTTCCCTGCCTAACTACCTAACATTTGTTTCTCCCTTCTTCCCTGCCTAACTACCTAACATCTGATCCTCCCTTCTTCCCTGCCTAACTACCTAACATCTGTTTCTCCCTTCTTCCCTGCCTATTTACTTAACATCGGTTCCTCCCTTCTTCCCTGCCTAACTACCTAACATTTGTTTCTCCCTTCTTCCCTGCCTAACTACCTAACATTTGTTTCTCCCTTCTTCCCTGCCTAACTACCTAACATTTGTTTCTCCCTTCTTCCCTGCCTAACTACCTAAAGCCTGTTTCTCCCTTGTTTAGTGCCTATTTACTTAACATCTGTTTCTCCCTTCTTCCCTGCCTATTTACTTAACATCTGTTCCTCCCTTCTTCCCTGCCTATTTACTTAACATCTGTTTCTCCCTTCTTCCCTGCCTAACTACCTAAAGCCTGTTTTTCCCTTGTTTACTGCCTATTTACTTAACATCTGTTTCTCCCTTCTTCCCTGCCTAACTACCTAACATCTGTTTCTCCCTTATTCCCTGCCTAACTACCTAAAGCCTGTTTCTCCCTTGTTTACTGCCTATTTACTTAACATCTGTTTCTTCCTTTTTCCCTGCCTAACTACCTAACATCTGTTTCTCCCTTCTTCCCTGCCTATTTACTTAACATCTGTTCCTCCCTTCTTCCCTGCCCAACTACCTAACATTTGTTTCTCCCTTCTTCCCTGCCTAACTACCTAACATTTGTTTCTCCCTTATTCCCTGCCTAACTACCTAACATCTGTTTCTCCCTTCTTCCCTGCCTAACTACCTAACATTTGTTTCTCCCTTATTCCCTGCCTAACTACCTAACATCTGTTTCTCCCTTCTTCCCTGCCTAACTACCTAAAGCCTGTTTTTCCCTTGTTTACTGCCTATTTACTTAACATCTGTTTCTCCCTTCTTCCCTGCCTAACTACCTAACATCTGTTTCTCCCTTATTCCCTGCCTAACTACCTAAAGCCTGTTTCTCCCTTGTTTACTGCCTATTTACTTAACATCTGTTTCTCCCTTTTTCCCTGCCTAACTACCTAACATCTGTTTCTCCCTTCTTCCCTGCCTATTTACTTAACATCTGTTCCTCCCTTCTTCCCTGCCTAACTACCTAACATCTGTTTCTCCCTTCTTCCCTGCCTATTTACTTAACATCAGTTCCTCCCTTCTTCCCTGCCTAACTACCTAACATTTGTTTCTCCCTTCTTCCCTGCCTAACTACCTAAAGCCTGTTTCTCCCTTGTTTACTGCCTATTTACTTAACATCTGTTTCTCCATTCTTCCCTGCCTATTTACTTAACATCTGTTCCTCCCTTCTTCCCTGCCTAACTACCTAACATTTGTTTCTCCCTTCTTCCCTGCCTAACTACCTAAAGCCTGTTTCTCCCTTGTTTACTGCCTATTTACTTAACATCTGTTTCTCCCTTCTTCCCTGCCTAACTACCTAACATCTGTTTCTCCCTTCTTCCCTGCCTATTTACTTAACATCTGTTCCTCCCTTCTTCCCTGCCTAACTACCTAACATCTGTTACTCCCTTCTTCCTTGCCTAACTACCTATGATCTGTTTCTCCCTTCTTCCCTGCTTAACTACCTAACATTTGTTTCTCCCTTCTTCCCTGCCTATTTACTTAACATTTGTTTCTCCCTTCTTCCCTGCCTAACTACCTAAAGCCTGTTTCTCCCTTCTTCCCTGCCTAACTACCTAACATCTGTTTCTCCCTTCTTCCCTGCCTATTTACTTAACATCTGTTTCTCCCTTCTTCCCTACCTAACTACCTAAAGCCTGTTTCTCCCTTCTTCCCTGCCTAACTACCTAAAGCCTGTTTCTCCCTTCTTCCCTGCCTAACTACCTAAAGCCTGTTTCTCCCTTCTTCCCTGCCTAACTACCTAACATCTGTTCCTCCCTTCTTCCCTGCCTAACTACCTAACATCTGTTCCTCCCTTCTTCCCTGCCTAACTACCTAACATCTGTTTCTCCCTTCTTCCCTGCCTATTTACTTAACATTTGTTTCTCCCTTCTTCCCTGCCTAACTACCTAAAGCCTGTTTCTCCCTTCTTCCCTGCCTAACTACCTAAAGCCTGTTCCTCCCTTCTTCCCTGCCTAACTACCTAACATCTGTTTCTCCCTTCTTCCCCGCCTATTTACTTAACATCTCTTTCTCCCTTCTTCCCTGCCTAACTACCTAACATTTGTTTCTCCCTTCTTCCCTGCCTAACTACCTAAAATCTGTTCCTCCCTTCTTCCCTGCCTAACTACCTAACATCTGTTTCTCCCTTCTTCCCTGCCTATCTACCTAACATCTGTTTCTCCCTTCTTCCCTGCCTAACTACCTAACATCTGTTTCTCCCTTCTTCCCTGCCTAACTACCTAACATCTGTTTTTACCTTCTTCCCTGCTTAACTACCTAACATTTGTTTCTCCCTTCTTCCCTGCATAACTACCTAACATTTGTTTCTCCCTTCTTCCCTGCCTAACTACCTAACATTTGTTTCTCCCTTCTTCCCTGCCTAACTACCTAACATTTGTTTCTCCCTTCTTCCCTGCCTAACTACCTAAAGCCTGTTTCTCCCTTCTTCACTGCCTAACTACCTAAAGCCTGTTTCTCCCTTCTTCCCTGCCTAACTACCTAACATCTGTTTCTCCCTTCTTCCCTGCCTATTTACTTAACATCTGTTCCTCCCTTCTTCCCTGCCTAACTACCTAACATTTGTTTCTCCCCTCTTCCCTGCCTAACTACCTAATATTTGTTTCTCCCTTCTTCCCTGCCTAACTACCTAACATTTGTTTCTCCCTTCTTCCCTGCCTAACTACCTAAAGCCTGTTTCTCCCTTGTTTACTGCCTATTTACTTAACATCTGTTTCTCCCTTCTTCCCTGCCTAACTACGTAACATCTGTTTCTCCCTTCTTCCCTGCCTATTTACTTAACATCTGTTCCTCCCTTCTTCCCTGCCTAACTACCTAACATTTGTTTCTCCCTTCTTCCCTGCCTAACTACCTAACATATGTTTCTCCCTTCTTCCCTGCCTAACTACCTAACATTTGTTTCTCCCTTCTTCCCTGCCTAACTACCTAAAGCCTGTTTCTCCCTTGTTTACTGCCTAATTACTTAACATCTGTTTCTCCCTTCTTCCCTGCCTAACTACCTAACATCTGTTCCTCCCTTCTTCCCTGCCTAACTACCTAACATCTGTTTCTCCCTTCTTCCCTGCCTATTTACTTAACATCTGTTCCTCCCATCTTCCCTGCCTAACTACCTAACATTTGTTTCTCCCTTCTTCCCTGCCTAACTACCTAACATTTGTTTCTCCCTTCTTCCCTGCCTAACTACCAAACATTTGTTTCTCCCTTCTTCCCTGCCTAACTACCTAAAGCCTGTTTCTCCCTTGTTTAATGCCTATTTACTTAACATCTGTTTCTCCCTTCTTCCCTGCCTAACTACCTAACATTTGTTTCTCCCTTCTTCCCTGCCTAACTACCTAAAGCCTGTTTCTCCCTTGTTTAATGCCTATTTACTTAACATCTGTTCCTCCCTTCTTCCCTGCCTAACTACCTAAAGCCTGTTTCTCCCTTCTTCCCTGCCTAACTACCTAACATCTGTTTCTCCCTTCTTCCCTGCCTATTTACTTAACATCTGTTCCTCCCTTCTTCCCTGCCTAACTACCTAACATCTGTTTCTCCCTTCTTCCCTGCCTATTTACTTAACATCTGTTCCTCCATTCTTCCCTGCCTAACTACCTAACATTTGTTTCTCCCTTCTTCCCTGCCTAACTACCTAAAGCCTGTTTCTCCCTTGTTTACTGCCTATTTACTTAACATCTGTTTCTCCCTTCTTCCCTGCCTAACTACCTAACATCTGTTTCTCCATTCTTCCCTGCCTATTTACTTAACATCTGTTCCTCCCTTCTTCCCTGCCTAACTACCTAACATTTGTTTCTCCCTTCTTCCCTGCTAAACTACCTAACATCTGTTTCTCCCTTCTTCCCTGCCTAACTACCTAAAGCCTGTTTCTCCCTTCTTCCCTGCCTAACTACCTAAAGCTTGTTTCTCCCTTCTTCCCTGCCTAACTACCTAACTCTGTTTCTCCCTTCTTCCCTGCCTATTTACTTAACATCTGTTCCTCCCTTCTTCCCTGCCTAACTACCTAACATTTGTTTCTCCCTTCTTCCCTGCCTAACTACCTAACATCTGTTCCTCCCTTCTTCCCTGCCTAACTACCTAACATCTGTTTCTCCCTTCTTCCCTGCCTATTTACTTAACATCTGTTTCTCCCTCCTTCCCTGCCTAACTACCTAACATCTGTTCCTCCCTTCTTCCCTGCCTAACTACCTAACATCTGTTTCTCCCTTCTTCCCTGCCTATCTACCTAACATCTGTTTCTCCCTTCTTCCCTGCCTAACTACCTAAAGTCTGTTTCTCCCTTCTTCCCTGCCTAACTACCTAAAGTCTGTTCCTCCCTTCTTCCCTGCCTAACTACCTAACATCTGTTTCTCCCTTCTTCCCTGCCTAACTACCTAACATCTGTTTCTCCCTTCTTCCCTGCCTATTTACTTAACATCTGTTTCTCCCTTCTTCCCTGCTTAACTACCTAACATTTGTTTCTCCCTTCTTCCCGGTCTAAATACCTAATATCTATTTCTCCCATCTTCCCTGCCTATTTACTTAACATCTGTTCCTCCCTTCTTCGCTGCCTAACTACCTAACATTTGTTTCTCCCTTCTTCCCTGCCTAACTACCTAAAGCCTGTTTCTCCCTTGTTTACTGCCTATTTACTTAACATCTGTTTCTCCCTTCTTCCCTGCCTAACTACCTAAAGCCTGTTTCTCCCTTCTTCCCTGCCTAACTACCTAACATCTGTTTCTCCCTTCTTCCCTGCCTATTTACTTAACATCTGTTTCTCCCTTCTTCCCTACCTAACTACCTAAAGCCTGTTTCTCCCTTCTTCCCTGCATATTTACTTAACATCTGTTCCTCCCTTCTTCCCTGCCTAACTACCTAACATTTGTTTCTCCCTTCTTCCCTGCCTAACTACCTAACATTTGTTTCTCCCTTCTTCCCTGCCTAACTACTTAACATTTGTTTCTCCCTTCTTCCCTGCCTAACTACTTAAAGCCTGTTTCTCCCTTGTTTACTGCCTATTTACTTAACATCTGTTTCTCCCTTCTTCCCTGCCTAACTACTTAACATCTGTTTCTCCTTTCTTCCCTGCCTAACTACCTAACATTTGTTTCTCCCTTCTTCCCTGCCTAACTACCTAACATTTGTTTCTCCCTTCTTCCCTGCCTAACTACTTAAAGCCTTTTTCTCCCTTGTTTACTGCCTATTTACTTAACATTTGTTTCTCCCTTCTTCCCTGCCTAACTACCTAACATTTGTTTCTACCTTCTTCCCTGCCTAACTACCTAACATCTGTTTCTCCCTTCTTCCCTGCCTAACTACCTAACATCTGTTTCTCCCTTCTTCCCTGCCTAACTACCTAAAGCCTGTTTCTCCCTTCTTCCCTGCCTAACTACCTAACATTTGTTTCTCCCTTCTTCCCTGCCTAACTACCTAACATCTGTTTCTCCCTTCTTCCCTGCCTATTTACTTAACATCTGTTTCTCCCTTCTTCCCTGCCTAACTACCTAACATCTGTTTCTCCCTTCTTCCCTGCCTAACTACCTAACATCTGTTTCTCCCTTCTTCCCTGCCTAACTACCTAACATTTGTTTCTCCCTTCTTCCCTGCCTAACTACCTAACATTTGTTTCTCCCTTCTTCCCTTCCTAACTACCTAACATTTGTTTCTCCCTTCTTCCCTGCCAAAATACCTAACATCTATTTCTCCCATCTTCCCTGCCTATTTACTTAACATTTGTTTCTCCCTTCTTCCCTGCCTAACTACCTAATTTCTGTTCCTCTATTCTTCCCTGCCAATATACCTAACTTCTGTTCCTCCCTTCTTCTCGGCCTATCAGTCTAACATGTCGTCGTTGTATCTACAGTTATGAAACTAACGGTTTAATACTAAACGTGCGTTTGATCGCTCTGATAAAAAGTCACACGTGTAAAAATAAGTCCCAACAGAGTGACACGCAGTGTGACAAAGTGGCAATTTTGTGTCTAAGATCGTGAGTGCTCGCAATAATGTGCTCACGTGGTATGCGTTAGCAAAGAACATTTTCTCAATATTCTCTTACCTAGCCTCTCTATAGTCAGATTTTAGAAAAGGCTAATTTCGATCTCGAAACCAATTTTTCAAATTAGGCAATTGACCCTCTATAGTAAAAAGAAAAGTTTGCATAAAAATAACTTTTATACAAACTTGAACTTCCTCAATCCCTGTTTATTATTTCCAACTCTTATATTGCACGATTGTTTTGTAAGTTAATTTGGTTCTAATTTAAACGAAATATTTACTAAATTACGAAAAAAGACTTCAACATCCTTTGCTAAAAAGGCTCACGTATGGTATCAAAACAAAGAAAAAGATGAGACGAACGTGTGTAATAAGATATATGGATAATGGTTAAGATAGATAGATGGATAGAATGGCATCCTTTATGGAGTCGCTCACAAAAACAAAAATTCCTCAAGATTCTTTAACTCGACACTACACTTACATTAGCTGTCCTTGGGCAGACAATGACGCTGTTGAATTGAATTGTCATTCATTGTTTTGGTAAATTCACCACACTTCTTTTGTTGAAGCTCATCTTTCACGTTGGTTCCGCAGATTATCGCTTTAATTCGTGGCCCAGTCAGCACGTCGCCATTTTGTTTAACAATAGTTGGTATGCGTACATTAGCATTGATTCGCTATGTCTGATACAAGTGCACATGGTTCAGATTACTACGAAAACAATTGTGTTTCCGAGACACAAATACCTTTCAAATTGGAAGGCCATCTAATTGAGTGGATAGCAATTAAAAGTAACCACAATCGCACGTGCACGTGCTTGCACAAGTCAGCATTGGGAATATCCACTTATCTGTTTCAAGCTCTGCGTTTCAATGAATCGCACATAAACACCAAACACAATGTTTAACCGCTATTACAAACACATAAGAGAATAGCCTTACACACACCATAGATATGTAGACTACTAATTGATATGGGCGAATATGGATTTCAAATGATTGTGATAAGTGTAGATGAGTGAATGTAGTCTTTGTTACAAACTATGACAGACTATTCCTTTGAAAGTGTCTTTAGTTAATATCCCAGTGACAAATGAACAGCTGGTGGTTATCAGCCGATCCCTTTCAAAATTTGTTATGACTCTGATCGGGATCGAACTGAGAACCTTTGGCTTGTGAAGCCCTACCACCTAATTCAACCACTACTCACTCTCACCCTCCCAGAAAGGAGCTATGTGATGATAAAATTAGTCATTATTTATCGAACTGATTATATTTATTTCTGTGACCATTGGTGGTATTCAAAGCGTCCACTCAATGGTTGCCATCGACGTGGCCACTACTAGAGAATTATGGGCTGTCCATGTTAAGGTTTGGATGATGTGTAAGGAAAGAGAACTGAGTGTCAGGCTTGTCAGATAGCTGAAAATAAGACCAACACTACGTGGTTCGGATTCCACGTAAAGCTGTAGGTCCATTAGTTGCCCTGGCTATAATAGCTCTTTCTGAGGTACAGTCAACCTTAGTTAGTTACAATGACTACACTCGTTAATCTAAACCCATCACACTCATTCGCCCCTCATATTCGTCCATATCTTGACGATCTGCGTCTTACTGATGAATAATGCATCAACTCAACAACGTTGCCAGCTAATTAAATAGTTTAGTACAATTACGAACTGTCACTAATATCAAATTAAAAAAATACGTTTTGTAGAGATTGAATCTGAATAAAATAACAAGTAGTGATTAAGTTATTAAATTGTTGCCAACTATTCTGTGAGTTCTTTGGTATATCTAGACTGCAGACACGAGAATTCGCTACGTGCAAGAATGAAAAGTCATAAGTTTTAAGTTTTAACAATGCTTGAGTTGGAAATAAAAATTCCTTTTCTGTGACTTTGCCGGACAGTAATCAACACCGTTAGATCAAAAAGTCAAAATGCGATGATATACGTAATCATTTTTTAGTTATCCAGAGTGCTACAAACGTAGTAATTATTACTAAAAATTTATTAAGATGTACTCTAGAAGAAATTTCCACTGAAACATTTCTTGCGACCATAAGAAGGCGATCTCTATTTCCTTTTTCCTCTGTGCTGTAACACAATTTATGAAAAAAATAGTCTAAATTTAAATAAAAAAAGAAACATACTGATATATTTTTCGACCATTGTGGCTGTCGGTCGCTGCTTGTGTTGTAGCCACGGCGAGTGTAGTTCAGTAGAGCACGCACGTTGTGTAACTACTCGGTTGTTGGTGGTAGTAAGTGGGAAACATCTTCTATAGATGAACTACATCGATACATTGGATTACATTTACATGGACGATGTGCCGAGTAGCTATCTAGGCCAGATCTGGCGTGTTGCCAGCTCGCTGCGCTCTCGACTGCAGTTTCCCGTCGGGTACATCTCCAGGCCTACCATCAAAGTGGGACACTTGTTACAATCCGTTCCATTTACCGAGGTAATAGTCCATCGTCAATTCTTCACCCTAGACGACGTCTCTGTAACAGCATAAAATACAGTTGACAGACGCCGAGCTCTGCAACCGTGCACAATCACATTTCTCCGAGCAGACGAGCACTTTCTATATCTTCCGTTGATAATTTTAAATTGAGGGATTTCCTGTGTTTGCACTTATTCGAATGACAGGCCAACAATTTCTATTTACCCGTACCGGTTTGTGTTAGTGCTTTTCACTTTTCTTGGATACAGAAAGTGATATAGTAAACACAAAAGAAAATAGAGGCTGGGGTCTTTTTTTTGGCCGCAGTGGCATTTATAAACATATTAAGACTAATGGAAATTTTTGTAAATCTGTAGTAATAATTATTAGGTTTATCATTGAGGATTTTGGGGGAATAAGGGACTAATGTCAGCGAGTCACGAGAACTCCTCTGAACTTCATGCCTCTGTGATATTGAAGGTGCTTATTTTCATTGAAACAGCACAAGTCATCTAGTATACATATCATCATTAGTAATTACGACAGGTACACTACATGACTTGTGCTGTTTCAATGGAAATCAGCGCCTTCAATATCACAGAGGCATGAAGGTCCTGACTTCTTGTGACTCGTCGACAATAACAAGGTACTGGCCACGCTATCGCATGGCAAACTGGGGACATAACTAACTACTCGACACACAAACTTTATTCACAATAAGTGTATACTTTATACACACATTCAGTGTACTTTTAGATGAAACTCTGTTTCTTTCTTTGTAGAAAACGTCACAGCAAGTTTTGAAAAGCGTCAACTGATAACCACTGGCTGTTCGTTTGTCATTGGGCTATTAATTAGTATATACTACTATTATTTCTGTTATACTACTAAAAATATTAATGGTACTTTCTAAGGGATAATCAGCCTTAGTTAGTAACAATTACTACATTCACCCATCTACACTCATTCGAAAACTTATTCATCCATATCTTAAGAATAAATAAATAAAAAAAACCAGTAACTTCCCTTAAAATATTATTTGACAATTTAAAGTAAATTTAATTCTAATTACGTCTGTTTTAGCAAACCCCTAAATTAAGTAGTGTCTTTCATGACTAATGCAGTTTAAAGTTTACGTACAGTTCGTATTTCTGTATAGCAATACTTTTCTTTAAGTAATCAAGTAAATACTGTGTTGTTGGCACATTGTTGTAACCCAGCTACTTGGGGTTAAAGTGTTAGGTAGATTGTAGGAGATAAGTCTATGTTCGGTCCTCTTAATACCGAGAAGACGTCCACTCAATGAATGGTTGCCGTCGACGTGGATACTACAAGAGTAGTCTGGAGTATCCGTGTTGGATGGTAGTCAGGGTCCGAAAGTTGTATAGGGAAGAGAAATGAGTCAGTTAGGTGAAAAATCAGACCAATACTATTTGGTTCGGATTTCACGTAAAGCTTTAAATCCTTTAGTTGCCCTGGCTATTGGGCTATTAATATAAATGCCTCTTTCTAATAAACATTTGTCCATACTTAGTTAGTAACAATGACTACACTCGTCCATCTGTACTCTTCCCACTCATTAGACCCTTACATTCGCCTACATCTCTGCAATCTACGTATTCTACTAATAATTCAATTTAACAAAATGTTAACACATTCGTAGGTTGAAGCGAGAGCAGATATTTTTTGAGTTTTACTCTTCAGTTTGAAAGTTCAGTTAATTGCTACTTTCAGCGCAACAAGCAAGAGTTTTAATTGTAATTTTTGGGTATCCAGTCATAATTGTAGCCACCGCCATTGTAGCAGGGAAAGTCTCTTGCAAAGACTACTATTTGTCAATTCCAAATGACACTTCTTTAATTATTGACAAGGAAATGTACTATCATCGTTATATAATTGACAATCGCGATGTAACGGGTGATTTCGTGGTATTCATTTGGAATATGCGGGATTTCACGTTTTGTTAGATTATCGTTAATACAAGCTTTCTAATAATTGTTTGATTGATAATTAATCGTCAATTTTGGAAGAGAACATCTAAAAATCTATCAAAAAGTGTTAAATTAGAAAATTAAATCTTAGACGAAAGGAACATTTTTCGTTAACACCATATCACTATTTCTCCCACACTCACGGCATTTGGGTCGCTATTTAGTCACACATTCAGGACGTTTGTGTTAAAATGTTTCACACACTCAGGAAGTTTGTTACAATTTTGTAACACATTCAGAAATGTGTCACTATTTTTTCACACACTCAGAATGCTTGTGTCGCTATTTTATCACACACTCAGGACGTTTGTGTTACAATTTTGTCATACTTTCAGAATAGCTGTGTCACTATTTTTTTACATACTCAGAACGTTTGTGTTACTCTTTTTTCACACACTCATGATGTTTGTGTTACAATTTCGTCACACACTCAGAACGTTTGTGTCACATTTTGTCACACACTCAGAACGTTTGTGTCACATTTTGTCACACGCTCAGAACGTTTGTGTCGCTATTTTGTCACACACTCAGAACGTTTGTATCACATTTTGTCACACGCTCAGAACGTTTGTGTCGCTATTTTGTCACACACTCAGAACGTTTGTGTCACATTTTGTCACACGCTCAGAACGTTTGTGTCGCTATTTTGTCACACACTCAGAACGTTTGTGTCACATTTTGTCACACACTCAGAACGTTTGTGTCACATTTTGTCACACGCTCAGAAAGTTTGTGTCGCTATTTTGTTACACACTCAGGATATTAAGGACGTTTGTGTCACTATTTTTATATGATTATTTTTTTTATGGTGGCTCCATTGTTGAGGGTCGCATTGAATAGAGTTAGAAGAATAAATTTGTTATATGGTAGCAGCATCTACAACGTCTCGTGGTCATAAAGAACCAGTAGAGATGACTGATCGGAACTAACTTGAATACACGCAGCCTCTTTTTATATAAACCTATGATCTTGTTGGATGGACATGTGGCACTACTTTCCTGGACTGGAGTGGTTGCAGTAACTAGGCCATCCACACATCACATAAAATAGGATGGGAAATGTCAAAAGGGTCGTCGTCAGTTGAGTTGCACATGGTAATACACCAGACTGGATATCCACTTCATGATTCTACATTCACTTTCCTTTCAAAATGTTTAGTGTGGCTTTACTACTAAAACGGCTCGTCTCGTCACATAAACATTGTATAATACACCCTAATCGCCAGTCCTGACATCTGACACGGTTCCCTTCCAAGTCTTCATTACTCTGATGTTATTTCAGGTTATTAACGAACCAATAACGTGGTTTGCTAATATCTGATTGGAAAAAAAGAATATGTTTTTCAACAAATAATAATATTATTTTGTTGTAACATGCTTTCGTGTACGTAAGTCAAAAACAAAACACACTCTTTTAACTTTAACAATACGTGAAGCCTGGACTGTAAGCCCCATTTGAGTCATCACTGTGGTGTATGCAATAATCAAAAGCGTGGTTTTGAGAGAAAGGCTTTTTTCCATCAATGACAGAAATGTTTTACAGTATTTGTAAATTGTGTTTGATAATATTTGTAGCATTGTGTTATTAATGTTATTATTTTTATCCTTTAAAACATAGGAATATTTACCTATTATTTTCATAAATTACTAGTTTTAAATTTGGTTTGATTTATTTAGTGTACATTGCGAGTATACATTGGTTGTGACCATAGCACTGCAGGGTGACATAGAAGTAAGTCATAACTATGTAGGACTGAACTCAATTATCGTTTAATTTATTTATTATATAGTTTATACTTTTTTTAGCTAACCACATATACTGGACAGATTGTTACTTTTATTCCGAGTATTATATTTGCTCTCATATTGTACTTTACGAGAAAAATTCAGCTCGAGACTTACAGCTTTACGTGAAATCCGAACCAAGTAGTGTTGGCCTGATTGTCACCAAACTGACAAGCCTGACTCTCAGTTCTTTTCGCTATCTGAACCTTGACTACGATCCAACACGAACACTGTAGACTTATCTATAGAGACAGTAAGTAAAAAAGTTCTTATTTTTAAAATGGATTTTATTTTTAAAACCATCGAGCGGACGCCATGTCTCTATAAGAGGATCGAGCATAGAAACTATCGCCTTCAATCTCAACACTTTGTCCCCAAGTAGCTGGGTTACATCTCTGCGCCACTAGTGCCGACCATTTAGAGCAGTTTGGAAGAAAAAATATTTCTGCAATATATTAGGTGATTTTCCCATGGTCCATACGTTTATCAGCCCGCACACACACTCTACCAACATAACGTAAGAGACCTCCCCACCCACCTGATGTTCACTGTGTTATACGGCCCTGCCATCTACTCTACTTCTATAACATGAACAGGTATGTCATGAGTAGGCCTACACTAGCCTCCCAACTTTGTCTAGAGGAAGTCTGAAGAAAATTTTAATTTCGCTCAATGATATTTGTTTAGTAATATTTAAGGCGGCGACCTTTTAAATAATTTTAATTTAAATGATATACGTTTTATCTTAGTATTTATGAAGCACAGTTCTAACTTGCCTCTGATAGTTTTTAAGTACATTGTAGGCCCTAATGCAAAATCAACCATCAACGGCAATCAGCGAACCTGTTTTATCTAAGTTTCGTAAAATTTACGCATTCTGGCGGAAAGCTTTAATTTTACTGATTGCAAAGTAAAAATACGTAGTTAATCGTATACCAACATTTTGTGGATTTTATTACGAATGTATAGATCCAACATCAACACTGTTTTGGATCAATTTATTCATTTAAAACTGTGACCAAAATTCGTTTCAAAACCAACTGTTTCTGTCTAAACGAATGGATCCGTCAGACAAGACCCCTAACTGTGAATTGCGGCGCAGAAGACGGACGGATGACAGAGAGGGAAGTTCGGCGTCGTCATGTCAGGGCCGTAGTTAGGCTCTTGTATAAGTCAGGTAGTCTACGCTACTGTTCATTATCTTCGCACTTTCTTTTCGAGAAGGGAGTGGAGCGTGCGATCCCTTCCAGATTGAACTGACCGGAAGTTCATTCAACAATGGCACAGAGGAATCAGCTGTTAGTGGAGGAAGTAAGGCAGGACCAGCTAGATAATTGTTCCAGTTGCTCGCTCCCGTAAAGAGTACAATTAATTGTAGCACAATCCTTATGTTGTACTTTCATCTTCCTGTGTCGACTAAATTTTTGCCAAAGAGAAATGTTTGGTAAACTTGTCATAGCTGTTTGGTAATATATTACTTGTAGCTCCTTTGTACAGTAAGGGCTTCAAGGCACTCTGCTTCAGTCCCATTTGTGGATCTCAGCATGTCGCCTACGACAGGAAGATCGGCCTACGACACTGCTAGGATTCTCAAGCAGTATGACCACGAATTTTGGTTTTAGAGGCAATGGAGCTCATAAACATAGTATTTTCTAAAATCTTATGGTATATTAGTAATTAAGAAAAGAATACCTTTAATTTCATACCCCACTTGGGTGTATTAGTTTAACATTACCAAATTTTGGGTTTTGAGCGTATTTTTTATTTGTGGGGGAGGGGCAGAGCCCTTAAATGTTGTCTCTTCCAAATGGTAATAGTATAATGTGATTTAGGAGATAAATACCTATAGCTTAATACCTCACTTTTCACTAGAAGCCGATAATGGTTCTACTGTATATTGTTTTTTTCTGCTAGAAGTTGAAAACACGGGACGTCTAGGAGTCTCTGGGGCATAAATCAGAATTTTCCAAGGATTGAGATCGGTGCCAATCGATTTCTTGTGGTCAGAAACCTCCCCAAAAAATAAAACAATTCTTAGAGCAAAATAAAAAAATTTTCCGGACGTGACTCGTTTTAGATAATAATATTTTTAACGTTAGTGCATTTAAAATGAACATAATGAAAGGAGGAATGAGCCGAACGTAAGAAGGAATGAGCCTAACGTAAGGAGGAATGAGCCTAACGTAAGAAGGAATGAGCCAAACGTAAGAAGGAATGAGCCTAACGTAAGAAGTAATGAGCCTAACGTAAGAAGGAATGAGCCTAACGTAAGGAGGAATGAGCCAAACGTAAGAAGGAATGAGCCTAACGTAAGGAGGAATTAGACAAACGTAAGAAGGAATGAGCCAAACGTAAGAAGGAATGAGCCAAACGTAAGAAGGAATGAGCCTAACGTAAGGAGGAATGAGCCAAACGTAAGAAGGAATGAGCCTAACGTAAGGAGGAATGAGCCTAACGTAAGGAGGAATGAGCCTATTGCAAGTGACAGAGTAATACTTATAAATATATACATATATAGCATACGGTAAATAGAAGGGAGAAACCTATTTTAAGTGGTTTACAACATATACCTTCCTTCACTGTGCAAGGAACGGGAGTTTGACTTTCTTGTTGAAGCGCATGTAGCACGTCATTGTAAGTTTAAGGCCATTGAAATTTAAAAGGTAATTAATATCACTAAAAATTATCAGCATGTGAAGAGAAAAATGTGTCAGAGGTCACTTCCATGTGGTTGCTAAGAACGTTTTTAAATGGAAAACTACTGTCAGCGCAGAAATTATGTGTGCCCGGGTTTGAGGGTTATTTACATTCATATTCGCCTTAAAATACCAACAACGTTGTGTCGGCGTCTCATATGTAAGAATGTACTAAGATACCAAGAGGTCTATGGAAAATACAATCACACCATTTCCTCGTTCATTGTACTTTGTGGCATTGTATTTTCAAATTTTATTATAATGTTTATGCTTGAAAAGTACTGGAATGTGTATTAGTCAAAATAGTCAAAAAGTGTGATCCTGGTTATAGAAATAACCCACCCACACATACATGTACAGTGGTTTTGACCCACCTACCCACCCATACACGTAGAGTGATATTGACCCGCCCACCCACTCATACAGGGACAGTGGTATTAACCCATCTGCCCACCCATAGATGTACAGTGGTATTGATCCACCCTTACACGTACAGTGGTAATGACCCACCGGACCACCCCTACATGTAAAGTGATATTTCACTGTGCGTCAACTTTATACTTTTATTACTAAAAAACCATTTATTTATTGCATTTATATTTTAACACGTGGTTGGGAAGAATGTTTTCTATAAGTGTCATACATTTCAGAATCTTAACTTTTCAAGAAAAACAGTTATCATCAATTTACTTAAACAAGTTTTCTTGGCTTCTAGAGGTAGGAAAATTTTTAACCACTTGGTCACGTAGTATTTCTTGGAAATATTTAGTTACGATAAATTACTTTTTATCCATAAGTAAATGCAGGGATTTTATATAGATTTAAATAAATTTAAAATTACTTTAATTTGATCACTTCTGAGTTACTGGATTTTACATAGGCCTCTTAGTTTCTTAGTAAACAACCTTCAAAGTTGGGTACACATAATACCTACGCCGACAGGAATGTACAGCTTTATAAATATATATAATAATTAACACGATTATCCTGAAGGGTTGGAGGGGAAGATGGGTGTTAATTTCGTGTGTGGAAATGAAATTCGTTTATTGTTTCCAGTTATTCATAACAAAAATAATTAGATAAGTATACATATTACATAATAAGCAAACAAAAGCAGTTAAAAAGTAATAAATGGAACACAATAAGTACACAAGGAAACTAGCCTACATGGGTATGATGTCTGTGCGTAGGCTATAGAATTAATCAGTCAGCGTGTTTTTATACTGGATTGAATTAATTTTATCTCATAATGAATAGAAAAGAAAAGGAACATATTTTTGAAATGCTAAGATTACAATGAGTTAAAATTTGAATGATAAACAGTGTATGCAATAAGTTTTGAGCTTGTTAATCTCAACGAAATAACTACAATATGTCGTGAAAATGCAGACAATTTGGTAAAAACAAATAGTCACGGTATGTTCACCAAATCTCCACTAATAATAGGCCTACATACAAATTTAAGATACAAAATCAATTGTGTCATACAATTAGACCCCCCGCTCGCCCATACACAAACTGTGGTATTGACAATGATGGTGAGTCTTTCAAATTTTGTTAACATTCTGATTGGGATTAAACTGAGAACCTTTGGCTCACGAAGTTGGGCTAGGGATAGCAAATATGTTCAACATATCAATATATTGAACTATCGATATATAGCAAACTAAATATCGATCTAACGATAATATCGAAAGAAAAATATCGTAACTGATATATCGAATTGTAAATAATTTATCTGTTTAAAACTATGCACTAACTCTTATGTCATGACCAAAAGAACACTCATGTTTTGCTGTCAATATTTAGAATAGCCACTGAATTTGAAAATTAATACATTTATCAACACGAAAAAAGTTGTGGTATGTGAGGCTGAACGAAAGAATACAAAATAAGAATAATTATACCTTTAATTAAGGCAATTTTTAATAACATTGTTATTTTTGTTTTTCACAATTAAAAACGTCACTAGACTGACTAGAAATCTTATAAACACTAAAAATTAAACAAAATTTTTAGTGCGTTAACCTCACGTAAAAACTAAATAATGTTACTTTATTATTTCAATGCATGTTTTGTGCGCTTAAGATGCAATTTAAAATTTTTATTTTTTGAATCGTGATGATTTTGAGGAGAGAGAATGACGTTGATATTTACTGATATGATATATTGGACCAAAATATCGATATGATCGAAATGATGATATGATATTAATATATCGATATTTCGAGACATATTTGTCGATATTTATGATGTATCGACATTTCGTTGCCATCCCTAAGCTGGGCACCATACGCCACTGGCAAATCTTAAGGTAACAATAATTACTGACGTACATTTGAAAGAAATACAATTTACGTTTGATATACGCTGCGTGAAAGGGATCAGTGCGTTTCGCATCGTTGACTCACTCGTTGACCTATCGCACTGAGAATGTCAGAGAAACGGGCCGCGACCGGGGATCCAGTGGCGAGGCCAAAGGAAGCTGCGAACCTGTTGGAAAGTAGGAGGGTGGGTCTGTAGAAAGTGCGGACGATATGGTAGAGTTAGCAGCGTAACTGACCGGACCCGACTTCATAGACCGACAGTTGTAAATACAAAGTTCCGACACTATGGCCGATCACTGGTGGAACGGAATATATTGTAATATTTAAAACAAATTTTGCTCATTTAGGGTTTAAATTCAGAAAACCGTTGTAAACCCTAAATATAAACCATGCTTCAAATGGTTTAAGTTAATTCATTTCTCTGATGATAATCGTCTACTTGATTACATCTTTTAGTTGAGAATTTAATTTTGAAAGAAATTAAACAGAACAATATTTTTAATGGAAAATAATGAGTTTAAATTTATATATAAGTATTAAAATAAATAAAATTAACCCTGTGGAGTATTTGGATGGGTGGAAGACATCACTGTACGTGTATGGGTGAGTGCGTGGGCCATCACCACCGTGCATGTACGGTAAATGTGAGGGGTAATTACTTCTGTACGTATATAAGTGGGTGGGAGGGTTTTTACCATAGTTTGTGTCTGGATGGTTGGGAGGATCATTACTTGTGTACATATATAAGTGGGTGGGAAGGTACACATCCTCATTTATACATAACTAGGGAACACCCTTGCACGTTCGCGTGCCAACCCCGTCGCCACTCGCTACGCTCGAGATATAAGCTCGGCCTTCGGCCTCGCCTGGGAACTATAATTTTAGCCATTTGTGTAACTCGGCCTGCGGCCTCGTGGGGAAGCTCGGCCTACGGCATCGCCGAGGCCTCTTTTTGGGAGCCCTTAAACTTTTTTCTTCCAGAATATAATGGTAGGGCCTATAATGATATTTAGGAGATAAATACCTATAGTTTGATACCCCACTTGGGCGTTTTATTTTAGTATTACCCCTTTTTGGTTTTTAGAGATTTGTTCTGTTTTTTGGGGCATATATCCCTATTTTTGAAACTTTTCAAATTCCAAAGGAATATTTGGATTCATGTACCTTTAATTTGATACCCTACTTGGGTGGATAGCGTCAGTATTAAAAAATTTTACATTTTAAAAAAATGTGGTTTTTGGGCTCCGATACCCCAAATTGTTTACGCTGAAATTCAAATATAAGGTGCACGTTTGTACGCGTGAAGAACGTGTTTGTAGGTTTGTAGGTTTAAACGTGTTACTCAAGCTTTTTCTCAAGTTAGGTTATTAAAAACTACTTTTCTGCGATTTCCTCATAAAAAACACAATAGGGCAGTTTTGGGGTAGAAAAAGGCCGCCATCTTGTTTATGAGTGAAGAAAGTAAACTTTTTTGAATTTCTCTGGAGGTTTCAGACAGAGAACTTTAATTCAAGCATGGGGGTAGGACGCTGGGAAGTGCCTCAAAATTTAATGTCAGTGAGTGAGTGAGTTACTTCATTGAGCTTTATATTATACTAGGAGTGACCCCTGCACCCCGTCACTACTTACGCTCGTGAAGTACGCTCGGCATTCGGCCTCGCCTGGGCGCTCTGTTAAAGTCATATTATGGCTTTATTTAATACAGGTTAACCACTAATATTTGCTGTCAAAAGTCATATGCTGAGGTCGAAGGCCGAGGTGTCTCGAGCGCAGAGAGAGACGGGGTTAGAAACGACACTTATTAATTAGTAGGAGAATAAAAATTGCAAAGTATTATCGTTGTGGCCTTTATGAAATACAACTCAATATACTATAACTATTTTGTATACAAAACGATTACTGTATTTAGTTTATATGAGACGAAACTCATACTGTTTCGTCTTGTTGATATGAGTGACAGGCAAAAATAGATTTTCTCTCCTGTGTACTTGAAGTCAAACGTAAAAGGTTTTACCCTGTCGGTAGACAAAACAATAATAATAAAAACAGTAATGACGAATAAAAAAGTACAATAAATGAATTTTTAACCAAACAGTAATTCAAATGTTACATTTAATTCCCTTAAAGCTTCAAAGAACTCATTTATGCTCTTTTTATTTATTTTTTATATTTAGTTTTCTTAGTTTTTCTCCTCCTAGTTATTTTATAATAGGAGTAAGCGTTGAGTAAGCAGTTATACACTATAAGTCCTATGAATGATTGATGCTTTTTGTGAAGGTTTCACTTCGATGATTTGGAAAATGGTAGTTTCTTACGTGTCATGTATTGTAGTTGTGAATGCCTTCGTTTCTAGGTAAATCAATGCTTTTAACTTGAGAAGAACAGCCTCAATGTAGCGTGCGACAACTGTCCGAATTTTGAGACTATTAAAAGATTTCCGACAGCTATCGCTTTTAGGGATGACAATTATTTTCAATATATCGATATATCGTAAACCAAATATCAATCTAACGATAATAACGAAAGACCAATATCGATAAATCGGGTAACCGATATATCGAATTGAAAATGATTTATGTAATTGTAATAACATTGTTATCTTTGTTTTTCACGTTTAAAAATGTCTTTAGGCTTATTATAAACACTAAAAACTAAACGGATTAATTCACTAAACCTACCTCCAATACTTTTCAGGTAAAATATTTGAAAATAAAAGTGTTGAAACCAATTATCCACTTAGTCTGTTTCGTTTTTCCGTACTAAACAAAGTTACTTTATTATTTCAATGCATGCTTTGTACATTAGAAACGATTTAAATGTGTATTTTTCGAATCCTGATGATTTCCAGGAAAAAAAATAACGTTAATATTTAGTGATATGATATATCGGACCAAAATATTGATATGACCGATATTATCGAAAGAAAATATCGATAGTAATACATCGATACATCGAAACGAATGTATCGATATTTCCGATATATCGATACATCGTTGCCATCTCTAGTTGGAAGTTAGCATGAACACGAATCGCTCTCTTTTGCAACAATAGAATCCTATTCATATTTCTTTTAGAAGTGCTTCCCCATAGGGTGAGTTCATATCGGTTGTGGTTTCATCAATGTACAATAGGCCGTTCTTGCAGTTGTTGATCCTTTTAATTTTTTTTATCCGTATAATAAAAACGTAGAGGATTCAACTTATTCGATTGAACGATACGTAGTCGGTTAAATACTACCCTGTCAGTAGAGAAAACACGTAACAGGTTCTAGCATATGAATTTAAATGTAAAAAAAAGTCGTTAACTATTAGATTGAGTTAACGTTCTACGTTTTTAACAATCAATTGAATGGAAATAAAAAAAACGAAGAAAAAACTCAATCAACTATCCTCCTAGTGCTACTACCCAACAAGAGCCCCCAGGGATCATTACTTGGACCTTTCCTTTTTATCATTTTTATTAATGGTTTACCACTAATGTAACGCCAGACATGGTTATGTATGCAGAGTAGGGGAAACCCCTGCACGCTTCGCGTGCCAACCCCGTCATTCGCTGCAAAAAAATAATATATATTAGTATTTTTTACAGTTAAAAAATCTAAAAAAAGTAATAAATTAAAACCAATAGAAGTATACTTAATAAACGAAATAAAAAGGAGATTAAACTATCGGGTTTAATCATTACTACCTTGGCCTCGCTCTGAGCTTTCGTTGAGCCCTGAGACCACGCTGGAGAAAGGATCCATTACAGAGACGGCAGTGACCTATTATTATATGAAGAGATAGCCATAGGAACATAGGCGAGGCAAGGTAATTGCAATAGATCAGGTCAAGTGAAGTCTGGTTTGTGTCTGACCATCCGCGAAGAACAAGTGCTATACGCTGGCACTGGCCAGTAATATATTGAAAAGAAAATATTGTAACATTCAAATCTGGTTATCAGTATCAACACAGTTATCGTTATTTTTTGTATGCTTTTGTCTACTAATTATATGAAACAAGAAAAGGCAATATCAACATTAAATTTACTTTCTCCCATATGCGTTAGCATAGAGAAAGTATTGTGATTGTAAAAAAAATTTGTTACAAGTTGGCCTAAAAATCTATTCTAGGGTCCTCTGTATATACAGTTCCCTGGAGACCAAACGGATGAAAAAGTTTGAATGAAATTCGGTATTTAGGTGTATTTAGCTAATAGCTCCAGAATATTTTTTTAACTTTTTTGAAATTTAATTAAAAAAAATATTATAGGTAAAATACATACAAAAATAGAATTTTCTCAAAAAAACCTATAACGATTTTGACGAAATGTTTAGGAAAAATGTAAATTACAATTTAAAACATTTTAGTAAAAACCGCATGTCTCTAACTTGACTAGTTTTTGAGTTATGGTAAAAAAAATATTTGCGGATCAAACTGGTAATTTTTTGAATTTTTATTGTTTAATATGGGGAGATGTTTGTGCCAAATCTGTGGACCATTTATTTTACAGTACAATGTTCTATTATGAGAGTATATATCCAATATATGTCTGAAATCATTAAAACTTAGACTATACTAGCTGTGCCCGCCCGCTTCGCCGGTCATAATATTGAGTTTGATTTAGAACCTAATAGCTGAAAGAATTCGAGCATTTTTGCTTCTTCTACCAATATTAGATTTTTTAGGAGGCATGTCATAAAAAGTAAACTGCAAAACAAATAATTATTTATTTTTTATTTTCACGTTTCACCACATGTTTTAATTACCGAGGAAAAAAGGTTAACACCAAATACAGATCACCTGATCAAGTAAAAGTAGTGTGTGCTACACTCTCAAGGTGAAATGTAGAACTACAATAAATCAAAACATATACAGTACTGTTGTTGTGAGAACTTCAATCTGCTTATGGCATGTGAAACTACATTAAACCACACAGTCATATGTTTTTGTAAACAATTCAGATTCTCCATTTGAATAACATGGGATCTTTAAGAGCCCGTGGGGCGGGACCCTGTGGACGGATCTGCATCAAACTTCACAGGAACCATCTCGGGAGTATACAGAACAACATCCTAAAGTTTCATGGCGATCGGTTGGATGGTTTGGCAGCGCATAAACTTCAAACATATATATATATATATACAAACATCCTCTTTTATAAATATAGACTTAACAAATTAGTTAAAAATCAACACAGTCGGTACTAGTTGCACAGAGCTGTAATCCCGCTACTTGGGGACAAAGTATTGTGGAGATTGTAGGCGATAGGTTTATGCTCAATGGCTGCTACCACGGAGAAGAAATCTGGGGTTTCCATGCCTGTTGTTAGTCAGTGTCCGGATGTTATGTATGGGAGAAAACTGAGTATCAGGCTTATCAGTTAGCTGTAAATCAGGCAAATACTAAGTGGTTCGGAGTCCCTAAGTTATCCTGTCTATTTGGCTGTTAATAAATGGTTCTTTACGAGGAACAGTTGAATTCAGCTAGTAACCAGACTACAAAGGCCATGCACACTCATCCTAAACTCATTTAATAATCATTCATATTCACCTTGATTCCTAATTAAAATTCCAGATGATAAGTGTTATATAACTTGATTATTATTTAGCTTAACATGTAATTCGTACATTTAGTTACCAGTATTTAATAGAACAAAAATCAGCTGATTTCGCCATGTGACCTCTATGTCTACTGCGCAGCCGCGTTGTGATGCCTACAGTATTTTCTAGTTACCGTGTAGTCTATTTACACAATTAATTGTCAAATCGGTGTCGCCATA
Source organism: Stictocephala bisonia (assembly GCA_035578905.1). NCBI lineage: Eukaryota > Metazoa > Arthropoda > Insecta > Hemiptera > Membracidae > Stictocephala > Stictocephala bisonia. Next base: position 695,991 of record JAQJVL010000319.1, read on the forward strand.
GGGCTTGCATTATTATATCCTAGAGCCCCTGGGGCGGCGCCCTGATGTGATTTAAAATTTAAGATAGGCCTATGTGTTAACCAGATACCCTAAGAATGTCCATGCATAATTTCAGATGAATGGGTTCAGTCGTTTTTGCGTGATTGAGTAACATACACACAAACACAGACACCATTAGATTTTTATGTAATAAGTAAGATATACGGATAATATAAAATTCAAAAACTGCTAATGGGAACAGTATAAACTTAATTTTTTCTAATGGCACGATTAGTAAATCCTGTGTTATGTTCCTTAACACCAAACAAATATTTTATTTAGCCCCTCTTTGCAAAAAGAGTGGGGGAGATTAGGACACACTGACTGACTCGTTTGTCATATGATGTAACAGGCAATTATTCGTTGACAGTGCAGAAGTAGTAAATTAGTTTCCAAATATCATCAACAAATTATGGAGAGTGTATATACCAAAAGTTTCCCTAAAAGGCGGACGAAGATAATTATTGATAAAGAGCCGATTTTTAGATTTAAGAAATATATTCTCAGTAAACTCCAAGCCTTGAAAACCAATTTATATATCACGAACCATACAACTAACAATGAGACATGACGTAGAGAATGAAACATACCGGAAACAGGTACAGCTAACTCTTGAGATGGTACATCCGGTCACGAGAGCAATCCGTCCGTCATTGGCTACCATCGTCAGTACACTTGTCAGAGATAATGGGCACCTAATCACGCATAATATGCCCGAACAAACAGGAGAAGATTAGTCAAGAGTGAGTAAATTAGCGTTCTGCAAGGAAGCTTGCTTACCACGTACGACCTCAATAACAGTAAGCGGTCGCGGAGTGTTGTTTTGTTTTGTGTTGGTAATACAATATGTTTGCTCCAGATGAATGAATGGAGAAAGAATATAAAATGGAGATAGAGTGATATTTTTACATTTTTGGCAATTATGCACTTTCAAGACGCCTCTGAAAATGTGATTTCTTTTTGAAAAGGTGGTAAATATGAGTTAATTTTAGCCGCAGAAAACTCGTTTTTAGCGAACAATTGAAAAACAAGTTTTTTATGTAATATTGAAAAACCAACTTTTTTTAATTATTAATTTTCAAAAATTTTTTCGTGTTACTTTTTTTAATGCTGAATAAGAATATTTATTTTTTTGTAATAAAATTAATTTTTCGGCCCGAAAAATACACCTTTTACTTATCTTACCAAATACAATCTAACTTATCCTAATGGTCTATTATATACTCAAAAAATTCATAATTTGCATTAAATTCGGGTCCTTGGGCTCCGTGACGGCCTGCCGGCCGTCATTCCGGCAAGAATGCGTGCAAATTTGTTTTTGGTAGCTAGTCATAGCTCCTATTGACATTGTGCTTATGGCCACTATAAGTGATTTGTTGCGAACGTAATTTTCCGTGATATCTCGAGAAATAATTGTCGTAGACCAAAATCATTTTCAAATTCGTGTTCAGCACAAAAAACTACATCATATTTTTTTTAAATTTGTAAAATCATGAAAAATAACGGATATAAATTGAAAAATAACTTTTAAAAAATTTAGAATTTGTTTTTTGTATAAAACGCTATTTATGCGGAATAAAAAGTGTTTCTCATCAAATATAGACCTGATTCTACCAATTGTTAATAAAAAAGTCAAAATTGGCGAGGAGTCTAGAAAGCGCATAAATATAACTTTTTTTAAAACAAATTTATGAGTATGCTTAAAATTAATAGAATCTTTTCCGTTAATTCATTACCACCACTTTGGTTAGGTTATGTTATATTTGTTTAGGTATAATGGTAGGCTTGGTTTGGTTATGTTAGGTTAGCCTAAGTTATGGTTATGGCAGTGAATTGACGGAAAATATCCAATTAATTTTTTTGTATTTAGTTCTAAATATTTCAGAAAATTGTATACAGCAATGCAAATTTTAGTTTTTGATAATCTAACAGGCCCAAATGCTTTGAATGATAATTAGATAACAAATAAACAGCTGTGGTTTCTGTGGTAGCTGCGATCGGCTCAGTGGAAGTTACCGATTATGTAAATCTTTATACATTTGTTGTGATAATTAGGCCTACTACGTTTGTCTTTCAGGCTTTTGAGGGGAGTAAGGGAAGGGACTGACAACAGTGCTGGCTCTGACATCCGCACAGAGAATTAGAGAACTAACAAACTTCTCGATACTCAAGTTTCTATCAATCGACATTATATTGATGCAACGTCTGATTCTTTATTCTCTATAATGCGAACAAAATTATAGACAATGACGTCAATATACTGATATAAAAAGTATCTATTCTTTTTAGAAACTAACATTTAGATTAATATCTAAATAGGAAGTGCATCTTGCAGAAATAGTTCCTTCCACAATCGTGCTGCACTCTTTATTAGCATTTAAACTGTAATTTCCTACAAGTTGAAGGTTTTAAATAATCGTTGAAAGAATGAGGAAGGTAGATCTCTTAAGAGTTGATTCGTTGCACGGACAGCACGCTTCTCCACAGAACTAGTTCTCTGGCCGGCTGTTCATTATCAGTCTTTGATTACACAACCTTACGTTCAGGTTCAGCAGATTTCATCTGCACCGACTTCCTGCGAACGTTTGTTCCTCCTGTTGCCCTCGAGAACATGTACACTGCTTTCACCGGGGTCGCACGTGCTCCGTATAAAATAAATTTGGCCAGCTGACACAATATGTCTTATATAAGGGTTATTTTAGCTTATAGAGGCTGTGTAATTACGATCGAAGTTACAGACAATCTGTTTGGAAAACTGTTTTTTCCTCTCCATTCCATTCGTACTAGCAATAAACCGGATCGTCCGGTAACCGGGTAAGGATACTACAAGCTATTTTCTAGCTTCAGTGGGAAACCTGATTGCACTGAAGGCATCTGCTACAGTCGACCTTAGTTTTTTTATGCACTTAGAACGGAGAGTTGTCCAAGCAATGGGCAAACATCACTTGTTATATTCTTTCTTGGGAATTTAATCGCAGGAGATGATCCAGGATTGCACAAGAGTAGAATCATAAACATTTCTTACAACTGGAATGCGGACTGTCCTACTTCATACGTATATGGTAAGTGGAACGGAATAAACGATAGCGATTAAAGTCGTTTTTTAAGACGAAAAAACAAGATTTGTGATTAGTGTTGCTTGAAAGTTATTTGTTGGCATTAAATTGTTTATGATTGGTAGAAAATGATGGGAGATTTCCGATGCTTCAAGTGTGTTTAAGAACAAACACAACAGTTCGACAGGTTTAAGAACTCCAGTCTCTTCAAGTGTTACTTTCTAACTTAGTCTAAATCAACTACAACGTTTTTCCTTAACCTCTAATAATTTAAGTAAACCTTGGAAACACCGTGCTTATAGACTACGGTTGACTTTTAAGAAATTAGAAATTGTAACACATAACACAATTATAAAAAAATATAAAACACAATATCAAATACAAAATATTAAAATGTTCAATATTATACAGTTTTAACTTATCTAAACAGAGTTCCAACTTCACCAGAACCTCTACTCACCAAACGAACCCACCTCGAACGTCTAAGACGAACTGAATCCGTGTAGCAAGCCTGTTCAATCGCGTTTGTGATGGAATCTCCAATAATTTCCTACCAACTATGATTAGCGTTTATCATATATCAATGATGGGCATCTTATTCTATGAATTTTACTTCAATCATATTGAGCACTAAGTTGACAAAAATCAGAAGTGCGAAAATTTGAGTGCACATGCAGAAAACAGAAACTATCTCATTACGGAAGTCATGAACTAGAAACTAGTGTTTCCTTATTGGTATACCCTATATGGCTCAAATAAAAATGAGGTCTTGGTCACAATTACTTATTCAGCGATGTTGTGCGGATAGGCTATTTGAATAAACTGTACCAACAACTACAAGGCTGCATGTTTTATCTCAGTACGTGCTCAGGTCACGATCCCACATGATTGTGTAGGCCTACTCTTCCACTAATGAAGCAAAACACGATTCAGGGTCATTGACCTCATGATTTCCACAATTTAAATTTTCCAATTTGTGAACAATTTAATTAGGTAGTTTTTATTCCTTTCTCCCGTAAGAAGGAGAGAGGAATCATATTGAGGTATATTACCTGAGGGCCACGTCATTCGCAAAAGCACTAACAACCCCTATTATCTGTGTATTCAATAAATAATTGATAAAAAATATAAATAATGATGCTGAAAAATGGACCTTTGGGGTACTCCCTGTTTAATAGTTTGAGGTTATTCGTTATCTGTCAGGCTGAAACGGATGATTTTTAGAAGGTAGTGATCATATACGAGTTCAACATCGAATTTCAAACAAAATAATTGTTTAGTATATAGTTTTTACGGTGAGCCCACACACTTAAATTTATATTCTATTATTGTTTTACAAAAGTGGTCTACATATATTTTGACAAATTTCTTGGAAGACAAGTTGTCGTATCTCCCATCAAAGACATACAGATCATATAACCACCAACAAGTTTATTGATTGTAACCTAAAAAATCAAGAGTTGGTAAAGTTCAATCAAGAGTTGGCAAATTGTAATGTATAATGAGCAATGACAAGCAGTTTATTTGCGTATCATATTTCGAATAGTTTAGGTATAATATTTCCCTAATTACAAAAATAAAAATGAAAGTTAAAAAGTGTTGCATGATCGTACTGAAATTGTTTAAATCTTAGTAATTTTTCTTCTGAATTAATTTTCATATGTAATAATTTGAAAAAAAAAATTAAATTTTACATACTGGGTCTAATTCCATAACAACCCCCTCCCCTAACTGGCCCTGGTTATTGGAGCACATGTTTATTTTAAAAATATTATTATTGGCACATGATTCAACAATGTTACTAAAAAAGTCACAACTTTGAATAAGACACAACTAAATCCAAACAACTACCTCCATTTATGGTAAGTGATTGAAATGTCGTTACTGGCAGTAACAGCAAACTGACCGTCAATGACGGAATGTGAAAATATAGTAAAATTATTTAAAATTACAATTGAAAGTTCTGACATTTCCATAACGTAATATACACTTGCGTATGTCTATAAATACGGCATATGAATTGTTTATTAGGCTATTTGCACTTGATTGTGGTAATAAAGGCCCCACTAGATTATTTTCAAGTCCAATAAACTACATGAAAATAAAATGAAATTAATATAAATAATATATGTGTATGTACATCAATTTTCATGTACCTACCATCTATATTCATCTCGTATATTTGTTAATTTTTTAATATCTAACATTTAAGTAACTAACATCTAAATATGTAATTGGTTGATTATGTCGGTAATACAGATTTTTCTCAATACTAAGAGATGGAAATGAAATATGGGAAAGCTATTTAAAGAGGCTAAATTAAAATTATTTGCATATAGTTATAATATTGTCACAAAATTACAATGTACCGTCAATAACAAAATTTAATTTCGTTCACCTTTACCTTGAGTATTATGAGGCTAGTTAGAAACGAGGACGCATTTTTCCAACCACAATAATTGGAGGTTTAGCCAGTTTATCCGTCTCCAAGATGGTGTATTAAGATTGTATTCATATACTAGTTAGTTAGATTGACGCAACAATGTACTCGAAGTATCCTTGTATTCAATACGTTTGTGTTTATAAATAGTTAGCAACGCAAGTGCAGTGAGTGAGCTACTGTAATTAAATTTACTTATATAGATTTTACTCGATACAGTTTATCTATTAATGTTTGCTGTCAAAAGGCACATGCCAAGGACGAGGTGTTACGAGCGCAGCGAGTGAAGGGCGTATATTGGCACGCTTGTATGTGAATAAATAGTGATTTGATAATTACACTTTTGACATAGCTACCAATTTTGTAATGAATATTATTTAATTAATACAGGTAGTTATTATCAACAAAAATATCTTATATTTACCTCATTAAAAATACCAACCCGAAATATTTTATACATTTTTGTTATTAAAACAACACAGTTGCAAATATCTAGCTCCTGTGAATAGAGCGTAGTGAAAATGCGCAACAGCATAATAGTTGTCGTGCATAATTACATCAATTTTCGAATTCGAAAGAATACTTCCTATTACTATCCCAACTGTACAAGTTATGATGGCAATTTTAGAAATATTTTAATTTTAAAAAGAGGTCAGAAAATATAATTTTTTACTACGATAAAAAAGTGAACATCTCTCAACACAAATTAATTACAATAATAGTACAAATATTACGTTGATCGATTTCAGTAAACCACATTTACCATCCTCAGACCTTTGTGAAACCCTCTGGTCGTAGGAAGTTAAACTTGGTTTACTGAAACCGATCAACGTAATATGACCTAGACTGTACTAAATTTGTGTTGTGGAATTACACTTGTTTTGTATTTCTACAAACACGTAATATGCTAATTAATATACATCGTATGGTTTCTTGTCAGCTACAATTTATTAATTTAAAAATGCTGTGATGTATATTTGGATCAAGATCCAAAAGTCATGTTGTATATTAAGTATAAAATGATCTATCACAAAGCTAAACCAAATCCATCAAACCATTTAAGACCTGCCTCACTGGTTCTGTTTATGCTAGCTAATCCCTCCGCAAAAGAGCGCAGGGGGCACTCTATAATTTATGTTATCCATTGCTTGGATAAACTTCTCGCAATAACATAACTGATCTAATGTCAATCCTCATTTATATTTCCAGTGGTTGCAAGATAGGATGCCAGTTTGGAACTGACCAAGTTGAAACTACTTCAAGATTTAGCTTACAACAGTGTATGGAAAGGATTTATAGCAACTGTAAGAAATTGAGAATTAAAAACTGAACATAAAAACCTTAACTGACAGTTTGCAAAGGAAGGTCTTTGCTTTTACGTCTCATACAATCATCACTTCATCTACTTCTAACTATCTAGGCGCAATTACTTTTAATTAAACATATATATGATTCTCCCGAGAGTAACACAATCATCTCTCGAAGACGTTGAAGATGATTGACTTTTTATGACTAATGAATATAATATGATTTATAAATATAACCTAACTGATAACATAGAACAGTTTCATTCACTCTTCGTTGTAACTAGAGCGCAGCGACTGATTGGTGGGGCTAGACTGTGACGGCGCCCGCCCTACATCTCTCACCTGCAGAGCACACGACAGACTAGTAGATGTAGTGTTGTCAGCTCTACTTCATTGCCGTACCTATAATGTACGGTAAAGTATTTATGTAATGCTCAAACTCCTTCAGTAGTATTGGTGAAACTAAAAAAGTAATTTACTGTATTATTAAGAAGAGTAAGTTGTTCTTTATACAAAAACTCAGTTAGAATAAATATGATTTGAGCAATAGCTAATACATTTCTCAAACAGATGTGACAAGAAACTATTTGCAAAGCGGGTTTTTAATATACTAAACAATTTTTAACCTAGTGGTTTTATTATTGGATAATCCTCACATATAATACGTGAAGCTGTTGTTTGATAACGCAACTCCTCCCTTATTTCTTGATGAATTTTAACGATTGAGGTGTCATAAAATGATCTCCTATTCGGAGCTGTGCAATAAAGTCTCCACTGTTCATTATTTTTACTCTGAAGGGTACGGAAAACCTTCAAAGTACGTATTTCAGCCATAAGAATTACACGGAGAGATATTTAAATTATTAAAAAGGTAAGAGCTGCTCAAATGTAAATAACAATGTACGAAATGTTAACAGCTGTTAGAATGTAAAAAGTGATTTTTATAATATTGAGGAGGTTATAGATATTTTTAATGTAAGAGAAATTAAGTTTGATTAATTCAGTAGAAGTTTTGATCTATAAATATAAAAAAAGCGAATGCTTGACTGTCAGTGCTTCCTTTAACATTGTTACACGATTCATACGATCGTCATGAGATGGATTGTATTAAATAAAATTTAACCACTAGTATTTTCGTAAACAAAGGTCACAAGCCGTGGTGTCATGAGCGCAGCAAGTGACGGGATAGCACGCGAAGCGTGCAGGGGTGTCCCCTAGTAATAACATACTGTCTGTGTTGGATAATGATTAAGGTCCGATAGTAGTCAAGGAGAAAGAACCGAGTTTATAATTGGGTCCGAGTTGAAAGCGACTTGCGTGGTATATTTAGCGCATGTAGGGGTTGCAGTAGCAGAGGGGAAGTGTTCCATCACTCCGTCTCTTGTTGGCGTGGGGACAACGGACACAATCAGCTGGTGAAGTTGTGGTGGGCTCTGATGCGCATGGCACTTCATCTCCTTCGCTCACTTTATTTGTATTATTTGTTAAAAGTATTAAAGAAAACAACTTGAATGATAAAAGTCGATATAATATAGCCATAATCTTGTGTATTGTCATTTTTGTAGTTGTTATAAATCATATTGAAATTGAATATTACGCTCTTGTTCGATGTATCACGACTTATACAGTTAGCAAAGAACACATATTAAAATTGCATAAGAAATAATTTGTAAACAAAACATTGATGAAGTAGCTATAACTATTATTTCAGTTTTTAAGGTATGTCACTGAACATTCCAATCACATTATAAGTATTTCAAATAAAATATATATTTAAAACAAAATAATATCGCAAATCAAATTATAACCTTACCTCAATGTAAATCGGTAATGACAACAAACCACTATACACCAGCTGATTCCTCACTCACATCTCAAGCAAATCCGTTTCCCCATATGTCATGTTCCAGCTGAACTAGATTTCAGTTCCTTCCACGTTTCTTGCTCGCCAATGATCACCTAGTTCGTACGATAAGTACGTTGATACATAGTTGACGTAATAGGTGGAGCTTCCCACTGCGCATCCATGACGACGAAATTTTAAAGTGGCGCAGTGGCACGTCGGTTCAGTGGTGGGAGAAGACTAATTTTCTATCTCACTCCAATGACTAGCTTTATCTCTCTCACACAGGTTCTTTAATAAGGTCACAATCAAAGCGGCCGAACTATAGCTGAAAATCAGACCAATAATTCTTGGTTAGGATTCCACATAACCTCTTGGCCACTTACATACCGTGGATATTGAGCTATCTATAAATGAGCATAACTTTTTGAGCATAATCCAAATTCAGTTAGTAATCAGACTAAACATTTACGAGCACACAACCGAGTTGTTACGAACAGAACGAGTGAAGGTGTTAGCACACGTAGCGTGCAGGGGTATCCCCTAATATGCAGTTCATTCACACTCATCTTAACATTCATATTCGTCTTAAAATATTGAGCAGTGTCGGTGTCTCAAATAATGGTATGAATATTAAATTGATCCGATTTCATTTAAAACGCGAGAGATTTCATTTATCTAAAATTTAGTTTTGGTCCAATCAAATCTCAGGAATTTTCACGACATTTATTTTTGTCTGCTTGTATAAGCGAAATTTAAATGAGTCGTCCTTGGTCCGTGGAAGAATGGACTTGCTTTCTCTTTCACTTGTGACTTTGGAGCCAAAGGCTAAAGGTGAGTTTACAAAACTCTGTTCACCCATTTTATTTATGATGGGACCTTTTCAGGGTACTTGTGCTGCGACCAGTTTCGGTTGAGATGTATTGACTTAATCTTGTAATACGTAATGCCTCTTACACATCGCCGATGTTACAAAATATTCATTATCCTTCCTCGTAGCTTGCATTCGATATACATAAATTTAGTCTCAATATTTTTTTACAAAATTTCCTCTTGATTTTCAAATGTACAGTAACCTTTCATCTAATCTTCCACTTAGATCATACATTTCATTAGTTATTCTGACTTATTGATGACTACGCCCACAAACTCCTGACCCCTGGCCCATAGGGTGTCCGGACAATTCGTCCCACGGACATTTCGTCCCCCAAGAAAAATGCGGACATTTCGTCCCACTTTGTGGAACGGCTACCTGGGTAGGGTTTGATAAATAGTCTCCAAATATTTCTAAACGGACACTTCGTCCCACCTGAGAGAAGGGTTGTAAAAAGGTTAGGTTAAGTTAGGTTAGGTTCTTCAGGGTGGGACGAAGTGTCCGTTTAGAAATATTTGGAGACTAATTATCAAACCCGACCCAGGTAGACACTCCACAGAGTGGGACGAAATGTCCGCATTTTTCTTCGGGGACGAAATGTCCGTGGGACGAATTGTCCTGTAATCGGCCCATAGTGGCTCGGCCTTCACCCTCGCCAGGATACTCTGCATGCTTGAGGAGCTCTCGTAGTGTTTGTACTAAAAGAAATAAGTTATTTATGTTCGTCACATTCTTAATAATTACATTTGCATGGAACTTCCAGGTTTGTGATATTTAATCTACATATTAATATATAACCTGTTTACTTTGATGTTGTATAAACGATAGGATACAGCGTTTAATAAACATTCTTATTACTGTACATTCTTACATATGAGACGCCGACCCAACGTTGTTGGTATTTTAAGGCGAATATGAATGATTATATGAGTGTAGGATGAGTGTGGATGAGTGTAGTCTGGTTACTAACTGAGTTCAACTGTTCCTCAGAAAGGGCAATTTATTAATAGCCCAACAGCCAGGGCAACTAAGGGACCTACAGCTTTACGTGGAAGCCAAACCACGTAGTGCTGGTCTGATTTTCAGCTAATTGACAAGCCTGATACTCAGTTATCTCCCCCACACAACATCCGCACAATGATTACCACCCAACATGGACAGCCCAGACTTCTCTAGTAGTGTCAACGCCGATAGCAACCATCAAGCGGACGCCATGTCGGTATTAAGAGGACCGAGCATCCAACCTATCGCCTACAATCTCCCAAACACTTTGTTCCCATGTAGCTGGGTTACACTGCGCAACAGTGCCGACTTTTAAAAACTTAAAAAAACGATACGTGTAGCCGTCAATTTTTTACTATTGTACACTAGAAGTTAATTAAAACAGAAACAGTTAAAATAAATGGTTCCAAAGAATTGGCACAAACTTTTCCCCATATTGATAAACACACACAAAATCAAAACTTTGAAAATTGCCAGTTTGATTCCCAAACATCGTTTTTGCCATAACTAAAAAACTAGTCAAGTTAGAGACACGCGGGTTTTACTAATATAATTTAAATTGTAATTTACATCTTATCGTTATAGCCGTTTTTGAGAACATTCCATTTTGTATGTTTTTTGTCTATAAAAAACTAAAATTTCAAAAAAGTGAAAAAAATTGTCTGATGATATTGGCCAAAATACACCTACATACCAAATTTCATAAAAATTGATCCATCCATTTGGTCTCCAGTGAACTGCACATACATACAGACAGATTACACACATACGGACAGACATCAAAATTTGTTCTTCGAAAAAACACTTTTGGGTTTTGAGGATAGTAAAGTGGATTTTTCGAACCAAAAATAATTCCAAAAATAATAATAATAAACAAAACAAAAAAAAACCAAAAATAATAATAATAATAATCATATTCTGACTTCAGCTGTATAACCTAAACACTGGTAATACAATAAATATCCTTGAGTCATTGTTGTTCCTACTAATGTTATTTTAATATTTCAAATAAATAATTTAATCAACATTCTAGTATGTAATTTAAAAACATGAAAAGGCTCTCGTTGACTTTTTTAAAATTTGTTTATCGTTTTTACAATAAAGTCAAGATCTGGCCTCTCCATTTCATCTACAAAATTAATTGCCTTCGATCAAAAATATATTTCATTTAAATTCGTTCAGAAAACTCAGAGAACAAAACAACAATCCATTCCAAATATATACTCGTATATAGTTCGGACTGTACACGAGATAAACGCAAAATATGTGGACTCTATAGATTAATAGAATTAAAATAATTTATTGTTTCAGACTTATTTATCGAATTTGAATTGTTTTCAAAAGTATAAGTCTTAAGTCATTAGTTTTAAACTTCATATCCTTTTTTGTTGTAGATTCCAAGGCAAGATGATTCCTGCAATTTACCTCGTGGCTTTCAGTCACAAATTGAGTCACACGACTTCAAATACTGAATTTTAAACTTTATTTCGTATTGAAAAGAAATTTAATTAATATCAGAATAACTTTAAGTACTGTCGTTGCTAGGAGTGGCGTCTGTTGTATGACGGCAGTTGAGACTTGCCGAAATAGTCCAAGTTTTCATACTGTGTACGTTGTTATATCACACATTTATTCTGCAATTTAAAAATTTTGACAATTATTTTCAAATGTTGATCATAAAATAGTGAACCAAACGCGCAGTTTTTATTCTAAAATTGTTGGGGAGAGCACCACACAGCGCCTGTACAACCTAACCTAACCTAACCTAACCCTAGAATTAATAATAATAATAATAACATTATTTTCACATGAATTACAATAATAATTATTTTGCGATTTTAAATGTGACGAAAATACGGAACTAAAGCCTAGGTCTCCCTTAATCAAATGATTAGACCTACATTAAAAGAATAATTCTAAATCTAGGAAGTTCAGTAAAACAACAATAACATTTTGCTGTATAAATTACTGTATATTGATAAGATATAACTTATTTATAAAAATATTTAGATAGGAAAGCTGCTAATGGTTTTGTTGTCAGTTTATTTTTCTGATCATGACATTTCGATAAACATTGTAACGAAACAATTTTGTGACGTATTATAATTTAACATTTATTTTAAGTATTTATTACTATATATTTAAAAGTTTCCGGTTTTGGTCATATTGATAAATAATCAAAATAATCTGCAAGATATGTTTTACAAAAAGCCAAATATATCTCACTCATAATTGCACTCTCTATCCGTTGGATATATCATATACAAAGGAATGGTTGTAATATTCCACCATTTGAAATCATTGTTACATTCTCCTCAGAAGTGTGTATAACAGCAGACATGCACTTTTCCGGTTGTCTCCGTTTTGCCACAGAAATGATGAGGTGTATCACATGCAAGAGATTCGCCATTAGGACCCCGTAAGGAATAACGGGACATGTCGATATAAATATAGCTTCAAATCGGCATTCGGCACACATCATCTCCCTCCGCTTTCCTAGTATTGTTGTGTGAATTGGGACAGGTAGGGGGGGGGTGACCCGGGGAAAGCATATAATTCTGAAATCAATGGAGGAAACTGCAGTAGTAATGGGTCTAGGTCAGGGCCCGTGGATAACAGCCCTTGGACACATAATAAGAACAAACCTAAGACGTAACTTCACTCACCAGTTCATATGGGCCTGCAGGCCTGTGCGTGATCTTCATTCAATGAGTGAAGTACCGAACGTTGGCTCAGTGGGGATTCGAACCTTGGACATTGCTCTCCGCAGCCCGAATCCTTAGCCACTGAGCCATCACTTAAGATTGTACGTGGTGTTAGCAAACACCACAGGAGAAATCGACCTTCCTCGTACCGGAGAAGACAACATTTCCCATCTAGTACTGTATAAGTGTAGACACAGAGAAAAAAGAAACTGAGGTCACATCCAACAGTGCGCTGAAAGTGTGTCGAGTAGTTAGTTATTTCTCCAGTTTGTCACTGGATGTGATAATGCGATAGCAGAGTCAGCTCCTTGTCAGTCTCATTCCCCCCAAATTCTCAAGGATAAACCTAGTCATTGTTACTACAGATGTATAAAGATGTACATTCGTTGTTTTACATTTATAACTGCCACTGAAGCGTTCACTGCGGCTATGAGAAAGCGACCTCTGTTATTTTCTCTCTGTGTTCTAGGTCATATCGGACACTGAATAAATGCATGGAAAATATTAATTCGACTGTCTTTGATATAGTTTGCTATGGAATCATTATTCCAGTTAAGGGGATTCTTTAGTGAAATATGAAGTTTTTTGCTTATATTTATATAAGTATTTTAGATTTTTTTATTGACTTATACGTTGAAATAAAATGGTTTCTAGTAGTTTTTGAAAAATTTTACTTATGTATATTTATATATTTTTTAGAAACTTTGTAGATACATTTTGAGTTTGATATAACTCAAAAACTAATAAAGGAATTGTAATGAAGTTTGAATTTTTTGTAGCCTAAGCATATATCTAAAATTTGGGGCGTGGTTAGATTTATATTTTTAACAGTTTTTTTCTCCATCTAAAAATAAATTTAGAAAATTTAAGAAATGTTACAAATTAATGTCCTTTTATTTTTTTAAATAAGAAAATAATAATTAATAGCAATTCAAGTACCCAAAAAGTTGGAGAATATTGTCTAGAAAATGATATAAAAATTTGAAGTTGCTATCATTATTAATTTCTCAGATATAGCAACTGTTGAGGGACTAAACTTTCGGGAAACGGCAGTTGAAGTTGAAACAAGGTCATTATGAGTATGAAAATGCCAAAATGTTTTTTAAACATTTAAATTGAATTTTAACTTATCTACAGGTACATTTCATCAAAATAAGCACTAATCTACTTGTTTTGGACGGAGAATATTTTGAAGAATAATATAAATAGCAAAAGTTTTAAATAATGGGAAATTGCGTGATACGGCTATCGGACGGAGTTTTAGGAAAAAGGGGTTTTGAATAAATTAAAAAAATGCAATATAGCTTAGTTTTTTTATCTTATTAAATAATAATTTATTTTATACCAAATAATACATTTTTTAATTTGTCAAATTTTAGTAATCACTGGAGAATCCCCTTAAACAAAATTAGATTTCACTTTAAAAAAGTACAGCTTACTATACATCACGTTTGAGAAAATCCATCATTGTTCTTCCGAATTCTCCAATTTTTCCCTTATAGACAATTCTCATTCGAATAAACTTTTGAGTAACCCTAAGCGGGTTCGTGTTCTTCTGCTAACCATAATCATTTCATGCTGTTTGTTGAGTTAATTATTTACATTTTTTTAAAACATTTCAGGCACAGATACAGAGTATTTCTTTTAAAACGCAACCCGTGATTTGAAATGGTTTGAATTTCAATACAATTAACAATAATCATTCAATAGTTAATACAATGTGTTCATAATACTGTTCGAAAGCATCTTGACATAAAACAAACGATTTTGTTTTAAAATACTCATCCACAATAAACACTCTATGGTCTTTGCTCAAAACTAAGTTTGTAATCTCAACTTAATGACATTGCACGAAACCCAATACAGTGAACAACAATTCAACAATGTTAAACAGCTGATAGCCAAGGAAGAAAAAGAACCAGGGCTACCAACCTATTAACTTGTAATTATCTTAAACTTTCATTTTCTGAACTTGTAAATACGGTTCCGTTAAAAACGAAACACCTTGTACACCTTTCAACAAATTTGATTCTTATCTAATCTATTTAGCACACTCTTTCTGGTAGTCTTCTTGACTACCACCGTACACGTGAATATGATTTCGGACTCTCGATTACTATTGTTATTCGAAACTTGTCTTCCGATAAAACATCGGTAACACGCGTAATACCTGTAATTTGCCAACCGGGGACCTCCTCCCGCGGAGCCTCTGTAGCCACCACATCTGATATGCTTTCATATCAAGTTGTGTCGAAGATAGCGAGCGTGATGCTCTCTTAAATGATCCACCGTGACGAAACTTTTACCGATCTCTAGCCGATGAAAGGGCGTTGCATAAAGATTGCGAGCCGCTTCTTTTCACGAGTAGGCTACTGTCTGATGTTGTGTAAGCAGATAAAACTATCAGACCATCGAACTCCTGCGAGATATATCGATTCTGGTTACTATACAATGAGGCTGTGGACTTTCTTTGAAAGGCTATGGGTGCTTACGACATAAGGATCACGACTTGACTTATGAAAAATCTATAGAAACTAGTCGCTTGCATGAATATATACGGTGTGAAAAAAAAAATGGAAACGCTTTCACAACAACGTTATTTTATCCGTTGATAATTTGATAATTAAAAAAAAAAATATTGTGTTCCATAAAATATAATTTTTGATCAGAATAATTTACTTTAAATCGTTAAATAGTGGAGAAATAATTTGTTCAAATTAGTTACTCCCAAGTTCAAATGACTGCTACTCTGGAAAGTATAAACCTTTCGAAGTGTGGTTGCGGCAATTCATTTCTCTTGAATATACCATTCTCATTTAATACCAAACTCATCCTAGGCTTTCGTTGAAGATTTTCGTTCAACTCCTCGTGAGCCGTAACCCTGAAAAGATGAAATGTCGCTAATAGCGTCAAAAGTATGTTCTTTGTAACCATGATCATATAAAAGATTTCACTTTTACAAGTGAAATCATACAAAAGTTGTGAAGGCGTTGCCATATTGTTTTCCACCCCGTATACTACACTCATGTACAGAATGAGTTTTAAGTCAGTTATCCCAACTTGTTTCCACAGTTAAAAAAACTGGTTATTAAATTAATATCGACCCACGCTACGTTTCAATGTTATTATTAGGGATCACTTGGGGTCCAGATCTACGAGTCAACTTCAGAATTTTATATGGGAATGTGGTCATGTGATATGTTATTTAACACATCCATTTCAAGCTGAAAACGATAGTGCAATCATAATGAAAAAGGACGCGTAGTTCTTAAGTTATTTATTATTTTGTTATTTTATTTAATCGGTCATCGTCTAGTTGTTGTATTTTTCTGAAAACAACTTACCTCTTTTCTAAGTACCCTAAAAGTACAAACAAAACAAATTTGGTTTTGTTTTAGGACACGGACGATGACGAATGAAATAAAATAACAAAATAATTAGTAACAGTCACTTCTCAGATATCCAGGAGCTGCCATATGGAGCCTCTTCTTGGATCTACGCACGAGAAACACCTCATTGTATCTTCACTCTCCCCAATTAGAAGCCAGTAAACATAAATCTAAGGTCATATTATAGTCACACAGCTATTTTCCAAAAACTAAATATGCTAAAAACTATAATTGAGGTGTATTCAAGGGACGCTTAAAAGTGTTATTTTCTTTGTAAAACTGAAAATAGAAATTCGTCGTCAGTTTTCCACCTGCATCACAAATATTATCACAAAAACATTATCGAACCAAACAAGTAAGGAATTAAATCGTGAAATTTAATAATACATGTTGAGCGTGGTTTTTATGTCACGCTATGTTATGGTTTTTTTTTGTTACTATATTATAGTAACAAAAACAGTTTTGAGTGGTAGGCAAACATCTACATGGTGATTTACGAAGATGTGTAGAAACTTTGGGAACTCTTTATACTTGTAAAAACAAAGATAATATAAACACAGGTCTGGAAACACCTCGTCAATGAGTAATGACTAACGAACGAATTTTTGCAGAATTTGATATTTTAGGTTAAATAAGGGCTTTATGAAACTCTCATAAGATAAATTGAGAGCCGAAATTATCCATGTCTTATAGCTTTTAACCCGAAAAAAATAATAACAGAGTTCCAAGGACTGTAAGTTAAGTAGTCCTGGGATAAACCAGTGTTAAATGAAAAAAAGTGAATAACGTACACAGAAAGAGAATAGATGTTTAATTAAATGACATTTTATTCATTACAAAACAAGTCAAATTAACCTGAAAAAAATTAAACACACCTATTTTTTGGGAAAGTTCATTTCCTAAGTTGGCAATACTGTACAGTAATCAGCTGTTTAACAATAAGGAGATGATTTGAATTAAAAAATAACAATAAACAAATGAGGTCAAGTAAATTTACGTGAGGTACTTGGACTTGTTAACGAAGTTTTTAAGCTATTCTTAAACGAGCAGAAAAGTTGATGGAGATACTTTTAAACATTTACTTTAATAAAATGTCTGATTAAATATGAGATTAATGCTATCCAAGTTAATTTTACTTGTTTTGTAATGAATAACATTTTATTTAACAAAACATATATTCCCTTTCTGTGTACGTTATTAACACAGGTTTTTTTTTGTATTTAACACTGGTTTATCCAAAAACTACTTGTCTTACAGTCTTGGAAATTCTTTTATTAATTTTTCCGAGTTAAAAACTATAAGAAATGAATAATTACGGCCTTAAATTTACCTTTTCGGAGTTTCAGAAAGCCCTTATTTAACCTAAAATATCATATTCTGCGAAAATTGTTCGTTAGCCATTACTCGTTAAGTGTTTCCAGACCTATGTTTATATGACATTTTATCTTTGTTTTTACATGTATACAGAGCTCCCAAAGTTTCTGCATATCTTTGCGAGTCACCCTGTTTATATATGCAACAGGGTGATTCACAAATATTTAAAGAGATAATGTTTGAATCATGAATCAGCCAACTCATGAATGTGTTTTTCATATTTCACGTCACTTTGTGAAATAATGGCCGGTTTTTAAGGATGCTGAAAGCAGCATGATCATTGACTGTGTGACTAAACTCACACTCAGCCAGCAAACCCCATTTTTCAAGTGTTGCATGTTTGGGCCATAAGGCTGTCTTGGACACTTGAGAGTTCAAGTGGTCGGTGTCATGGCCAGTGGGTTATTTAAAAATATATAGTATTATTAAATAAGCATAAGAAAAGAAAATACTTACTTTGGTATGGAATACTGTATAAAGATTAAGAAACAAATTATAAATAGTTAATTTAGCAGAATTCAGCATTTAACAATTTTCCACATTGTATATAGTAGGGTAATAGATTTATATTGAAGGAAATAGTTCTTTAATATTATGTGTTCCTGCGCATAGTATTAGGTTAGATGAAGAGTTTGAATATAAGTAAAAATATAAGCATTACAATTACTAACAATAGTCATTGTTCGGGAAAACATGAAATAAAAAGTAATGTTGTAGCAAAAATTGATCATATGAGATGTCAAATCAAAATATTTTATGTAGAATGTTACCACAAAACGTATAGTGTCATCCTCGTTCATACTGGGATAAGTTTATGTAGAAGGTGCATGCCTAAATCTGAAAGTTAAGAAAGGAAAAGCATACTATACTTTTGGAACTACGCACAAAGTATTATTTGGGTATATGTCTTTGATTTATTATTCAATAAAATTGAGAAAATTGGGTATTTTCTAATATGTCCCCGAATTTTCAATTTATTTTCTATGTCCAGTAAGTGCTAATTTTCATTGTAGCACGTGTGATCAGCTTGGAATAGGTTAGGTTACTATCGGAATTTTTACTATAGACACTAACATATGTGATAGTTTGGCAAGAACTGTAATTTAATAACCGAACTGTAGTTTGATAATATGCCATTTGCTGCAAGCAACGTACGCACGCACACACACACACACACAGTAAATAAATATAATTAGTTATGCATTTGATGTTAACTTGTAAGCTCCGACTCAGATTCGTTTAATTATTTGCCATCATAGTAACAATCAGCGCAGTGCTCCATTGTTGTCGACAACATACTGTCCATCACCTGATAACACGCAGGCCGCACCACATTTAAAACATTTTAAATTATTTTCGTCATTTAATATTCTTTAAGTTCCATTAGCACTGACAACGTGTTATCCAATTCGTTAGTGAGCAATAGAATCGATAGAAACAAACCAGATTTAGAAATACCTTTTCAGTAAAAAAATAACAACACCTATGAAAAAAGTTAATAACGTAGTAACGAGTTATTATTTCATTATGCAATTTCAGTATTACACCTCATAGCACTAGTTACAAATAGTTACAAAGAAAAAAAAAGAAAAAACAAAAACAAAAATCTCCAATCCTTTTTTCAAATGCAATTCAAAATCACTAGTTTCAAAAAGTTACGTGAAAAACCATGTTTTTTTTAGTTGTAACTCGCATAAAATGTAACTCGTAAAATAAAAAATAAAACCTTTTGGTAGGTACTGCTGTTAAGTATTTTAAACAGAGAACATGAATATTTAATTAGATTTTTTAGCCTTTGTTGTGTAAATACAGTAGCGCCGCAAAGTCAGGGGCCTATAGTAAAAATCTGATAGTAAGTTAGGATACATAGTTTCTCGATCTTTGTGGCTATAGAAAATGAATTGAAAATGCGGGGACATATTAGAAAATACCCGAGAAAATACATTGACGATACAAATTGCCAGAATAACCACTTTAAATAGTTTAGAAAAATATTTTTGTCTAATTGATAAATTCAACAGTAAGAATTAAATAAATACAGGAGTTTGATCATTGTTGTGACAGTAGTAGGCTATGCGCATGCGTCAGTTGGAGGGGATATCAGCTGTTTATACTGCACGACCTAACCTCAACTTGAATCATTGTTGCCGCGGCAACCCGTGCAGCGAGTAGTGTGTCGATTCTGATTTTTATTTTCAAATTATACACGTGTTTTCAAATTTTTATTATCATTCGATTATGCATAACTTTAGCGTCTTTTAATATAAATGAAGTGGAGTGTTAAGAACTTGGTGGAAGAGAAATTTAAAGGACACGCAATGGATACTGTTTTTCGCCAAAGGAGAATGCTGATGCCAAAAAGGTTTGAATTTTCCCCTCATTTATTAATAATATATTAGTACATACTACTATAAATTATTTGAACATTGGGGAAATATAATAGATACCAATATTTTTTAATTAACTTTTTAGGTCGGAAATGTTGCCATAAAATATTTATTACAAAATATGCAATTTACAATTTGCGTAGAGAAAACTATTTTTAGCTAATTTACCTCTAATAAACCACGTATACATTTTATTTTGAGCTCTTCGAAACGTTGTTTTACATCGTTACAATAATTTAAAAAAAATAAATAAAAAATATTCCTCTAATAGGAAAACAATAAAATTCAAGGAACATAGTTAGTGGCTCATGTGTTGTTAGTATATCTTGAATTCGTTTAAACATTATTTTTAAGGCATGACCATGAAAATGAACTTTAGTTCCAACATATGTTGTCGAATTAAATAAAAAAGGCATTCTGTTATTATGTTAATTGATTTAATTATTTAAAAAGTAACAAGCACTTTATACTTTACGAAACAGATTTGGCCTCCTTAAAAAATAATTTTTATTTGTGCAATGTGTTAAAATCCTGGTAATTATGCACTTTCTTGCCACCTCTGAAAATACGATTTCATGTTGAAAAAGTGGCGAAAAATGAGTTTATATCTCTTGAGGAATCCACGAAAAACTAGTTTTTTACAAAAAAATCGAAAAACTAGTTTTTATCTTATGGTGAAAACAAACTTTTTTAAAAATCGTTATTTTTCAACAACTTTTTTCATCTCTCGTGTTTTTTATGCTGAACACAAATATATAACTGGTTTTGTAGTAAAATATTTTTTTCAGTTCGAAAAATTTATTTTTCACTGACATAACCAAACATAACCCAACTTATCCTAATTGTCTATTTTCTCAACAAAAATTCGTAATTTGTGTTAAATTCGAGTGTTTGGCCTCCGAGGCGGCCTTCCCGCCGTCACTCCAGTGGGAATATAGGTGAATCCCGGTTTTGTGATTAATAGTTGTTGTATATAATGATCACGTAATGGCCGCTAATCGCGATTCGCCGCGACAGTAGTTTTTCCATTGTATCTCGAAAAACGTTTGTAATGGACCAAAATAGTTTTCAAATATGTATTCAACGCAAAAAACACATCAAAATTTAAAAAAATGATTAAAATACCATTCAAATTAACGGAAATATGACAAAAATGCTAAAAGTTGTGACATTGTTTTTTTTTTTTAGATTTTTCGGTAAAATACGTTATTTCCGCGGAATAAAAAGCATATCTCGTGAAAATACAGCCAATTCTAGACCCATTTCAAGCAAAATGTTTCAAATTTGTTTGGTGGCAAGAAACTGCATAAATACCAAAATCCTAAATACTGTACAATATATTAACAAATCACTTATTTTAAAATATCAAGACTTCAGTTACTTTTTTGTTTGTCTATGGATTTTTTCAATCGTAATGTATATTAAACTCTTAAGATTTTTTAAGTGAAACGTAATTTTGTTGTTCAATAGAAAGAATTCCTAACCTCAGAAAACTGTAATTGAATATTATTTTCAGAAAACCCTTTTCATTAGACCTCTTTGGGTTTAAAAATCAAAAAGGAACAAGCGCAGGAAACAACTGCTATGAGTTTTACGGAGTTAGCGAGCGAAAGTTTACTTTACCTGAAAAATATATTTTTGGATAAACCCGTCTAACTCGACATATAATGTTTTACAAGTATGTCGGTTACTTAAAAAACGTATTATTGTATACTATTGTATCCGCAAAAATGCATTAAAATTTCACTGAAATACAGTTTGATTTAGTTCTATACATCTTTTCTGTGAGAAAATCAGAATGTAAAGAAGTAATTTATAGATAAAGGAAAAAGGGTCCAGGACTTTAGTGATGATTCAAGAAAAAAAGGGTCCAGGACTTTAGCGATGATTCAAGAAAAAATGGGTCCAGGACTTTAGTGATGATTCAAGAAAAATAAGTTCCAGGACTTTAGTGATGATTCAAGAAAAATAGGGTCCAGGACTTTAGTAATGATTCAAGAAAAATAGGGTCCAGGACTTTAGTGATGATTCAAGAAAAATAGCACAAACAGAGATTATTTCATTTTATGTACATTTCAAGGCTATAAATTGTGAAATTTTTTGCACGTGATGTTAAAAAAATCAATCTATGATCTGTACAGCTTAAAGAATTTTCCCATGTAAAAATAGAACAGATAATACACATACTTTTTTAAATCAACACAAGTTTAAACACGATTAGTAAATAAAGTAAATAAAACTATCTAGTGGATATTCAAGTGCAATTGAATAGTAAAATAATAAAATTGTCCTACATATTTTATAGTGTAGTACTCTAAATTAAATTGCAATCTAAACATTTCAATTGACGTCTAGAGATTCATCGATGTGGTTCACAATCATTACCACGTCTATAAACATGGCTACAAACGTATATTCAAAGAATTTGTGGCTAATATTTCTTCCAAACTTTCATAATTCACTTCCTGATCTTATAGAAATTTTCATCACTTTAACATTATCCATTTTTAATACATGATCGCATTTTGAACAT
This sequence comes from Stictocephala bisonia, assembly GCA_035578905.1. Taxonomy (NCBI): domain Eukaryota; kingdom Metazoa; phylum Arthropoda; class Insecta; order Hemiptera; family Membracidae; genus Stictocephala; species Stictocephala bisonia. The sequence goes on from JAQJVL010000319.1 coordinate 718,940, forward strand.
TAATATTTGGATGAACTTTTTGGTACCATAATTGTAAACAAATGTGTATTTATCGTGGCTATAAAATTAAAAATTAATCAGATTTTTTTATGAAAAAAGTTGTAATGTGGTATGACGTTTAAAATTGTTCTTGTGGCATAAATTTAAGCTACATTCCTAAAATATCGCGTTTGATCAAAATTCGATAAATTATAGACATATGAAGATAACTTTCTTTTTTGTGAGATTGGCACAAATTAACACTTGCAAAACAGTAAACAGTTTGTACGTTTTTTTTTTTTACTCTGTGGTCATTAGGTCCGCGAGGGAGAGGCGAGGTTTCACGGCCTCTGACTTACTTAATTAGCCAGGTAATTAGAATGCCAACTCCAGCAGGTATCACAGCTACATACATCAAGTGTGGCATTGAACTGACAGGAACATAACTATTAACCTTAACACTATTTTCAAATACATAAAATACTACTCTCAATATGGCTGAGCTTCCGAGGAAAAACAATAATATTTAACGTTTTTTTCACTGGAAAAATATGAATTAACAAACTGCACTTCTTAATTGACAATACGAATTGGAGTACTTCAAGGATCCATCCTAGATACATTAATTTTTATATTATTCATAAATTATATTTTTGATAATGCATATACCAAAGCTTATACAGATATATAAAAATTATCGAGAAAAATAAGGTTCTATATGAAAATAATATGAAAAATAAAATGTGAAAGGCTAAAAAATTATTTATAAATAATAATCTTTCTATAAATGTTTATAATATTATTTACATGGCAATATGATGCTATGTTAACATTTATCAGAATACAGGTCCAGTGTTAATTGATGAAAAAGAGTAACATCCTATAAATACCATAAACTATTTTTTTTAAACAGATTTAGGAGTTCTTAGCGAATCTAATATTGTCTTAGTACACCTTTTTGAAAGATTTTGTTTGCTCAATGTGTAGTCTTTATTAAAATTAAAATATATTTTACTTGCAAATAAATTTGGAAAAGCTGTTTCTTATTTTTATCCCTCTAGCTTGTGCTATTTGAGGGAAAAATTATATGAATTTCTTCACAATTCTGTGTTCAGTTATTATTTAAAAATATAAACTCATACATAGATATTATAATAAGCTCTTTAACATTCAATACTATTTGTGAACCATTTTATATTTCATATATTAGGTAACAATAAGACATAACTATAGAATTTTAAATATCGTAACAAATAGTGCATCGGATAAACATTAGATGTTTGGATATAAAACAACACAACTCAATAAATATTTAAGATCAGATATAACAAAACCAACAAGCAACACATTTTATATCCTACAATTTAAAAATACAAATAAATCAAACAAATAAGTAAATTTGCAAAATAGCTTAGCAATAATAAAATTGTATTAGTTGTAACTATACTAAATTTATAAACACATTATCTTAACAATTTAAATCGATGATAGTATATCGATTCCAGGTCCGTAAACCTGTCAAACCCCACCTTCGAAATCGGTCATGGAATCACTGAGGGAAATAAAATGGGTGGTGTGAAACAATGTGTTTTATAATAAAAACAATAAGATCTGTATAGTAATGTAACATGTAATTTCACTATATAAGAAATGTTGATAAAATGAAAAAGTGGCAGTTATGTATATTCCGATAAAGGAAAGATTTAAATCAATGATGCCTAATTTTAGCACATATACATTTTAGGAAATTGTACAAAAATTAGTATTTAAACTTCAAGAGATTATCTCTACACATTCAAGAGATCGTTGGTATATTCCTCCCCAATGTCCACAAGTCATAGGATGCGATTGGAAGCACTGCTTCTTTAAATATACTTATTTTTAAACTTATTTTAAAAGACTTACCAAATTCAAAATTAATAAACTAATTAACATTATAACTGAATACATTTTTTACTTCATTCAACAACGTTTGTAACTAGAGTTCGATTTCTTTGTCAAGAACTTTTATACATTTTTACAATACCAACATTAAATAAATAAATTAAAAGAATAAAATATTATAAAGATCTTATAAAGTCTAAGATAATTACAAATAATCAAATCTATGAAGAAATAAGAAAACTTAAGATAAATTTATAATGAACTTATTCACAAATTTTAAACAAACGACTGTCCTTAGGCCTACAATGTGTTGTTGAATTAAATAAAAAAGAGTACTCAGTTATTTTATTCATTTATTTATTACAGTAACCCTAATATTCAAATATTACAAATATTTCACCACAAGCCATTGGTGACAGAAAAAATTGATGACAAGAAAAATAATTGATGACAGAAACCATTCTATAATATTATAAAAAACTTATATCTTTCTCAAAGGTCTATCTAATAAGTAAAATTATATATTTTTCTAAATAGCTTATCAATGAATACTTGAGGCCTTAATTTAAACTAAGATCACAGGGGAAATTAGCCTGAAAAATAATGATGATAAAGTTAAAGTTTAACTATTCTAATGTTAAAACACGCCCACCCATACACGTTCAGTAGTATTGACCAACACACCCACCCATACACGTACAGTAATATTGACCAACCCACCCACCCATACACGTACAGTAGTATTGACCAACCCACCCACCTATACACGTACAGTAGTATTGACCCACCCACCCACCCATACACGTACAGTAGTATTGACCCACCCACCCACCCATACACGTACAGTAGTATTGACCCACCCACCCACCCATACACGTACAGTGGTAATGACACACCCGCCCACCCATTCGCGTACAGTAGTATTGACCCACACGCCCACACATACACGTACAGTAGTATTGACCCACCCGCCCACCCATACACGTACAGTAGTATAGTAGTACGTGGTGAGATTTGGATCGATTTAAATTAAAAAAGTATTGTAATTTGTGTACTGTATTGTTTACATAGATAGGAACCGTTAATTACATTTTCAAACCCGTGTTTAGGTAATGGCAATAAAGATTATGAATCAGCTATGTTTAAATTTTGTCTTGTTGAGCGCAATATTTTATAAAATATTATAGAAATCCATTTCAATCAAAATTTATAACTAGCATTTATGATATCCTACTAATTCCGTGAAGGAATAACGACTTTCGACGATTTCGAATGCACTTATATTAAATATTTGTTCAGTAATACTTTTCGCATATGGGTGACATTCAAAACGACTTGTAAGTATATTTGTTGTTTTAAACTCTATGCACATCTCGACCAGGTGTTGATCACTTTCCGGTTCCGGCCACATTTATTCCACCCATTCAACCGTGGCTTGTCCCACTGTCCGGTACAAGTATGCTAATAATTTCTCTTCGCCAGTAAGTGATGCTCTGTCTTAAGATTGGCGACCGGTTCGTCGCAACTTTCTCCATCCGGTGATGGTGATCGGATGAGCCCAGACAAATTTACACTTTTCAACTCGTTTAAACTCTTTAGCCCAGACAACTAGAATATCTTTTTACTCAGTATATGCAGTACACGAAAAAATTGTCTGAATCTATTATACAAATTTTACTCTTGCCAAAATGTCCTCATAAACGGAACTAATGAACTCGATCGAAGTGACTGCGACCGATATTGTTCAACTGTGAAGAAACTTCTCCATAAGTTCCCTCTTTTCATTTTTTTCTCCGGATGTTAACATCGAACCACATGTTTGTCTGAAATATTTCTTCATCTCTTACAACTAATGAATGCTGTCTGAGTTTACATTTTCATCGCGTTACCAGAATCTTTCAACAATTTTCATCTTATGTTTTGACAACTTGATATTTTACGTTCACATTTCCGAATCAACTATATCTTATAGGCTATGTCATTCTACCGTGTGTTCAAAAGTCTGGAACCCCCTTAATATTTATTTTATTAATCAACGCAGAACAATGAAACTATGATTACGTTCTCACTGTGGTTACTGACGTTTTGACCATCTTAACTGTCATTTTTCGCTTTGGGGGGACGTCCTGTGGATGAGGTCTAAAAATCTTAAGGAAACACATAGGTCGAGTTATAACTCATTTTAAAGGCCATTGTTAGAGGAACAGATTGTCGCAATCTCGACTGAAAAAGAACTATTCGTTTGGAAATAGCAGCCTCTCAACGTTCCAATAAGGCCAAACTTTTAGCAAAATATTAAGGGGGTTCCAGACTTTTTGAACACTCGGTACATCTTATAGGCCACATATATTTTACCCTTTTGGGAAACATTAATACATTTTTCAGAACATTGTTTTCAAGCCAATGGAGCTATGTTGGACTTTTCTAAAATTTCAATAATTATTCGGATTCAGGAAATTAAATCTTTAGTTTAAAGTACAGTAACTTAATTCAACGAGGTAACTGAACTTCACATAAAAAACGGATCTTTTTTAGAAACCCCCCCCCACTAAGTATGTACAGTGTTCATATCACAGGGACTCAATATTCAATTAATTGTATTCTAAATAATATGTTAGGTTAGGTTAGCTTGGGACTCATCTTCTAAAAATGAAAAAAAAAAAAAAATAGTATTATGGATAAACCCGATAGGTCAAGCTCTTAATTTTTGGCTTGGTTTAAAAGCAAATAATCGAATATGAGATGTTCCTTTATGACTCTTACTCAAATGTCGAACGTAATACAGTTTACTCGTAATTTTCGCAGATAAATAGGGAAAACTGTGTGACCTCAAAGAACCCTTAATGTAGCAGTTTGCATTGTTTTGGTATTTTGATATTTTAGTCTCAAAGTTCCCATATGCCAATTGTCAACTCTCCAGCTAGTTTAGATGTTCTTTAGAATTTACGTAAAAAAGAACATTATATTTAGCCTGGATTAATTCGAAATATATTCAATCGTTCGCAGTCCAAATTAAGGATTTTCTGAATACTAGTCCTAAATAATATACAGGGTGAAAAAAAAATATGGAAACGCTTTCACAACTTTTCTATGACTTCACTTGTAAAAGTGTAATCTTGTACATGGTCATGGTTGCAAAGAATATACTTATTGACGCCATTAGCGACATTTCATCTTTTCAGGAGGACGGCCCACGAGGAGTAGAACGAAAATCTTCAGCGTAAGCGTAGAAGTTTGGTATTAAATTAAAGATCCATTCAAGATAAATCAATTGCCGCAAACCGGACTCGGAAAGGTTTATCCTTTCCAAAGGATTATTTGAATTTCAAAGCAACTAATTTGAATAATATTGTTTCTTCGCTATTTTACGGTTTTAAGTTAATGATTCTGATCAAAAATTATACTTTACGGAACACAATTATTAAAAAAATTTAATTATCTATGGAAAAATAACGTTGTTGTGAAAGCGTTTACATTTTTTTCCAACCTGTATAGTATTATGACAGTGGTTCTTAAAATTTAAAATAATCGGACATTATCATTCCGTGATGGTCCCCATGACAATTGGGAGTGTTGTGAGAAGTTCACTATGGATTTTACGTGAATTTAAAATATCTTCCAATGGTACTAGGGGTTGTGCAATGGAATATTTTTTCTACTTTTCTTTTTCTGGATTTTTTTGTCGTAAATAAAATCTCAATCCATCAAATAACAGGTGATATCAATATTTATCTACAAATACAGTGAATACGTTACGTTATTCCCTGTCAGATGATATTTCTCCATTACGTGTGTTTTCTGTACAGCTGGCCAATACTGACTAAAAAGCACGGAATCACCTTCCGCGTTTTCTAAAAGGTGGCCACTGATTCTGTAGAAAGGCCAGAAGCGGGGAAACAAACTGCTGTAGAAAGTGGACCACAAGAATTAGCATAATAACTTCTAGGAGGACCTGTTTAGGTAATACATCTGACTTGCATTCACACTCTCTCAGTGGCAAACGACTTCTCATTTTCTAACACTATAATTTTGAAGAGACGGCTTCAAAATGGTAATGGAAATAAAATAAATATTTAGTTTCCGCTTTCATGGGCATAAATTACGTCTGGAAAATAAAACTAGCTGGCTGAATGGCCGAACTAAAACAGGAGAGCAATCAAATATTTTGAATCGTGTCCGAAACCAAAATATTAGCTTCCAAAACTTATTATGAAATGATAGAGTAGGATCATAATGGGGTGAAAGTAAAATTGATACTAAAGAACATGTCGTTTGGATCCAATTAATTAAGTACAATTTATATGGTTTTGAATCATTATGCCTATATATAAAATATCATTTATTTTTTGTTTTTAAGGAAACTATCAAATCTAATTAGAGTACTTTTTAAAACACAAAGAAGGGTATATATTTAAGCTCAACTATTTACAAAATTGTGACAAAATATGCATCTTGGTATGAGTTTTTCTTATTTTGGTGACAGTGACTGCAATATCATCATCTATAAACAGCTGATTGGTTTACCTACTAAGCAATCTAACGTTAGATTTCAAAATAAATATAACAAAGTCTTGTGAGAGTTTAGTGAACGTCCAGACGATGGTCAGTTCAACTTGTATTTTAATTAAACTGACGAGACGACAGTAAAAAGGCATACATAATTTTTTGATCATAAAAAGCATATGATACTGTATATAGTTAAATATTGTTTTAAAAAATTGTAGTTTTGTAATTAAAAGATATCCAATTAAATTAATTAAAAGCCACTTTAAGAATAGACAACAGTGTGTCAGAATAGATTAAACTTACAATGAAAATAAAACAATACGATTTGGAGTATCTCAAGGGTCAGTCCTAGATCCTTAATTTTTTATCATATTCATAAATGATATTTTTTATAATATATCTAATTCCACAGCTTAAGCTGTCGGCCCTCTTATACAAAGTATTGAGAAAAATAAGCTTCTATATGAAGTGAATATGAAAAGTAAAATGTAAAAGACTAAAAAATGATTTGTAAATGATAGTATTATTATGAATGTTGATAAGACTGTTTACATGGCAATGACTGGTTCTTTATTAATTGATGAAAAAGAAATAAAAAAATTAAAATCCTATAAATCATATTTATAGTTTTCCTATAAATGATAACTTGAATTGGAACATAAATATTGAAACAATAGCAAAGAAACTGAGATATTACCACTTTATTTGTTACAAAATAAAATATTTACAACTACTGTCACTACAATGTGTATTATGTTTTCGTACACAGAATAGCAATTTATGGAGTAGAGTATGTTGGACAACAATTAATCCAGTAATTAAATTAATAAATATTTTTCAAGAAAAGTTACAACGTGAGAATTTTAACCTACTAGGAATTTTGTACTCATAACATACTAGAAGCACTAATAAAATATGTACAATTTAAAAACAAAATTTTAGCATCATTTCTACTTAGATTTGTATATAAAGAAAAGCACCTACAATATTATATATAACGTTTACTGGATGTGTCTATCATCCAGATAACAAACATTAACAGAAAGCAATTAGTTACTACGGAGTTAGTTAGTTACGGAGCAACGTTACTACTGAAAACGTTCTTAAAAATTATATATTCATATTGAATACTCTGAATACAATACTCCCAAGATATGTATAACTTATATATTTTTTCTTATTTTACTTATACTTTACTGTAAATGAATGAGCCTTTGACTACGCGAAATATTAACTTCTTCATTTTTTCACTTCATGCTTCCTTTCTTATGACCAATTTGTTCCTGTTTTTGATGTTTTAACCCCTGACCAACAACGACAAATGGCTACCTTGCTTCTAAAATTTTGTTCTACCATTAACACTTTCTCTGTTATTCTGGATTCCTCCATTTCCTTCTTCACTTTAGTTACCCATCCCATGTTCTTAACTTTCTCAGTGTATTCAACTATCTACTAAGTCAGGCGTGAGTTATCCATTCTCTTGATATTACCATAAAACTTCAACCTTCTCTTCTTCATGTCGTGAAATGTGTTGGATACTTGCTTAGTTTACTGCCTGATATTATATCTATTATAATATACAATTATTCAGTGATATATTTAAATTCTAAATTCCTTACCCACGCACAGATGGCCTGATCTTGTCGTTTACAATTTTATTTACTTATTCTGTATATTTATATTTTGTTAAAAAGGTAATAATTAACTGAAGTATAAAACTGAACTATTCTCAAAACACAGGGTTTAGTACGGTCGATAAGAATAGAGTTCTGCGAGCTTACTTCTTTACGAAATGTTTTGTTCGGTACATTTCCTTGAACCCACTGACGGATCGCTCTGAGTGGTGATCAGTCCGACTTCTTCACACCATAAAACCCGTCTGACCTGCCATGTACGACCGTTAAAACTCAACAAGAACAACAATAGTCCATTGTTTACGACGGGAGATTGGTGCTTATAGCAAATAAAGTGTGCGACACTCGTGAGGTATAGTGGGTGTCTACTGCGCACTGGAGCACATCCAATTTGCGCAGTACGCAGTCAGGCGTGCTGAACTTCCCTCCTTGTACGGAGTATATGATATTTCTGTTCCTCTAGATGGACATCTGTTCCTTCCGTCCACTCAACATTACATACTTGCATACATATGGATATTTTCGTCTCTTATAGTGTGAAAGAGGGAGTGATGTCATATATCACATAACTTGTTGTTATAATGTGCATGTTGTTAAAGGATGTATTTTTTACCTGGTGAAGTTAGGGCTAAGAAAACGTCTTTAACAATGAACGGATTAAGAGTCTGAAGAGGTTGTCGGCCATGTAGGTTTTAAGCCCATAAGTACAATGTTATTTGCGAATTCATATGTTTTTGTTTTTTTTTTTGTTTTTTTTTTCACTTTCTACGCCAGTAGCATTTTGAACGTGCTATTCACACGTTGTTGAGGGACAACTGTACATACCCCTACGGCAAATTAAAGTGGACCTCCCGGGATTTGAACCCGTGACAATATCTGCATATGAAGCAGACGTGCTAACCACTAGGCCATCAAGAGGCTTTGCTATTAGTTGACCAAAAGTTGTGTATGAGGTGTCATTTTAAACGTGACATTTTAGCGTATTGTGTTTTGCTTTCGATACTTTGAATATGTACGCCTAGTTTTGTAAAATATTTGAAAATAAAAACTTCAAACTAAATATTTTGTACATTTTTGGATTAGGAATTCGCAAAGCAATTCCAACGCAACATTTCTTTCTTGATCAAATCCAATTTGTTTGGAAAAATCCGTCTAATAAAAATAACCGTTTGGTTTGGATACGCGTGATCGTTTGTCCGGTTCGAAAATAACATTGTTCTTATGGAGTTAAAGCCAACATGGCTGACAGTCTCCGGTAGCCTCTGTAGACTCTTAAAAGGAGACTTCAGAACCATCACCAGTAACTGTGACGGTGGGTTGTGTACAAGGACAGATTCCCTCACTGCTTACCTATCAAAGAATCAGCCTCGCTCGATGTTACTTAGTAAAGTGAAGGAAGACAAGTGATTTGTATGTCTTACTACAAATTCTACAATTACAACAGAAAGTTGTAGTTTTAGAGATACCGAGATTGAAGTAGACTGTGTATATTAGCACGCTCTACTAGAAGTAGAGTCAATGGACCCGCCAGGAAAGGTCAATTGAATCGAGAAAAGATAAACCGATCGCTTGAATTCATTATATATATAAACGAGATATAGTCTCGGTTTGAGCTGGATACGGCTCTTAAGATCGGAATACTCGAACGTTTATATACATAGACGGCAGAAAATGTGATTTTTATGTATGTTCTATCAAAGTCGTCTATCTATAAATAAGTTTCATTTCTAAAAATTAACAACGAGGAAAATAAATATCACCTGTGGATGACTCTCGATCCCGTAAAAATTACGGAGAAAATTTATTATAGTTTTTCGGATGAACAATAAACATTAGGCTCCCCCAGTGGTAGTAATGAAAACATTATCTTGATAATTGGGATATTACAGCCCTTTCTGAGGAGAGCCATTAATAATATGTATTATTAATAATAATCACTATAAATATGCAATACTTGTACGACGTCTTAAATTTGAATTTGGTACATAAAACATTACTTGCCACTCACAGAATGATTTTATCATGAATCATATATAATAATCACTATAAATATGCAATATTGTAAAGACGACATCTTATTTTTGAATTTGGTACATAAAACATTACTTGCCACTCTCAGAACGATTTTAAATGTATTCTTGTAATCAGTATAACTTATCAGTATCACTTGCACTTATCTATTACACATCAATGGGATAAGAGCTTACAACTGAAAAATATGTGAGGGTACAAGCAATGCAGTCACATAAATTGTAAAAGTCCATAAAAATTGATCGGCCAAAGTCATGTGTAGTCGGGCTTTGTTTTGATATCATTGAAATGAAAAAATAAAGCAAAGCAGGATATCTGTTGAGAAAAAACTGAATGAATGTAATATTTTGTTAACTGTTATGTCTGTAGTACGAAACTATTAAAATTAACTTAAAGCTTTTAAAATGTACACATTTAAAATTGTTATAACCGATGTAATGTTATTACAAAGTGTGTAAAAAGTTTGGAAACAATTAAATATTTTCTTTGTTAGTAGAAAACAATTAATAAACTTTTAAAATATCGATAGGTGTTGGGCTCCTAATTTTTGGAACAATATTTGGTAATTTTACACTATCAAAGGATGTCCTGTTGAGGGTATCGTAAATAATATTTATGGTAGCCTATATCTTGCGATATATCACTTTAAAGGTTATAGTGAACTGAATTGAATGCCATAAACCACATCTCTAAGGAAAATATAAAACTTTGAGTATTGAACATTTGCCTATGTTTTTTAACAATTTCATTGAAGTCTACACGCTTCCATCAGTCATCGCGCCTGGAGGACGGCGGCCACTGTCATGGCGAATCAGTAGTGGTGTCCGGGCTATTATGTTTATGGCCATAGTCGAATTTTAATTACGCACTGGTTGGGTTAAGCTGAGGTTTTATGGTTCCTTTTATAGCCACATCAATCAAATTGAGCTGCCTCTCGCCTCCAGCTACCTTGCTCCTTGGAGTCACTGTACCATACACTTGAACTTGGTTTCTGGTAATGAACAAACGTTTCGCACGCACTACCATGTGACATCCTCAGTAGAGTCTCCATCGGTCACACATTTATTACACAGAATATTCAAATTGTAATGATGGTATTGTAATACATAACTATAGGATTTCTCACCATGCGAATAAATAAAATTACAAATCAATTTAATAAAAGATGCACAATCTTTGAGAACCTGTTCAAACAAAACTATTATTGCAGTCATTTGCTTTCAGTTTTAATCGACAGCGACTCATTATTGATTCCTTTATATGTTAATTTATATTTTTGTATTAAGAGGGTTCTAAACCCCCGCGCTGAGAAAAGCGAAAACTTCCTTTGCGCGGGCGCAGAAACAGCTTTTATTTCCTATCGTAAAGTTAAAAATGAAATATATTAATAAAGATAAAGACTTTTTGATTAGAATCGCTTTGTAAACTTTACGAATTATTCATAATTATGATTTTATATGTTATTGAAGTTACCCAATATGTAAATGTGTTCCAAAATAAAACTATAACGATTATTGAGATTTTAAAAGTGTTTCCAGCCAGACATTTGTCTTTTTTCAGTTTAGTTTTGGTTTTAGATCGATATCTTCAAAGATTTAGCAACAATACGATACCGCACATGGTAATCCGACGAATCGTGAGATACGTGTCGTGAAAACCCGAACTTCTTTGTCGTGGATGGATTTTACTACTTCTTTCATAAAAATCTTCTTCATTCAACATCGATGGATGTAATGCAGGCTTACGATTGATGCAATTTTTATTTTATAAACTAGTGTAACTAATTTAAAGTTAGCTGACTTTAATTAACTTTAAAGTTTTTATTTAGTTATAATGAGTAAATTATTAAACCTAGCTTTTCATCTTTATTCAAAACGTAATTGGTAGAAGTAGTATAAACGCTACCTTCTTTCCGACGTAGGAAATGTGGTGTATCTTTTTTTGTAATTAAGAAATATTTTTGAAATTGATAAATATTTCATGGAAATCAAAATTGATTTTCATTACTTTATGGCTGATGCCCCCTACTATAACAGTCTTATAATTAATTACGTGAATGAGTTATAAGACATGTAATGACAAAAGTGAACAGTTAAAACTATACGATGTCACCTGGTTCTTTCTCTGATGAATAGTAAATTTACTAGTTTTATTTCATACCGATTATATTGAACATTTACATCGTTAGACCAATAAATTATCGACATGCAAGAGACATTTTAAAAATATTCACGTCATTACATCGATTAGATAGTCGGTCTTTCGGTTGGAACAAAAGTTTAAAGTTCAGATCCACTACGACCTACTAAAACGAGGAAATATTTACAGACAATAGATCGGCCTAAAAGGTTAATTGAATCGAGAAAAGTGAAACAATCGATCGCTTGAATTCAATAGACAAACGAGTGCTTGTCTCGATCTGAGTTGATACGAATCTTAGATCGGATTAATCGAAGGTTTATCTTACCTTACACAAAAAGGCTATTTGAGAACGAACTGGCAATAGATTCGATTTTAAAATATGAATAGTTAAAACAACACAATTTAGTTGAATATTGAGAAAATCTATTTTGTTCTACACCAATGCGACTCAAGAATGTTATGTCAGGGTTCTGTCAACATATTTTGATGATTTCCACTCGATTTAATCTATTGTCCCGTTAATATGCGGCATATATTTTACTGGAGCGGCCATCGGACTTATGTGATTGCTTTCCACGCAAAATGTTCGGGTTCGATTCCCGATTTGTCCTGCCACTCCCGTGGTTCGGAAGTCACGTTAAGCCGTTGGTGCCCAGGTTGTGTTAAAGAGGGCTTCTGAACCCTAACTTCGCCTGTTAAAATAACACGAACTTTAACTTTTTATATACCTTATGATTTGTTGACACCTAACCAACCAATATTTTATCTCAACTAATTTGATATCATTTGTATGCATGTTATTTAATGTTAAAATATGGTATCATTAAGCCATCCTGTACAAAACGTATATATCACAAAAGGTTTACCGTTAAAATATGGTATCATTAAGCCATCCTGTACAAAATGTATACATCACAAAAGGTTTACTGTTAAAATATCGTGTCGTTAAGCCATTTCGTACAAAATGTATACATCACAAAAGGTTTGCCGTTAAAATATTGTATCGTTAAGCCATCCTGTACAAAATGTATACATCACAAAAGGTTTACCGTTAAAATATCAAGCCATCCAGTACAAAATGTATACATCACAAAAGGTTTACCGTTAAAATATCGTATCGTTAAGCCATCCAGTACAAAATGTATACATCACAAAAGGTTTACCGTTAAAATATCATGTCGTTAAGCCATTTCGTACAAAATGTATACATCACAAAAGGTTTACCGTTAAAATATCGTATCATTAAGCCATCCAGTACAAAATGTATACATCACAAAATGTTTACCGTTAAAATATCGTATCGTTAAGCCATCCAGTACAAAATGTATACATCACAAAAGGTTTACCGTTAAAATAAATAAATAAATCATACGGTCATGTAATTCGATTAAAATTCTCTTCAATTTTCTCAATACATCGGTTGATCTCCTGGAATGTTGTTAAAGTTTGTGAAGTTTAATGACACATTAAATTACTAAATATGTCCGTGTTGGGTTAAATGAACACAACTCGAAGCTATTTATTTATGACGAGATACTATTTAAATCCCAATCAGAACAATAAAATAACAATACTATAGTGGCTCACTTTTTCATTTGTTTTATAGATACAGTTCCAATTTCTAAAGACCAATTCCAAGGAAAATGTTATATTTGGTAGTAGCAAAAATGCACTTGTTCAACAACCTCCCACTTACATTTTGATGATTAGGCACTGTTTTAGAAACTAATAAATAATTGAACTTTGTGATGTGTAGATAATATTTGGAGATTTCCAATGCTTTAAGTGTTTAAGAAACAAACACAACGTTTCGACAGGTATAACAAACTCCATCCGTCTTCAGGTGTACTTACTAACTTAGCCTACATCTAAAACCAATTGTTTTTTTTTTTTTTTTTTATATCCTTACACAGTTTTATCGGTATGTACACGGAAATCAAACTGTACTTTCCGTGCAATGTGTAATAACTTGTCTCCGACTTTGGAAAAATAAAGTCAAAAGCTAATATTATCAATGTTAATAATAAATGGTGCCAGGTGTCGCAAGATGTTCAATTAACAACATTTCTAAGGAATGTACAGACGAAATACTTACTTTATTTTAGTAAAAGTATGGAAAAAAATAATCTTCAAAAACAGCTGTTCATTTAATCACATAGCGAGATTTTATGTAAACAACCTTCAACAGCCCGGCCTTCGGCCTCCAGCCCCAACTCAGAGAGGTGGTTACTAATATGTAAAAGCAAAATGTATAAACGTTTTTTTAAGTATAATGTTCATCTTTACTGAAAATTTAATCAAAATTGTTAGAATAATATAGCATTTAAAAATGTTTTTGCTCATAATAAATGTTATAACTAAAAATAATTAAAGTTATGGATATGCAGTTTTTATTAAAATGTTTTAAAATTTAAATTATAATTTACGTAATTCCTGAAAATGTAATCAAAACCGTTAGAGCCGTTTTTGAGAAAATTCTATTTTTGTATGTTTTATGCCCATAAAAAAATAAAATAAATAAAAAAGTTAAAGATTAGTCTGAGAGTTATTGGCTACATACACCTACATACCAAATTTTATAAAACACGATCTATCCGTTTGGTCTCCTGTGAAGTGCACATACATACAGATACACATACGGACAGAAAAAACATTTTATTAAAAAAAAAAACAAAAAAAACACTTTTTTAGGTTCATGGGACCCTAAAATGGATTTTTAGACCAACTTGTAACATTTTTTACTATCACTATACTTTCTCTATGCTAACGCATGTGTGAGAAAGTGAAAATAGGCAATATATTGTTTATTTCTTTTGTAAACTCACTTCAGGTATGATATTTGCACCAGCTTGATGTAAGTGTGGAATTCTTACCGGTACATCACACAACTTAAGTGATATATGCAGTCTGGCGTACACAAACACACTATCCCTTTATACCAGACGAAATCCTCTTAGGACCGTTAAGTAACGGGAAATATCCGGGGACATCGGTAAGTGTACTTCCTTCTTAGTCCGAAGGACGGTTAGTTTGGCTTAAGGACTATGATTAGAATGTCCTGTAAGGAAACAGGTTAATGGGAACAGGTGAACCATACATGGGAAAAGTAATATAAAACATGTAATCAATAATCCTTTAAAAGTTTATCTAACCGGTGACATAAGTGGGAAAATCATTATGTAAGGACTACAGTTAATTTTATTTAATACTAGGGGACTCCCCTGCAACTTGCAACGCTCGTGTCACTTCGCTCATGTAATGTTGTTACTTTTATTCATACTGTACAATTATCCTGTTAAAATATTATATCTTATGTCAAAATACACAGTCCTAAGATCTCTAATTCTTGTTGAGTGGTGACAAAGGCTCTGATTAGTCAGTATCGGCATGTTAATTATTTACCTCTGAGAGAGAAATTTAAAAATACTATCTAAATGCGTAACTAGCAGTCTATAACGAATATTTCAGCCTAAATTCACAGTCAACAGCGTTATACCTTTTGGGAAACTGCGATTATATAATAAATGGTATTTGGCTTTATATTTATTGATGAGAATTTTATTTAAAACCACATGCTTCCTGAACCTTTGGTTTACGCGAGAGATAATTTAATTTATTTACTCTTCAAATAGGAATAAGGATACACATACGATTGTTTCATGCCAAGAGTCGTATGCGTAAGTATGGGTAGACGTGCCCATTTATATTTTGTAGGCTCGTTGGACAACCGGATTAACGTGACTTCCGAACTACGAGAGCTACTAATACATTGTTAAAAAATGCAGGGAGCACAGGATCTTCACCGTAAGATTTAGGTCGACATGCTAGAAACAAGTTGAAATTTTCTTCCTTGGAATCACAATGTTTGTTTCTTCTTGATATTTAGTAAATAATGTTCCTGTTGTACGGTATGCGATCACAGTAACGAAAAACATGTTCATAAAAGACACTTACATAAAGTTTTCTCGGATCCTCAATATATAATATAATTGATTTAAATGGTGAACAGTCTAAGTCGTGATCTCGATAGTTTTTACTGATTAGATACCAAATAAGATTACGAAAGCGTAACATTCGATTTGTATATTTGGACTTGCATATCCTTAAAACTAAAATTAATTATTATTATTGTTTTACATACTACTTTCACTATTTGGTGGGCGGTCTTAACACATAAGGGAAAATATTGTAACTAACGCTTAGTTGCTCATATTGAGAATGCAAAATAAAAAGTTCAAAGCTCAATATTTTATCATTCAAATACCTTTCCAATATTTAGATCGTTCACAAACTAGATCTGCCTTTTTCAGACGGAAAAAATCTTAAAATTAATTGAGTAGTAATCCCTTAAGGGTCCCAAGAACGTAAAAATTGATTTACTAACAGATTACAAAATGTTTTGCATGGTGTATTGCGTAATATTTGTAAGTCCTATATAGTAAATCTGCATTAAGTACTACAACAAAGAGCAAAAACAACAATAATATTCCAAGTTAATTTTCTTAGACAATCTTGAGACAAAGTTACACAACATAGCTGATAGACCTGGATGGAGTGGCCGGGCGTGTCCACATCTGTACTTTGGCCTTGTAGATCGGATACTCGCTGCCCTTATCCCTGACGTATACACAAGGTCGAGTGTTAATACCAGGTAACAGTGAAGCCATGACCTCAGTCATCAGACCTAGACCGTAGGTAACAGTCGTTAGTACCAGATCACAGTGAAGCCACGACCTCAGTCATCAGACCTGGACCGTAGGTAACAGTCGTTAGTACCAGGTCACAGTGAAGCCACGACCTCAGTCACCAGACTTGGACCGTAGGTAACAGTCGTTAGTACCAGGCCACAGTGAAGCCACGACCTCAGTCATCAGACCTGGACCGTAGGTAACAGTCGTTAGGACCAGGTCACAGTGAAGCCACGACCTCAATCATGAGACCTGGACCGTAGGTAACAGTCGTTAGTACCAGGTCACAGTGAAGCCACAACCTCAGGTACCAGACAGACCTGGACCGTATGTAACAGCTGTTAGTACCAGGTCACAGTGAAGTCACGACCCCAGTCACCAGACCTGGAACGTAGGTAACAGTCGTTAGTACCAGGTCACAGTGAAGTCACGACCTCAGTCACCAGACCTGGAACGTAGGTAACAGTCGTTAGTACCAGGTCACAGTGAAGCCACGACCTCAGTCACTAGACTTGGACCGTAGGTAACAGTCGTTAGTACGAATGCATGTAAATCGCGCCCCATCAAAAATCTGGGTAAATCGCGCCCTGTCTACCTGAACCTCTGAGTCACGGGCCGCGAGCGTCACTTGACAGCCGTTTCATAAGGGGAATGACCGGGAATGGCCCACCTCCCGGTTTATCTTTAGCTATCCCTGGTAGCTTTCTCTTTATTCTTTAGCACCCTGACCCTCCTTCATTCATGTTCCAATTTTTGAAGTGGTCATACGTCGTGCGGTCGTGTGTGTTCTCTGTTGTGTCTATAGTTCCTGCGGCTTGGGCGATATGGAAGTGACAACCACCAGTCATGGTAAGCCATGTGCTCATTACGAAGGATATTCATTTAATCTCAAGAAGAGGTTGCAAGATGGAGCGATTGTGTGGCGCTGCTTGAAGCAGAGGTCAACTCGTTGCCGAGGAGTCATCAAGACCAAGGACGGCGCTGTGCTGAGTTCGAGCGACCATCAATGTGGACCACCGGACGACGCTCGCTTGGAAGTTCAGAAGAAGCTGAGTGTTGCGAAGAAGAGGGCACGAGAAGAAGACACTCCCATTTCTAGAATATATTTAGAAGAAATTGTTGACCTCCACAATCGAGGATATGAGTTTGTGACAGAAATGCCAGAGCATCAAATAACCAAGAGGACTTTATATAATCAACGGAACAAGTCTAAAGGAAATCAAAACGAACCGAAAACATCACAAGAAATTGATCTTCCACCCGAAGTACTAACTATGAATGACGGTAGCAGTTTTCTTCTAAGTGACGACAATGTTTCGGGAGAAAGAATAATAGTTTTCAGTGGGAAAGCAGGAAAGGAAGTTTTGAATAGTAAAGAAAACTTTTTTATGGACGGCACTTTTAAAAGTTGTAGTAAACAATTTTCTCAAGTGTATACAATCCACGCAGACTATGGAAGTTCAGAGACCGAAACAAATATATATCCAGTAGTCTTCGCATTTTTACCAAACAAGAAAAAGGAGACATATATTCGGCTGTTCCGTAATATACTAAAACACGTTCCAGAATGGAGTCCAAAGAACGTAACTGTGGATTTTGAAGCGGCAGCGATTTCTGCACTGGAAGTTGTGTTTCCATCTGCTAAAGTACACGGGTGCAATTTCCATATGAAAAAGTGTCTATGGCGAAAAGTGCAAGAATTGGGACTGGCTCGTGAATACAAGGAAAATGAGGAAATAAGAATGCAGATTCGAATGTGTGCTGCGCTAGCGTTTCTTCGGCCTGAAGATGTGATTGATGGATGGCTCAAGATACATTCACAAGCACCTAATGGCACAAAGCTGTCCGAATTTTTCGACTATTTTGTAGAGAGATGGATAGAAAACGATGAAATACCGATTAGCCTTTGGAATTGCTACAGACGCCGCCATCGTACGACTAACGCCGTTGAAGGTTGGCACAATAAAATTAATAACATGCTTGGCAAGCCGCATCCTAAAATCAGAGATGTGATCCAATGTATGAAGAAAGAGGCAGGAAATTCAGCATGCTCGTTGATGAGGATAGAGTAAAATATGGCTGGAAAAAGAAGAAAAACAACTTACATGCAACTAGACGAAAGGTTGGGGAAAATAACCAAGAAGTACGAAGAAGATGAGGACATTGTCAAATTTTTGAAAACAATATCGTACCTACAAAAGCTTGACTGATTGGACTAACAATAACTTCACGGCCATGGAAAATGTATATAGTATAAATAACAGTTACTTTACTTCAATAGCAAATAAAATAAAATTAAAAACTCTTAAAATTAAAAAAGCAAAAAAAAAAAAACATGAATAAAATTAAAAGAATGACGAAGCGTTAAGCTGATTTTAAACACGCCTAAATGACAGTAACTTAGCACTTGTCATTTAGCCAGTCCAAAGCCTGGACAAAGTGTGATGGGAATCAGTTTAACACGTGTTAATATGGAATAAACACATATATTTGTCTTATGAATGGATAAAGTGCGAAGGGTTAATATTGTGCTAATTGACGTTGACGAGGGTTGACGTGACGACGCATGGGGCGCGATTTTCACAGGGCGCGATTTACAGAGGGCGCGATTTACAGGTTACCGTTAGTACCAGGCCACAGTGAAGCCACGACCTCAGTCATCAGACCTGGACCGTAGGTAACAGTCGTTAGTACCAGGTCACAGTGAAGCCACGACCTCAGTCACCAGGCTTGGACCGTAGGTAACAGTCGTTAGTACCAGGCCACAGTGAAGCCACGACCTCAGTCATCAGACCTGGACCGTAGGTAACAGTCGTTAGTACCAGGTCACAGTAAAGCCACGACCTCAGTCATCAGACCTGGACCATAGGTAACAATCGTTAGTACCAGGTCACAGTGAAGCCACGACCTCAGTCACCAGACTTGGACCGTAGGTAACATTCGTTAGTACCAGGTCACAGTGAAGCCACGACCTCAGTCACCAGACCTGGACCGTAGGTAACAGTTGTTAGTACCAGGTCACAGTGAAGTCACGACCTCAGTCATGAGACCTGGACCGTAGGTAACATTCGTTAGTACCAGGTCACAGTGAAGCCACGACCTCAGTCACCAGACTTGGACCGTAGGTAACAGTTGTTAGTACCAGGTCACAGTGAAGTCACGACCTCAGTCATGAGACCTGGACCGTAGGTAACATTCGTTAGTACCAGGTCACAGTGAAGTCACGACCTCAGTCACTAGACCTGGAACGTAGGTAACAGTCGTTAGTACCAGGTCACAGTGAAGCCACGACCTCAGTCATGAGACCTGGACCGTAGGTAACAGTTGTTAGTACCAGGTCACAGTGAAGCCACGACCTCAGTCACCAGACTTGGACCGTAGGTAACAGTTGTTAGTACCAGGTCACAGTGAAGTCACGACCTCAGTCATGAGACCTGGACCGTAGGTAACATTCGTTAGTACCAGGTCACAGTGAAGCCACGACCTCAGTCACCAGACTTGGACCGTAGGTAACAGTTGTTAGTACCAGGTCACAGTGAAGCCACGATCTCAGTCGCCAGACTTGGACCGTAGGTAACAGTTGTTTAGTACCAGGTCACAGTGAAGTCACGACCCCAGTCACTAGACTTGACCGTAGGTAACAGTTGTTAGTACCAGGTCACAGTGAAGCCACGACCTCAGTCACCAGACTTGGACCGTAGGTAACAGTTGTTAGTACCAGGTCACAGTGAAGCCACAACCTCAGTCATGAGACCTGGACCGTAGGTAACATTCGTTAGTACCAGGTCACATTGAAGCCATTATCTAAGTCACCAGACCTGGACTCGCACAGCTATTATCAGGTGTGTACATAGGTGAACAGACACTGCCCTTAGTCCTGACGTGTACACAAGGCCAGTCGTTATTACCATGTCACAGAAGTTGTGATGTCAAGTGCTTGATCAAGACCATCCCTTACTATACGTCCAGTTGTTGAGCATTTACACATCTGCTATTTGGCCTTGGCTGTCAGACACTCGCTGCCCTTAGCCCTGACGTATACACAAGGCCAGTCGTTATACCAGGCCACAGTGAAGCTGCGATCTCAGGTGCCACACCTGGACCGTCTTTGAGTGGGCGTGTCAACGTCTGTATTTTGGTGATCGCCGGAAGATGATGATGGTTCAGCTAAAGCTTAAGAGCAAATCTTCATTGAAATATAATAATCTTGCAGGAATTTCCACACAAAGCACCTTAAGTTTTCATTTTCTAGAATAACATAATCAAAGATCAAAATGATCACTTACAAAATACTGTATGTTCAGCATGTGCGTTTCGTAGTTTCAGTCAATTTAGTGTTAAAACTAACTGACAGAACATTTTCTTATTGAACAACGATTTTGTAGAATGTTGTAGAATCTTGGTTGTTAAGTAATTTGATGTACTCTCGTTGAGTTAAATCAATGAATACACATCAATGAACGTTGATCTGTTTATAAAATCCATAATCTTGCGGTTGTAAAGATTTTAACTAGCCCTAGCCATGAGCTGAAATTTAAGAAAATTAAGTCTAAATCGTTGTGGGGCCGATTTTCTTCAACCACTTCCCGTTGTTGATGCGATATTATCTTTCTAACAATTAGATTCCTTTGAAGAGTATCATCCCACGACTTTCGTGTAAATAAAGTAATAGCTAAGCCAAAACATCAAAACCGTGGTATGTAAAACCCCAAAGCCTATTTAGGTGGATTGTCCGAGGTCAGAGGCCTTTCTACAGTGACACGGCGGTTTTCGAGGGCCCGCTTCCTGAACGTCAATGCCACCCAGCAATTTGACAATCTCACGGTTAGGTTATGGTAGATTATGAGGTAATGTACTTCAAACTATTACATAAAACATATGTACATATTACATAAACGTTTGAACTATAAAGCAGATTCCATATGAGAAAATTGTTAAGGAGAAAAACTGGCGAAATGAATATACATTGATCATCAAAGTTTGAAATTGTCTTCCTCGTCTGGAGGATATGTGATCTAGACATATAGTAGATTGTATTTACTGTAAAGTTTTATGACATGATAGTAAAAAGAGGAGGGAATGGCTTCATTAGAGTTTTAACAATCCCAATCAAAAAGCACCACCCCCTCCCCTTGTTTAAATTGATTCAAAGCAAAAAAATACTTTAAAGTACGAGTTTTTGTCCTTTTAAAGGCATTATTTATTTTATTTAATCGATTTTAGTGACCAAAAAAAAGTATAATACTTCTGACATATAACGATAATAAATATCGGTGTTTATTTGCAGTGTCAAGAGCTACGGGGGTTGAACCCACCCACATGTCGTTATCAGCACCCATACAATTTCCATAGATTACTTTATGCCTTTAAATCACCTGCATAATAATAGTTGCGAGTCGGTATAATGTAGGACCTACATATCGGTAGGTGTGACATTTTTCTTTTAGTCTTGAAATGCGGGTGATTACCCTATATCCATCGAAAGTAGTGAACTGATACATATAAAATATGAATATTAACGTATAAGACGTTATCTGTAGTTTATTTTTTGGAATCACGTTTCCGTTAAAATATTATTCTCAGTTTGTACAACTATGTCGGGAAATGTATTTTGAAATACGTTTTGTCCACTTACATATATACTTACAAAAAGCTTCTATTCTCCTAGGTTTAAATTTAGCAACACTGAGCATAGAGATCTAGTTACATTTCCAGTCCTTGTTCCAAGTATTATATAAGTACGGAAAAGGTAGGGGTTGTTAAAATGTCTTGTACGTTAACAAGACATTTCCTCCCAGAAGACACGCCGGTATTGGCGGAGTTCAGATCTGACTTTTTGTGAGCATGCATGAAGTAACCATATTCATCATGGCGTCCAGCCACCGTGACGGACTGGACAAAGAGGGTGGGAAGACACAGAGAGTACCCCAGCAACACGTCTTGCACTGTATAAAGTGAGCGGCTTCAAGGACGATGCGGTTTCCTGCGGTAGTTGACCGCGGTCTCACAGTCACAGCTTGCTCTGGGCAACAATAGCTTTTCACTATAGTCATATATGACTCGTAGTACTTGATATATGTATATATATATATGGTTTTTGTAAGTATAAAATATGATCTGCTATTATATGTGGTACTAAAAACGATATGTGATCGAAAACTAGTAAATTATGCCCGAGAATAGCCTATGTACAAATAAAAAAGCATTTTGTTTGTACATTCCTTAGAGTAGGACAATTTTGTACACATTTACTGGTTTCTTACATCAAAGAATCCAAAAGGAGCATTACCTCAATTTTAGTCTTTCAGTAACGCGTCATTTGTATGCTTTCCATGGAAAACGCGATTACAATTTTCCGTGATATTTAGTATTCTAGATATGAGAAGGTTTTAATCTATTTGGGTCTTCAGAGGTTACCTTAGGGCTCTACCCATACGGCCTCCTTACATATCATGTTATTCTTAAAAACGATAAAAACACAGATACAGTTGGTTTTGACATCATTCGTATTTCGTTTTGTCCCATATCAAATGTTACGGAAATTCAACAAAATTGAACAATTTCGCGGTCTCTTGAAGTATTTTTTAATTGTCTTAATTGTTTGATCAGTGCCTTTTACCATTAATTTACTCGTTAAAAGAGAGTCTTTAAAATTAGTGTTTATTTTGCATCTGACCTTCTTCAAGCGTGCTTTGTCGAGCAAACTCAAACCTCTTACTAAGTTTTTATTTTTATCCCGTATGACTTCATGACAACCCCCTCACTAGTGGAGTTTATACAATGACTACAAATACACTAAGACGAAAAGTTCTTATGGGAATTTTTCAGACAAGCGGGAGGGAAGCTTACGCAAACAGCCGCTACGAGCGCTGCTCCGAAAGACAGGGAGCAGGCGGGCGAGCGCTCGTGCCTCCTAGTGGCCGTTTGCGTAAAGTCGAGTTTCTACCTGGACGACTGGTCTGAAATTTTAACATGGCTACTTTTCGTCTTAGTGTATTTGTAGTCATTGGTTTATAATATATCGTTCTTTTCAAGAAATGAAGATACTGTTAAAGTACTAGAAAAAGCCCATTCATCAAACAAATTTAATGTGTTAGGAAACTATATGGAATGCGGAAAAGAAATTGCATATTTTATTTTATATGACATATATAGAATTCATTTTGACACGTTCTTTGTGGTACATTGTCGGCCAAATTTCTTACTGAAATTGACCGACAGAAATTTAAAGCTTAGTACTTTTATTGGAAAAAATCATTCCATTAGTGAAATTATTGGTAGAAGATCCACCAACTTCGTACCAAATACCATTCGTATAGCAAAAATTACCGGTATTAATATTATTGTTCTTTCATAGATTTCATAATTTGTTTACATATCTAAAACTTAATTAAACGTGAATGTGTTACCCCTAAACATAAACAAATCTAGAAGAGATGAAAATGTTATATTGCCATAATTCACTGGAACAAGAAGTTCGTCACAGATGGGTATTAAAAAAAAAGGAATTTTAAAGCAAGATCAACACAGAGAAATATTGATTTAGAAATTTCTTTTAGACTTTGTAACTAATAATCCTGGCTTAGTCATTAGAAAGGAAGAAACTATCCATCTGCAATCAGCAGCCCATGCTCTGTGACGGCAGAACGGCAACGTGGCTCATCAGATTGATCTGAGTCTTTCACTTCCTCAGATACGCTTCAGGTCTACTTCCGGTTCCTCTGTTGACAGATCCCATCAGATGAATAATATCACTCCTTTCTATGATTTTGTCCTTTGAAGTGGAAAACGAATCTGAATAGAAAAATCACGCAGTTTCCCAAGGAAACTGTCTTCACAGTGTGGCCTCTGACCTCAAGTAACAAAAACTCACCTGCTCTCTTGGAAATATCTTCTACACCTGTTTGTTCAAAAAAATACTGAATAAATACCATAGAACAATATTAAAATATTATATTCAATGTAAAACACTTTCTTTACATAAAGAACCTAACTTCAGTTATGAAAAACACGTAACTGCCGTTGGGAATCTACTAGACAGACCACCGAACTAGCAATGGGAAATTATATTCAATGTAAAACACTTTTTTTACATAAAGAACCTAACTTCAGTTATGAAAAACACGTAACTGCCATTGGGAATCTACTAGACAGACCACCGAACTAGCAATGGGATATTATATTCAATGTAAAACACTTTTTTTACATAAAGAACCTAACTTCAGTTATGAAAAACACGTAACTGCCATTGGGAATCTACTAGACAGACCACCGAACTAGCAATGGGAAATTATATTCAATGTAAAACACTTTTTTTACATAAAGAACCTAACTTCAGTTATGAAAAACACGTAACTGCCATTGGGAATCTACTAGACAGACCACCGAACTAGCAATGGGAAATTATATTCAATGTAAAACACTTTTTTTACATAAAGAACCTAACTTCAGTTATGAAAAACACGTAACTGCCATTGGGAATCTACTAGACAGACCACCGAACTAGCAATGGGAAATTATATTCAATGTAAAACACTTTTTTTACATAAAGAACCTAACTTCAGTTATGAAATACACGTAACTGCCGTTGGGAATCTACTAGTCAGACCACCGAACTAGCAATGGGAAATTATATTCAATGTAAAACACTTTTTTTACATAAAGAACCTAACTTCAGTTATGAAAAACACGTAACTGCCATTGGGAATCTACTAGACAGACCACCGAACTAGCAATGGGAAATTATATTCAATGTAAAACACTTTTTTTACATAAAGAACCTAACTTCAGTTATGAAAAACACGTAACTGCCATTGGGAATCTACTAGACAGACCACCGAACTAGCAATGGGAAATTATATTCAATGTAAAACACTTTTTTTACATAAAGAACCTAACTTCAGTTATGAAATACACGTAACTGCCGTTGGGAATCTACTAGACAGACCACCGAACTAGCAATGGGAAATTATATTCAATGTAAAACACTTTTTTTACATAAAGAACCTAACTTCAGTTATGAAAAACACGTAACTGCCATTGGGAATCTACTAGACAGACCACCGAACTAGCAATGGGAAATTATATTCAATGTAAAACACTTTTTTTACATAAAGAACCTAACTTCAATAATGAAAATACACGTAACTGCCGTTGGGAATCTACTAGACAGACCACCGAACTAGCAATGGGAAATTATATTCAATGTAAAACACTTTTTTTACATAAAGAACCTAACTTCAGTTATGAAAAACACGTAACTGCCATTGGGAATCTACTAGACAGACCACCGAACTAGCAATGGGATATTATATTCAATGTAAAACACTTTTTTTACATAAAGAACCTAACTTCAATGATGAAAATACACGTAACTGCCGTTGGGAATCTACTAGACAGACCCACCGAACTAGCAATGGGATATTATATTCAATGTAAAACACTTTCTTTACATAAAGAACCTAACTTCAATGATGAAAATACACGTAACTGCCGTTGGGAATCTACTAGACAGACCCACCGAACTAGCAATGGGATATTATATTCAATGTAAAACACTTTCTTTACATAAAGAACCTAACTTCAATGATGAAAATACACGTAACTGCCGTTGGGAATCTACTAGACAGACCACCGAACTAGCAATGGGATATTATATTCAATGTAAAACACTTTCTTTACATAAAGAACCTAACTTCAATGATGAAAATACACGTAACTGCCGTTGGGAATCTACTAGACAGACCACCGAACTAGCAATGGGATATTATATTCAATGTAAAACACTTTCTTTACATAAAGAACCTAACTTCAATGATGAAAATACACGTAACTGCCATTGGGAATCTACTAGACAGACCACCGAACTAGCAATGGGATATTATATTCAATGTAAAACACTTTCTTTACATAAAGAACCTAACTTCAATGATGAAAATACACGTAACTGCCGTTGGGAATCTACTAGACAGACCACCGAACTAGCAATGGGATATTATATTCAATGTAAAACACTTTCTTTACATAAAGAACCTAACTTCAATGATGAAAATACACGTAACTGCCGTTGGGAATCTACTAGACAGACCCACCGAACTAGCAATGGGATATTATATTCAATGTAAAACACTTTCTTTACATAAAGAACCTAACTTCAATGATGAAAATACACGTAACTGCCGTTGGGAATCTACTAGACAGACCACCGAACTAGCAATGGGATATTATATTCAATGTAAAACACTTTCTTTACATAAAGAACCTAACTTCAATGATGAAAATACACGTAACTGCCGTTGGGAATCTACTAGACAGACCCACCGAACTAGCAATGGGATATTATATTCAATGTAAAACACTTTCTTTACATAAAGAACCTAACTTCAATGATGAAAATACACGTAACTGCCGTTGGGAATCTACTAGACAGACCCACCGAACTAGCAATGGGATATTATATTCAATGTAAAACACTTTCTTTACATAAAGAACCTAACTTCAATGATGAAAATACACGTAACTGCCGTTGGGAATCTACTAGACAGACCACCGAACTAGCAATGGGATATTATATTCAATGTAAAACACTTTCTTTACATAAAGAACCTAACTTCAATGATGAAAATACACGTAACTGCCGTTGGGAATCTACTAGACAGACCCACCGAACTAGCAATGGGATATTATATTCAATGTAAAACACTTTCTTTACATAAAGAACCTAACTTCAATGATGAAAATACACGTAACTGCCGTTGGGAATCTACTAGACAGACCACCGAACTAGCAATGGGATATTATATTCAATGTAAAACACTTTCTTTACATAAAGAACCTAACTTCAATGATGAAAAAACACGTAACTGCCGTTGGGAATCTACTAGACAGACCACCGAACGAGCAATGGGAAATTATATTCAATGTAAAACACTTTCTTTACATAAAGAACCTAACTTCAATGATGAAAATACACGTAACTGCCGTTGGGAATCTACTAGACAGACCCACCGAACTAGCAATGGGATATTATATTCAATGTAAAACACTTTCTTTACATAAAGAACCTAACTTCAATGATGAAAATACACGTAACTGCCATTGGGAATCTACTAGACAGACCACCGGACGAGCAATGGGAAATTATATTCAATGTAAAACACTTTCTTTACATAAAGAACCTAACTTCAATGATGAAAATACACGTAACTGCCGTTGGGAATCTACTAGTCAGACCACCGAACTAGCAATGGGAAATTATATTCAATGTAAAACACTTTCTTTACATAAAGAACCTAACTTCAATGATGAAAATACACGTAACTGCCATTGGGAATCTACTAGACAGACCACCAGACGAGCAATGGGAAATTATATTCAATGTAAAACACTTTCTTTACATAAAGAACCTAACTTCAATGATGAAAATACACGTAACTGCCGTTGGGAATCTACTAGACAGACCCACCGAACTAGCAATGGGAAATTATATTCAATGTAAAACACTTTCTTTACATAAAGAACCTAACTTCAATGATGAAAATACACGTAACTGCCATTGGGAATCTACTAGACAGACCACCGGACGAGCAATGGGAAATTATATTCAATGTAAAACACTTTCTTTACATAAAGAACCTAACTTCAATGATGAAAATACACGTAACTGCCGTTGGGAATCTACTAGACAGACCCACCGAACTAGCAATGGGATATTATATTCAATGTAAAACACTTTCTTTACATAAAGAACCTAACTTCAATGATGAAAATACACGTAACTGCCATTGGGAATCTACTAGTCAGACCACCGAACTAG
Organism: Stictocephala bisonia; assembly: GCA_035578905.1. Lineage (NCBI taxonomy): Eukaryota > Metazoa > Arthropoda > Insecta > Hemiptera > Membracidae > Stictocephala > Stictocephala bisonia. Next base: position 747,619 of record JAQJVL010000319.1, read on the forward strand.
CAATGGGAAATTATATTCAATGTAAAACACTTTCTTTACATAAAGAACCTAACTTCAATGATGAAAATACACGTAACTGCCATTGGGAATCTACTAGACAGACCACCGGACGAGCAATGGGAAATTATATTCAATGTAAAACACTTTCTTTACATAAAGAACCTAACTTCAATGATGAAAATACACGTAACTGCCATTGGGAATCTACTAGACAGACCACCGGACGAGCAATGGGAAATTATATTCAATGTAAAACACTTTCTTTACATAAAGAACCTAACTTCAATGATGAAAATACACGTAACTGCCGTTGGGAATCTACTAGACAGACCCACCGAACTAGCAATGGGATATTATATTCAATGTAAAAAAACTTTCTTTACATAAAGAACCTAACTTCAATGATGAAAAACACTTAACTGCCGTTTGGGATCTACTAGACGAAATAAAAGAATTTCGTTTTTAAATCATCTCCGTTTGGGACCAACCTACAATGGAGCACTAGTTAATTGTTGTTCAAAGCAGTGTAACTTTGCTAGGAGAGACGAGGATGAGAATATACCTCAAATTGTCGAACAGGAAGAACCCTTTTCTTACAAATTCGGAGATGAAGGAGAAAATAAACAAATAGGCTAACTCCAGCAGTAATATTGATGCAGCAACAGATAAATCAACCAAATGCGTCCATACGATTGTACCCACTCACACACCCATTCATGTATGGAGATACTACAGTATTCACTACAGTTTGACGTTATGTTTACAAGTTACAAAACTGTGGTTTTGTCAAGGGCTTCAATACTCCACAATCCGTAATGTCTGCACGTTTTTAATGTAATAAAATCACAGATTTCATAACTAAATGTTTGATCTAGTATGATTAAAATTTTTGCAAAACATTACTTTCATTTCAAAAGTTTTTTTACGTAAAAGATTTTAGAAGAACGTTTCTTTGATATGATAACGGCAGGCTATTAACTGTTCTCATTATGCATACCGTGTCATTCTAGAGTTCTAAGCGTGAGGAGGTTCAGAGTTATTATTCGGTTCTTACTTTATAGTCCATTTTTTGCCCCTAGTCAAGCAAGTTCCCAGTGGAACGAAGGAAATCTTGTGGTCACAAAGGACAGTTTAGTGTCGTGTGGTTGAGACACCTGCAGTACTTGTCAGGGCGGTTTCCAGACAAACTTGCACGCACGCCTTTAGCGTAAACCACATGTTTTCACGCAGATCGTTGTTATATAACTGTTGTTTTAACCGGTGTTAGTTTCAGGAGTTAGTTCAGGTAGTGCTATTTTTTTTGCTTGATTCCATTATGTACGACTGCTTAAAATAAAAGAACAGAAATTATATGTGATGAAGTACTAGATAATGTGATGGATAAGTACTTGATTAGGTACTTTTACGAGTATACTACTTTGATACTATCCTAATTCTGACACGGCGTCCGCTCAATGGTTACCATCGAGTGGTTACTAATAAAGAAGTTTGGAGTATCCATGTTGGGTGAACGAATGTTGTGCAGTGAAGAGAACTAAGTGTCTGGCTTGTCTTTAGATGAAAATCAGACCAATACAAAGTGGTTAGGATTGTGTAAAACGGTACTAGTCGTATATTCAACCTGTAAAGTTAACCACTAAAGTTGTTTTTAATTATATTAGTATTGTTTTATGGTGCACAAATCAAAGACAATTTTAATATATTCGACTTATTTTCACTTGACATTATTTTATGTATGCAACATATGGGACAAATGTAATTGCACTTTCGCCTGTTTTTAGTGCATGTATTGTAAATATAAACTAAAAATTGTGTTAGTAATAGAAACAATAGAATCTACCAATAAACTATAAAAAACATGTAAATAACTATTTCATAAAACTCACGAATAAAATCACAAAACTATATACGCAGTTATGGAATGTTGTACCCTTTTATTTGGCAATTGGAATGTCTTGTTATTAAACACTAAGGCTTTGGGATGTTTTGTGTATAAACTAATTCACTTTGTTCTTTTCTTTTTCTTTTTTTTTTTTTTTTGTAGTATATTTATACCAGTTTTAGTTTGAATTTATCTACACACATTGTTATAATAATAATAATAAATGTATTTATTGTTTTCACAGGTACAGATTAGTTTCACAGGCAGAATTATTAATGACAATAAAAAGGCACATTTTATGAAAAATAAAAAAAACTTAAATAACTAAACAAACACAATTATAACTTAAACGCCTAAATAAAGTACTCCAAATCATATAATACATTCTTGGTTATAATAAAATAATACAGTTTAAATACAACCAGATATAAGCTAAATTATTAAACATGAGATTAATTTGTATTCAAACAGATATATTCAAAAACCAAAACAAACAAAAGAAAACATACATACTGAAAAATCTGCGAACCTAGAATGTATGTTTGGGACAATTGTTATGGGACAATGGTCGAAACACATAAAGCAAATTTTTAGCGAACCTCCCGGAATTTGAACCCATGATCTTCTGCTTATGAAGCAGATGTGCTAACCACTAAGCTAGCAAGAGGCCTAGCTATAGCTGATATACTACTTTGTTTATCAGGACATTATAACAAAAAAACTGTGCAAAATAATTGAGCCATCTATGAAGAGGGTTCCAAATGTGTCACAAAATACTCGAAGATGTTAGCAAAAAATGAATTCCTTTACTACATCATAATTCGGAAGGCTTTAACACTGGTCTAAACAATGTGAAAATAATATCTACAAAGTTTAGAGCAGTGAACGATCGTCACACTGATTTGCATGTCAGACTCTCAGTATGCCAAAGACATTCAAGTAAATATTCCAAGTTCGTCTCAAGTCTTTGACTCGTTCTTCCAGTTCCTCCAGGACCCCAGGAGCTTGCAAGTCATCCGCGCTGATAGACCAAGTAATTAATGTTGCCAAGAGATGAAGGATACGTTCACTTAAAGGGACGATCACTTTCATCTCCCTGACGAAATACACCGACGTAATTGGCAAATACTTTGGGACAATCACTTCCGCGAGTTTGGGGATCCTTCATTGGGTTTGAGAGAGCCGTAACGGAAAAACATGAAACAGTTCAAATTTTGAAGGAATGCAGTTTTAAAATCATAAATGTTTTCTATCATATAGACACACAGGAGGGGGTTTTCGAAACTCAATTCCTAAATAATAAAACAATTCGTAAAAAGCCTTTTACTTCCCTGAAAAAAAAGACAAAAACATAAGGTGAAAAACGAAACTTACCATCACAGACCGAATCAGAGAATGAGAGCCGGGGTAGCACGAAGTATGCAGACATTTTCCTCAGTAATTTGTTATAAAAGAAAATCATTGTCACGTAATGGTAATAGAATCTTAATGTCAATTTATATAAATTTTACCATTTACACAAATCAGCTGTCTGATAATATTTTTAAATTATTTAAAATAATTTAAAACGGAGTAAACGTTTTCCAGGCCAAATAAATAAAACTCAAGTGTCTTTAAAAATGTGCACGTAGTAAATATTTTACTATCGTTCATTTAATTCTATTTTGATTATGTTACCGGACAAACCCGATTTTAGGACAAACTAGTTTGGACTAGGATGATCTAGTTTTTCCTGACCACCCTCGATTTTAGGACAAACTAGTTTCCTAACCTAACCTAACCTAACCTAACCTAACCTAACCTAACCTAACCTAACCTTTCCTAACCTAACCTAACCTAACCTAGTCCAAACTAGTTTGTCCTAAAATCGGGTTTGTCTGGTAGCAATTACAGTATATATTTAATAATTACAATAATTTTCATATAATAGCAATAAGGTATAGTATGAACGCCTGATGGCTTGGGTTATAAAGTTTTACGCTTTAAATAGGCAATTAATTACGCTTTGATTGAAAAACATACATTTATCTATTTTCATGTTCAGCAGGTTTTCAGTATAAAGCAGTGCAACATTTTCGCACATTTTCTTTAAACAACTCTAAACATTTATCTCAAATAACAATATAAGAAGTAGTTGTAATTATAAAGATTCAACAATTTGAATATATGTTAAAAGCCCATACTCAATATGTACGAAATATTACAACAGAGGCCAAGATCACTCGATCTACAAACTCATTGAGTTCACACGTCTGTAAAAATCTCGGCCTAATAACAACCATTAAATTATACTTTTAAGTCATTAGTAGTTGACACCTCTGCACGCTTCGCGTGCCAACCACGTCACTCGCTGCACTCGTGACACCTCGACCTTTGGCCTCGGCATGTAACTTTTGACTTAAAATATTAGTAATTAAACTGTATTAAGTAAAATCACATTATTTTTATTAATTTACTCACTGCACTTTATTTGTACTCTATTTTTAGTATAATAATTATAAACAACCAATGTTATTACTACGCCTATTGCAAATGTTTTCATTTTATTTAACGGCTGACGATAACATACATAGACACGTACTCGTTCTTTTATAATTAACATAATATTTTACTGTGCTGCTCTCTATGTTTAAATTAACTAACAAATTATTTGGACCATTTAACATTTGTTTATGTCACCAGCTGTTCAATTAAAATTAATTTATGGGAATTTCAAAAATATTCTTCGTTACGAGTTAGAAATCAAAATTACTTTGGAAAAAACAAATTTTATCAAAATCGGTCAAGTAATAAGTTCAGAAAGTAAGTGAACTAAATGACCCGATTGTTTTAATATATGGGATTATTATTATTTTTTATAATTGTAATTTTGTAAAACATTATTATTGTACTGGTAGCTGCAGAAATATGAAACATCATAAATAAATATTTATTAGTAATTGAATAGCCCCAAAGATATTTATTAGACTGCCGTAAACTGACATACAATTCCTTAATCTGCTCGTTCTTTAGCATAATCTTGATTTTTCCCGATTGTTTTTTTACTTTTAGGGATACTATCCGACAAAGTGCTGTCGCTTTCGGACAGACATCAGCACGAACGCTAAGTGCGCTGGTTATCTCACGCAAGCGAGTCTGGGAGACTCCCATGGCCGGCAAGGCCTTGTCCCACGACACAGGACGTAGTTGTTGGTCAACGGCCTACTTCCAGAGAGTACGAAACTAAAAACTCAGCAGTCTTAAAGCCTCAGAGTTTCCAATTTTGACATAGTAATACAATACTAGAGGACACCCCTGCACGCTTCGCGTGCCAAATCTGTCACTGGCTACACCCATGTCACTTCTCTCATGATTTTTGTCATTTTTCTTCACATTTCAATAACCTCTTGTGTCAAATTGCACTGCTATAAGCAAGGTGTATGGGAACAAACGTTTCAATAACCAATATGGGATGTTTACTAATTGATTATTTCGTTGGCTTAAACGGCAGTTGTCATTACTAATAACTAAAGATTCCTGTAACGAACGCGTCAAGGCGGTATTTACAATATTTACATCACCAAACGTTTTGCCATGCTGTTATGTGGCATCCTCAGTCTCAGAGGTACCACTGAGGATGCCACATAACAGCATGGGCTAAACGCTTGTGATAAATATTGTAAATAACACCCTTGACGTGGTCGTTACCCGAAGCTTTAGTTATTCATTTAATTTATTCATAAAATTACATAATAGTTTAAATAACATAGCAGGATATATATTTTCAAAACCTCATAAGTCTGGTCACATAAGGTCTTTTGAGACCCCACTAAGCATTCTTTTTTTTATTTTTGGATGAACAATATTTTATGTAGGCTTATACTGACATTTTAGGTAATATTCTAGTATAGTATAACAGACAAGTTTACATGAAACATTTTGAAAAATTGTTTAAATTTTTTATAAAAAATAAATGTCGTGCTTATTTTATTCGCAGTAAAATTTTAAATTTGTTAATAATGATAAATAGAGTTTGTGTTGGTTCTGGTAGCCACATAAATTTACAAAACAAAGAAAACACAAAAAGAATTTATAATAAATAACTAAATATTTAAAATACTTGTGGCAACTTCACACCTTACCAAAGTGACTATTTTTGTAATGCTGATTAAATAAGTTAGGAAAATACAAAACAATATTCTGCTTCATTTCTAAACAAAACATATAGTGGCGTATAATTAAATGATTTTTAGTAATATATGTTTATAAACAAATTTAATATAAGTTTCCTTTAGCTGGAGTCTCAAAAGACCCCACAAGACCAATTATGGTTGTAGATTTTACATGACCAGTTAAGGGTTAATATTTACTGTCTACCTTGTTTTAGCTTTATTAGATTATAATATTATGCTATAAGTTATAAATTTTATATAATAGTACATTATGTATTCTATCGGCACAGAAATTCGAAGATACTAAGAAACTAAGAATATTATGAAAAATCCAATCATATCGTTGTTTTTCACCTTTAATTGTACGTTATGAAATATGCATTTTAAAAATTTATTATAAGTTTGATTAATTGTTATCCTTGTTGGAACAAAAAAGTATCAGAATTTGTACTAATTTTCACTGAGCATCAATTTTACATTTGTATTGCTCAAAAACCCGTAAATTTATCGCAATTATATTTTACCAAGTAATTGGCCAGAGTGTTTTCTCTATGTTTGATACATTTAAAAATTTTCAGAATTTCAGAACTTCAATAAAAAAAATTCTTGTCAATTTTCTGAAACAACGTTTCCTTGGCTTCTAGAGGTCATAAAATTAATTACTTGGTCATGTGGTAATCCTTATAAAATGTATAAGTACGATACATTACGTATATATGCGAAAGTAATTGAAGTGGCTAATTCAAATTGATTTATATAAATATAAAATCACTGTATCACCAATTTTCTTTATTCTACGAACACCGTAGAAAACTCTTTAATCTAGAAGAAAACTAAATTAGTTATCTAAACAGTAGGTCTAGTTATAATTCTATGTACCCATCCGATTGATAGGCAGAAAACAAATATTTAGGTTTTATTCCTTTGAGGTTTTCAGGTTGAAAATTATTACCGAATAATGAGTGTTTACCGAGAACTTGTTCATAAAACGGGTGTTTTACGAGTAATAAACAAAGCCACTAACTCGAATAAGTCACAGGACATTCACCTCTGTATACGGCAAAGAAGAAATGAGAATAGTTTTAGTTGATGTTTTTACCAACCGACCGAATTTATATAATCGATATATAAAAATATAATCGATTTCTTCATAAATAATTTTAATTGCATCAGTTAGATCTTTTTTAGTCCTTTATCGATGGGTGTTTAACGAGTAATAAACAAAGCCAATAACTCGAAGCAATTACAGGACATTCACCTCTGCGCAATGGTACGATTCGAATATTGAACTATTCGAATATATTCAACGAAAAGTTGGTTGTTGAATATTGCATGTTTCAAACAACGATTGTTCGGAAAAGAATCGATACGAGTATTGAAGTAAACACGTTACCAAATTAAAACGTATTCTCTGTCTATTAACCGTTCAGTCTTCAGACACCGATATGTCAAGGTCACCAGATAGTATAAACAATAAACTCTCTTTCTACCAAATCTACATGATAATAAAATATCGAATTCTCAAAGTCATTCTCGAGTCTAACTTTTTCAACCTTAAAGTCATTAAAGGGTCGGAAGTTTATTCTACGAGTAGTCGAGTTGTATTTACAAAAGTGTTTGGTTGAACAAATATATATTTTGATTCACTGAAAGTTATGAGGGCCGTTTAGCTCCATGAAAGACGCCAAAAATGTGGGTTTCTGTTTCAACGTTTCACTTAATAATGATCGTATCATAACACTTGAAGTGTGTGATTTGATAGGTGAAGAACTGTTCTAGTGGACCATTAGTTAGTTTTGAACAATTGAGTATTCCTATAATTTTTTGATAGTTTGACATGTGAAATTTTACACGTTCTTGACGACTTTAAATTAAAAAAAATCTTATAATATCAACTTATGGTCCACTAGGTTGAACCTTTAATAATCATACAGCGTTTACTGTAACTCATTACAATAATAAACACGAACCGTACAGTTTAACTAGATTAGCATGTTTTAGCTTGTTGACGGTAAAATTGCATGGCTATTATAGAGTGATGACTTACCAGAAGTGACTTGGCGGTTTGAAAAAAACGGCATTTTGAGAATATTCATTTTAAAAACATCGTCCACTGCTAAGATAATTTTTCAGGTGTGATAAATTTTAATCTTGGCTTTATATGAAACGATCGTACAAGTGAAACTCCATATATTATACGGCAAAACAATAAACTTTTAACTATCCACTTTTAATTACCATCTTTTGGATTAATTGCTAGTAAAGTAGAAGCTGAAAGTAGCTTAATGTAATTGGCCCCATTACTGACTGGAATAAAGGCTAACGATGTAGTTAGAGAGTCAGTAAACGGCTGAAGGCAAGAATAATGGATATTCTTACAGTTCAGAAATTTGCATTTACAGAATAATTGTTTCCTGTTAAATACCAAGGTTTTCTCATCAACTTTTGCAAAATCATTGAATCCAGGAAGATATAATATACCCTAACTACAGGGAAAAGTAATCACAGATTTAGAATCATTACAGCAACAGTTATTCTTCAGTGGTATATTGTTAGTCAGTGGCCTTGACCGGAGGGTTCCGACGTTATCGTAAGATAACGGAAAAACGCAACAGCGAGAGTAGCTGTTCCTTGGATAGGTGACCGTCTGAGTGATCCCATCCTTGCACGCAGCCGGTCTGGTGGTGGTTCGGAAGTCGCCCGTCCCCAGGTTAAACGTTACAGAGGGCTTCTTAGCTTTAACTTCGCCTGGTAAAATAAGATATCCTTTAACTTTTAACTTTATTTTACTTGTTTTTTAATGATTACGCGATTAAGTGAAAAGTAAATTACTTTGGCTTCTGCTTGGATATTCAAAGTAACCTTTTTAATATATTTTAAAAACACGAGAAAGCATCCAATGTAAGCAATTTCGTTTAGAAATAAAATGACCCAATTGTAGAATAATTTGAGAGATAAACTTTATAAAAATATGACTCTTTTGACACGTATTGAAACTCTGGCACGTGTAAACCTTTTGTGCCAGAAATAATTACACGATAATAACTGGAGAGTAACACAAACTTTCAACTTGTTGAACCATATATTTTTAAACTACCAAGTTTGATATACAAACCATACAAACATCTTCAATTTTGAATACATACGTTTTGGTGTAAATCATACTCATTGCAAAATGGAATACGATCAAAATAAATTCATAAGAAGGTAAAAATGAAATATAATATGGTCCTTAGCAACATTTATGGAATATTCGTTATCTATTTAGTAAATGTGGATGTCTTTCGTGTTAAGGGGCAGATTGCAACAGTACTATTGAAGTGACATTTATCCAAATATGTTTATGGCACTTAAACAAATGCTGAGTTTTTTTACACTTTTTTTAAGTTTTTTTAAAAATAAAAACTTATAATTCTTAAATCAATTAACTATTAAAATCTGGTAATTTCAGAGCTAAAAAAGAATATTTTTTTATCCACCGTTACAACTAACAGATTGTGCAACGATTAAATTTCTTGACGATGTATGCCTGCATGCCAAATTTAACTGAGTGCATTGCTTATTAGTTTCTCCCACGTCAAAAATAGAAAGAAAGAAAAGTCAATACATTTCCTTTTTTAAGTTCACATTAAGACAAACATTTTATATAGTAGAAAGTGTTACTTCTGCTTAAAACGTAACAGTTAAACAGTAAGTTATTATGATTTGTCCAGACAGATACAAAAGAAGTACATAACATATAAATGTATACAACATTTATATAAAATATTTATACAATAAACTATATATATTTATAAACAGTATGTATCCTGAAAGAAACAATTCATTAAATATTGACCTTCACATAGTAAAAAAATCGATGAAAAAAGACATATTAGTGGAAAATAGAATACATGTTTCCAAAGAATTGCCACAAACTTTCCCCCATATCAAACACTAAATAAAAAAACTTTGAAAATTACCAGTTTGATCCCAAAATATGTATTTTTGCCATAACTCCAAAACTAATCAAATCGCAGTTTTTACTACGATATTTTAAATTTTAATTTACATCTTTCCTGAAAATGTCATCAAAATCTTTTCAGGTATTTTTCAGGAAATTCCATTTTTGTTTGTTTTTCTATACAAAATAAACAAAACAAAAAACTAAAATTTCAAAAAAGTTAAAAAATGTCTGGATGTATTTGTTACATATACCTACATACTTAATTCATAAAAACTTATCCATCCGCTTGGTCTCCAGCAACTGCACAGACACACATACGGACACACATAAAATGTTTTTTTTCGAAATAAAAAAAAAACTTGTTTTGGTTCAGGGGACCCTAAAATGGAGTCTTAGACCAATTTGGAACAACATTTTTTTTGGACGATCACAAAACTTTCTCTATGCTAACGCATATGGGAGAAAGGAAACGTTTTTAAAAAAGAAAGTAAACGAGGACCATAACTCTTCAACTTATAAAATATGTACTAGTTACTTGTTTAAAAAAGCATTTGATGCTATTGGATGAAGTTCAGTAAGATAATATCAGTTACGGTAGTGAAGCAAAGAAGTAATGGAGTCAAAGTAAAGTATTAAATCAAGTAATCGTGTTGTCAGGTGTAGATTGGCTTGAGGAGGTCCTCCGCGCCCCTAGCCAGGCAGAGATACGCTTTTTGCACACATTTTTAGGAATGGCAACGATATATCGATAAATATGTTTAGATATATCGATATATTATATAGATTTTTTCTTTCGATAATATCAGCTATATCGATATTTTGGTCCGATGATATATCATATCACTAAATAATGACATTATTCTGTCTCATCATGATTGGAATAAAACAATTAATTTACCTCTTATACGTACAAAACATGCATTGAAATAAGTAACTCTATTTAGTTTTTTTTTTTTTACGTGAGGTTATGCACTAAATGTAGTTTATTTTAGATCAGTAGGTGGAAGTTTAGTGTTTATAAGAAAACTAATTATATTTTTAAATTTAAAAAAATGGTAATTATATTATTATTTTTTTATTAACAAAGTAATTAAACGTTTAATTACTCTTATTTTGAATCTTCTCATTCAACCCCATTGACCACGACTTGTTTCGTGTAGATATATGTATTTAATTTTTACTCGCAGTCGGCTATTCTAAATATTGAAAGCAAAACATGTGTGTTAAGTTATGACATAAGAGTTAGTACACAACAATTTTAAACAGATAAATCATTTACAATTCGATATATCGGTTACTAGATATATCGATTTTTTTCAATACTGTCATTAGATCGATATTTGGTTTGCGATATATCGATATGTTGAAAATATTTGCCATCCCTACATTTTTTTGTAATAAATACGTGTATTGTACTTTGTATTTTGTTTTCTCTATTGGTGTATGTTTTTACGTTAAAATTCTGACTATAATAGTTAATTAATAGTTAGTTAATTTTCCTATAATACATTCCAAAAGCCAATTATTAAACTAACTACTTAAAGTTTCTTTTGGTACGAACTACTTCACTTCTTCAGGTGGCTGAAGTGATCAAAAATCCTGATGACTTCCACAGAGTACGGATCTATTGCTCTCCGTGAGACCAATGTTAACTTATCTCAAATCAAGCAATACATACTCGACGGTTAGTTCTTTAAAACGTTTGTTTATCACCTAATTTCAAACACTTAAATTTTGACAACTTCTTGATAAATGCTTAATGTTGATTTTTTTGTTTTTACAGTCTCTGGTATTTTGAAGAAAGTGTATAAAAAATCTTAAAAATAAGGATTAAAATTCGCTAAGAAACCAACAATCTCTATTAAAGTAAATAAAAATGCTTTATCAAACATTATTTTACTGGAAAATTCGAACAATTAAAGGTTAACCATTTAACATTGTCCTAAGGGGAATAGACCAAGATGGCCGACTTCTCCGGCTCGCATAACACTACTAGTAGCACTCTAACGCTACAAAATATAACCTATCGAGCTCCAAGGTCTCAGTATATTCCTGAAGAGAGCAAGGTCGACTTGTTGACGATTTGTAGCTAAGCGCGCGAAGTTTTAAATGCGGAAACGACATTTTTATCTCCCCTCCTTCATTGACCTGTTTCAAGATTAAGTTCGCGAGCGTCCAGATCGTAATTTAGAACAATGGACAACAATAATTTGGTAAGAAGCGGAAACAATTAGAAATGCATACATATTCGTAGATTGTACCAACTTAAAACACAAAGAACAAGCTACTAATTTTACAAAATTAAAAAAAAATTGTTCCGATTTCAAATGTCACTGTATTTTATTTTGAGTAATGTTCGTCACTCTTTTTAAAAATCTTGATGATTAAATTTTCAAAGTGAATTCTGTGGTAAAATTAATTTTTAAACTTTTTATTACGATAGTTGGTGTTGCAATAAAAAACATAAATTAACACAAAAATACGCCATAAAATTAGTTAAATATACAATTTATTTAGCTCGAAGTGGATCATAATGGCAATAGATGCCTGAAACCGACTATTGAACTTATTTTAAGTTGTATGACATTTGATATTGTGATATAAAATTAGCTGTGTATTGTTTAACAATATTTTACGGTAATATTACAAATGTAAAAGTTATTGAGTTTGTTTGTTTGTTACTCTATCACAGAACGAATTTTAATTAAATTTGGCACAAAGATTGTTTTCGGATTTGTATCCTGGTAAATTATATGGACTAACAAATTGTATGAACAAGAAATGTTGTAAACCTATTAATAATTTAACTTTTAACTAAAATACTCTTTGCTGTTTTTTCTTTTGTTTTTGTTTCGTTGTTTAGAAATTATGAATATTGTGTATTTTTTTATTTGTCATTCGTTAGGGAAATTTTGTTTCATTTTTTTCACAACGAGAGCGAAGCAAGCCTTGAATCGGGCAACGGAAACCCAGAAAGCAAAGCTCTGGCCGTAAGTGAAAAGCGAGTGAGGCTAATCCTGAATAGCTAGTTTAAAATATTTGTTTATTTTAACAAATAAAAGAAACTTTTACATTATTGTTGGGAACACTATACCATACACTTAGTTAAATCCAGTATTTTGTAGTATGTAAAGTTGTATTTTGTGAATACTACGTAACTAACACAAAATAATTGATATCACAATATTTGCTGTTTAACAATGTAAATAATAACCACGTACAAGACAAATCAGGCTGAAATTGTACATGTGTTCAACCTATTTTGTTTACTAACAGTGTACAATGTCATTAAGACGATCGATAGTGCTGCAATCAAGTCACTTCTAGGTAATATGTTTGTATAATTGTAAAAATGGATTTGAGGTTATGATTTCAATATTGTTACGTTTATTTGGAAAGCACTCAATAGCGACCAAGGGCACTGCTACAATCAATAACTACTACACAGGCTTGCCAGAATAAACTTACACGTGTGGTTCAGATTCCATAATTGTAATTAATCGCCATTTAATCGGTAATTGTATTAAATTGGTAGTTCATTCACCAACTGTCGTAATTTATCCCTGCCAAAGTTCCATAAAAATTTTAAAAAATGTGCTATTAAGACAGTTTAATATTTAAACTATCACGTTATTACAGGTTTTCATAAATTAAAAAGTTCTTTGTTTCTTAAAAATTATAATACATTTTACTTGTAATTTTTTTCTAACTAACTTTCTCAAATTTATGCTTTTAGATATATACGATATAAGATCTTGGATAACACAACATTTTAGTATGTTGTATAAATATTTGATATATGTATAAGTACAATTTCATGAAAGTTTGTGTCAAATTTGACAAGGATAACAAGATGGAAGTAAATTGGGGCCCAAGAACGCTCTCTTCAGGGTCAAGAAAGGTTCACCGAAGGTTTCCAGATTTTGCGGCATAATGCGCGGAAGTGAAATGTGAAAATATAAACAGCTGACTTTTGGCGGGAAACAGCTGATCGTTTATAAACATTTGAGATAGTAATAACAGCGGATCGAATATCGTCCTTGGTGACACCCGACACCGCAACAACCTTGCATCGAGCTCAACGACTTGTATGGGATTTCAGTAATAGTCAATCTTTCCATGATGTCATGTAACACTCACTTAAGAGTTAACCGATTAAATTTTTACACTCAGAAAAGAAAACTGATTGCAATTAACTAAATTTCGACATTATTGTACTATTATATCTTACCACTAGATAATTGTAAACACAACAAAGTTTGAATTATGTTGGAATTGGATAAAAACATTGGTAATACAGTTACAAAAACCTTTTTAGCACTCTCTCATTAAATTCATGCTTAGGCATGTTTAGAATTTGAATTGGATTTATTAAAATTACGTTATAAACTTTCGATGATCTTCAAGTATATTAAAATTCCTCTCAGATACCTTTATTGGGTGAGGGGGGGGGGCGGTTCCTTCTCATAAATTTTATGGTCACAAGATTTTATTGCTTTTTATAAACAATTTCAAATATTTAATAGAATGATGAAATATAAACAACAATTATAACTATAATTAAAATATAGAACATGTGTTTATTACTAAAACACATTGGTAAATGCTGTTATTTTGTGTAAATAAAATATAAAGAATGTCCATTTAAAACGTTTAATTTATTTCATTAGTATTCACTAAATGGAGAAAACAACAAAACCCATTCATGAATTACATTGTAAAAAAGTAACAATAGGTAGACAATATAAAGTTTCCTCTTTTCAATGAGGAGAAATCAATTTCTTATACAGCGTTAAAATAATGAGCGATTTCTTATTCTTTCTTCGTCCAAAATAAAAGAATAGACAAATGTCATTGATGGTACTTTCTAAGAGGAGTGTTTCGTTTGATAATGGTAGAATAAGTCTGAAGTATTTCCATTGTTATCACTATTTACTAAATATGAGTCTTTCCATGTAGCGAAGTTTCTAAAGTGTTACAGTAAACTGGATTTTATTTTTGTTTCACAAATAAATTTATTATTTCAGTTTTAAATGTAAAGTTTACACTCTTTTACAAACACGTATAAATAATTTCATAACACTGTGATTTTGCCAAACATAAAAATGTAGATTTGAATTACGCAAATAAAAAAACTAAGTATTGAGTTGAATTAACATATGATGTTTGGAAATACCATAAAAAATGCGCAGCAACTCCACCAATCAGTGTTCGTTAAGGTGGACTTGCTTAACGAATGAGCAGTACTTGGTTGGATGAATCTCACAGTTTTTTCTGAAAGAATAAAAAAAATTGATACTTAAATATTGTCTTATTGGACGTTTTATGTTAGACTCGACTTTAACAACTAGTATGTCAAAATTACACTCTCTAGTTTTAATAAACGGTACCAGAAGAAGAAGAAAAAGAAGGCCTATGATAAAAATTAGGCTTGGTTACCAATCTGTGAGTGTTGTAATAAAGTATAAAATATTTTACTTAGTAATAATAAAAACTGTGTCTATATCAAAATATGAATAGTTTAACGCATATTTTTGAAATAAACAATAATAATAAAAATAATAAGCCACGTGTAAGTTTAGAGATTCCGTACGGACTAGAGTATGAAGAAAATGTCTAAGGTTCGAATCCCAACTGAGCTAACGATCAGTACTTCACTTGTTGAATAAAGCTCTCACACAGGCCTGAAGTGTGTGTGAACTAGTGAGTAAAGTAAAAAAAAAAGTAGATTAAGCAATAAAAAAGTAATTCGATTCAAAAGTTGGATCTTTGGGAATTTATGTTTCCTGAAAGCTAACTTAATTTTGTGTGTATGTGAAGTTTTCATAAAGTTCTTTTAGATAGTTAAGCTACATATGGAACGGCATTTCAAGTGCGTGTTGTGGAGTGTCCGATTGACCCAGACCTAGGCGCGGGAATTGTGCCAAGGCTGCCCGACCGGTCTCTCCACTTCCTGACGATCGGCTCAGATATCGCTCATCCTTCAGATTCACTTACGGTCCAGGAGAGTCGTGAGTCCTTGGCGGGGAGAAAAGCATTCCACCATTGCAGTGAATCAATCATCGTTTGTGTAGTTCCAGTAATTGAATACATAAAATAATCAACGAGATAAATTCGTTACAGAGTAATTTCATTTTGTAAGGTTTGCACCTCTGATTGTGGTTATTCAACATATACATAATTGAGTAGAAGGGGGATCAGACCTTTAAAACCACTACTCTGCAAAAATGTTTTCGAGCAGCGAGGAAATTTTTAATTTTTTGGATAGATAAGTTCTACCAGCGTTAAACAGCTCTGTATTCAACCAAAGTAATTATGTAATCTTTTACGAACTGTATTTTTTTTTAATTAGACTAAAAACAGAACTTTGTATGTCTACGCGTGAAGTTTAGAAAGTATTTTAGGTTATAATTTTATACACTGGACAAAATCGTATTTTAAAGGCGTAGATTTATAAGATTAAGGCACAAGATTCTCTGCAACTTTCAAAAATAAGTCACTATATATTACACTAAAAGCTCTTTTAATTTATAAAATATAAGTATTATTCAGGATTTGTTCAAATATTTTATATTTATACAATTTTAGGCAGGCCCACATTTTTTATGAGGTAATTGTTTTATTACCCATTGGCTTCTCTACAGTTTTCAGCCTTAAAGTAGGTGTTTATTTCTTATAGTGTTTTATGAAAGAACAACCAACGATAAACGTGCAAATTCTTAAGTGGCTGACAGAAGGCGGCGGTAACAAGAATACACAAGCTTGCCATTGGGGTTATACAGTTAGGGTGTTTGGCTACACATTTTTCCTCGATACTGTATGGTACGTGACCCAGTAAAAACTTGACATAGTATGCAAGTTTAGTAAAAGAAGACTTATCTGTCATTGGGATCAATGTCTTCCCTCTGTTACCCTGATTACGTTGTAATTCTTATGAAATGTGTAGTTACGATACATTACTTTTATATGCGCAAGTAAATGTAAAGATTTATATGAGTAAAATCACTTTAGACAGATAAAAAGAAAAAAAAAACAGGTGTTTTAAAAGTACTAAAACCTGGCAACAATGCAAGATATAAAGGCGTTCGGCTGACTTACATTGACACGCACTTGGTTGTATTCCCAAACACATCATAGTACCAGTATTTCTTGTAAGAGCGCTCCGAAGTAAAGTCGGGACATTCAATAAATAAAAAATAATATAGAGGTTTTAAATAAACCAAAACAAAAGCCGTCCCCGTTAATGCAGAAAGATTTAACGACGCCGCACCGGTGAAGGGAACCACTGCTGTATTGAGACTTTCTCTGAACCGGAGCGCAGAGTCGCTCCAAATTAGATTTTGAGTCCGTGAAAGTGACAGTAAAGATGCGCGTTACGCTGGTCGCAACTTTGGCCCGCTCGTACATCATCCGTTACGAGCGCTTTTGTCATGTCAACTTTCCTTTCACTCCACAATCATACTTGTCGGAAGAAGAGTAGTCTTTCATTCTGGGCCGAGAGCTTATCTTCATATTTTAGCCACTTGAAAATGCCTCGTCCAGTTAGTGCGTTTCAAGTAGCTATTACAAAATTCTAAATAAGAGGCCTCTCTAAATTATGTGACGCTAAAATCGCCTTTTCAAACCCCCCTCCGTGTAACGGACTTGTAACGGTAATACCTAACCCCCTCAAAAATTACGTTACGCTGTCACCAACCCCCCTCTCCAAGTTTTGTCATACATTTTCATGAATGTTATGATTTATTATAGTAATTGTTTTGATTTTGTTTCGTTTGTTTTCTAATTGGGGGGGGGGGGAGATAAATTGCTTACTTTGAAATATTAAAAAAAATCTTGTATGTTTTGAGAAAAAATACAAGATTAAACTTTTGACGTTTAACAGTTACGTAACGCTGCGTAGAAACCCCCCAACCTCCCCTGTAACGGTATATAACCCTGCCGAATACCCCCTCCCCCTAAACGAGTTACGAAATTTAGGGACGGGCCCTAAGAAAAGCCATATGTTAAAATTCAAATCCCATAAGGAATTTTATACAAAAATGAAATTTTTTTACAAATATGACTTAAATTCGAAACAATCTTAATGCTACCATTAACTTATATTAATTACAGTCATAACTATAAAACACATAAACTATTATTATAGTGCAGTATACAATATAATGGTAACAGGCGCATATTTATATGGCCAACTTATAATATTTTTGACAAAATAAAAATTATGATTTTCCAAAAACACTTTAAACTGTTGTTGAAACAGAAATGATGCATGACTGTGCTTGATTTTCATTTGGAAACCATTAATTCCTCTTTGTACTGCTTATTTTTCAAATTCCGCTCTTTTGTGAATAGGATAAAACAATAAATAGTCAGATCGTATATATCTATGGGAATCTCTGTGTTTGAACAAAAGTTGGATATTGGTGCATGTGTTTGTTAGAATAGTATATATTTATATATATAATATATAAACAGGAATATATTTTGCATATATATTGAAAACACGGTAAGTTTGCTGTACTGCAAGACAGTTTCTGCGTGGACGGAACCACCGATGACAAACAATTAACCTGATATTTTTCGATTTAACATTTTGATATATGACAATAGCTCCTGTAGACATCAAAAAGAATTTTTTGACATCAGTTACTTTATACCAGATTTATGGCATAAGATGCAGAACTCAACATTTTTGAAAAATTGTTGAGTGTCTGTTTGACAATGTATTATCATTGATAAAATTCCAAGAAATGTGAAACTGATAGAAATTTGATTATTAGAAGTATTTCCCCCCCCCCAATTTCTTCGGCCAGGAGGACATAAATGTATGACTGGTTTTTGTGGCGTTGAGTAGATCACTTCGATTGACCAGCCTCGAAGTCTGCCTTTTTAAAATGTTTGATGCTTGAAAAAAAATTATAATTACAAAATAAATAAATACAAAACAGAAAAATTATAATATTTTCACTTTTAACCAAACTCATCAGCATACATGCATGACTAATCGAGTTTCCATGGTAATGAAATTTAGCAAAAAGAGAACAGGTAACAAAAAACAACCTTGTGATCGCATTTAATAATTTAAGTAGACATTATTTTCGTAAAATAATTATTCTTAATAGTTAACCTTTTAAAAGTACTTTTTCACCGCATGGTTACAATAAATGTAATTTATAATGGTTAGTATAAATAAAGTGAACGATCGATTTTATTGTCTACGTCGTATGGGTACATGTGTGCCTGGAAATCGTCTACTTCCATTGTTTGACTTCGATAATAATACAGTTGGTGGTGTCGGTGCCCTCGCGGCGATGACGAAGCGGTTCACAGCTGTTTCATTCGTGACGTCACGCTCAGTTGATATTTGACGCTACCAGCTGATTGCAAACGTTTTAAATGCCGGAGTTCCTTGTAAATTAAATACTCTTTCTTGCATAGTTCAGAGTTTTCTCGTGGCAGCTTACAACTTATTTCTTAGAGATGAGAACACGACTCTTATCAGTTTCTTCACATTTTCTAATCGTCATGACCTCATATGTTGTAACGACTAAATAACCCTCCCCCCTCCCCCCGGGGATGATTTCAATGGTGGGTTCTTTCAAAGAGAGGCTGTCACGTAACTGTGCCACTATGGTTCCTTATTTAACTACTATTTCATTGTTAAGAGATCTGTGAGTAAAACTGACCAAAAGCAGTTTCTGCAGTTGAATTGAATAATGCTGTGGGATGGTCATTTACTACGTAACGTCGTTTGTAATGTTGTATGACTATAAAAATGCCAGGGGTGGGCTGTTAGTAAAACCAACTACTGTCGGCGCAGAAATTATATGTACCCGAGTTTGAAGGTTTACTAACAAACCAAGAGACCTACGAAAAATCCAATTTTCCTATAAGTTATACAAATTTCAGATATTTCAGATTTTTTTGTAAATCCCTCTGGTCTGAGTAAGGTGAGCGTGGTTCACCGAAATCGATCACCATAATATTTGTGCATTTTGTGCTTATAATGGAATACTGGAATATGTGGAATATTGTTGAATAATGGAATATGGAATTTGTGTTGTGTGACGTTTATTTGTTCTGTAAATTTAAGATATCAAGAATAAAAGATCATTCCAAAAAAAACGTTTTATTATTGATTTTATTTTTTTAAATCACTAAATTAATAAAATATTAATACTTAAACATATAAAAATAATGTACTGTACCTATTAATTTAAAAAAATAACAACTTGAACAAGTAGTTAATTTTACGACCTCTAGAAACCAAGAAAACACTGTGTCAGGAAATTGAAAGGCAGTTTTTTCTTGGAAAGGTATAATTCTGATATTTACATAACTCATAGGAAATAACCACAAACCAAAGTATAAATGCGGTAAATTAACCGGTTTATCAGTAATAAAAGTAGAAATTTAATGCACAGTGAAAACTACACATTAGGATAAAAACTACACAATTTTTATCCTACTCTTTTTGTTCTAAATAGGATAAAAATTAGCCTGTTAAACGTTCAATAACATTTTAAAACGCATATTTTCAAACATACAACAAAACGAAGAGAAGAATGGTGGGGTTCTATTTTTCATATGCCTTTAGTTTCTAAGTAAACAAGCTTCGAACTCGGGTACACATAGTTTCTGCGCCGACAGTTGTCTGCACGATACGGTTGAGAGGAAAAGAACTGCAGAGGATAAGTCACGACATCGCTCATCTCCAGGGTGATATTAGCGTATAAAATCCTACAGGCAACCTGTCGTTTAACTTAAGGAGGTTGGCACTTGAGACATTTTTCGGATAATTTATACTTGATGAACATGTCATTAATATAGCTGATTTTGGTTGATAACTGATGGTTGTGCTACTCCCTGACTCAATACGAGTTCTAGTTCTCGTATGTACAAGATTTTTTTGTTACTTCACTCGCCAGTTCACATGGGCTTGCAAGCCTGAGCGTGAACTTTATTCAACGAGTGAAGTACCAACTGTTGACTCAGTGGGGATTCGAACCTTTCACATTGCCCTCCACATTCCGAAGCTTTAGCCACCACGCCGGGCCAAAATCGTTTCCCAAATGGTCAGTACTTCATTGATGGAAGTATTTATTAGAAACTTAAGTAAAAGAGAGCTTTTATGTTTTATTTTGTATAACAATCTAAACTACATGATAGTTTTCACGAGTAGTTGGTGTACTTTGTGTGTAATTGGTATGTACAATAACCTACAGCATAGAATATCATTTAAAATAAGTACTTTTTGTACTGTAGGCTATGTTAATCTGATGCGAATCAGTTTCAGAATAAATTAGACCTACATCAGTGATCGTTCAGATGAAAGGATTACTTTTCAGTCGCCCTTTTATTTAATCAACGTAACACTTTAACAGAAAACATAATAAATAAATAAAAATATATAAACATATTTGTTATAATTTGATAAATACATTCTCAAATTTTACTTTGTTATTCGACACAGTTATTCGTTTGAAATCTAGTGTGCTGAAGAATATTTTCATTGATAATTTAACTAATGAATATAAATAATGTTTAATAGTTAAAATTATTTATATGTTTAACTAAACTTCTGAAACCCACTTGCGTTTTATATCAGAAGTGTTTCCTCAAATCGATACAGAAAACTGAGTAGTGTGGATGTTATTTCATGTTGTAATAACAGAAAATAGATTGAGAATAAAATATGTTTATCTACATTGTTTGATTTGTCCAATTAAAGCGAGAGTGTAAAGGCACTTTCAACTCAACGATTTTTTTCAAAGAAACAACAGATATTTGGTACTTGAAGCAAGATAATGTTAAGTGTTATTTAACATATTTAAACAGTGTCACAATGTGGTGCAATGACCCTAAACTGTTACAACGAGGTCGGTAATGGAAGAGATGTGTCTTGTTGTTGAGGTACCACATCCGCTTCCTCCAGCTGATTTTTGTTTCCTTAGGCCTTCTAAAATCCACTCTCCTCACGGCTAGTCACAAGTAGTCCGCCTGCGCCCGTGATAACAGCACTCATCGCTTGTCCCCATCGCTTGACTTTGCAGATATATTTAAGGCTTTAGAAGCTATAGATAGATTCTTAAAGATATCGAGTGGGGTGACTCAGACGAACCTATTATTTTTGCCATTACTAGTGCCATCCAAAAGAGAAGCAATTATGCTTGCCTTGAAACATGTAAAACGGTTAAAAGTTGTAAAAACTTTCATGGGTAAACCAAAGTCTAACTGGGCCAGTTAAGGCCAACCTCTAAAATGATTTTGTTCGTAAATTAAATTAACATTAAGTCGTGCAAATACGAGACATTCCTTGAATAGTAGATATAGGATTAGTATCTGAGTGTATCGATGGCCACTATATTATAGATCCCTAATTATAGAAATCATCTCGAACACCATTATTGGATATTACATGGTGACGTGGAAGAAAGTACAGGTTGGGTATTTTCCATCATTGAGTGAAAGGCAATTCACGAAGATTGAAGAGGTTAAGAAGTCATCAATCATCCTACGATTCATGTAAACTAATCCTTTGATGTTAACGAGTCTGACTTGTATGTACATGTCAGAACATGCTAAACAAGCTCATCCTTCGTGGCACAGTGTTTGTCATCATTATCTACCCTCTCAGACAAACCATCATTAACGCATTTTAAAAATCATGCTGTCGTAGTGATTTCCACTTGGAGGTTCACAGTAAAAAGTAATGTTTAATATGTTAAAAATATATATAAGTACTACGTGAACTTGGAAATGATGGAAAACACGTCAAATGTCTAGTTTGGCAGGTTCCGTAAACAATTGTGCTGTCAGTTGGGTGTGAAATTGTTTTGATGGTTCTGATATTTTCAATGCATTTAATAACCGTAAAGCATTTCCTGATGTTGGAAGTATGAGACAGTATGAAATCACGATTTTTTCAACATAATTTAGTGACGAAAGAACATCAATATGTATATTTTAATGTATGGAATCTCTAAGAAAATAATTTCACGTCTCCTTTTAAACAGTTACTCTCGTCACTGTCATTAGGTATTATTGGACTAAACATCGTCAAATATCGTCGACCCATCAAGACACGCATTGGAGGTGAGTGTATTCGTGTGGAAAGCAACGCGTGGCTGGTTGGACATAGTTCACCATTGTTCATACAAAATTAAAATTGTCGATTTTGCAGAAAACACGCGTGAAGAAGCATGTAGACTATGAGAAGTAGCGCGTGAAAGCTGGGAACACAACGCTTGATTGCTGGAACTGGGGCTGGAATGACCAATAGATCCCGGCCATCATCATTACCTTCATGCTTCATCCCACCCATTGTGTTCTCCAACACCCAAATCCGTTGACTCAACCATCGTCTGTCTAGTTCTTTCGCTTTGATTCCTCGCCTTCAAAGACTACACTTAAGGAGGCGTTTGTTGATTTGATGCGCATTGGGAAAATATGTTCTTTGAGACAGTGATTGCTTCGAAAACCCACTAGCGAATTCATGCAACTTCTAAATTTTAATCACCAACTCAACAAAACGGTTTTGAACAGATTAGCCCTTTTATGTTCTGCTGAATGTTTAGAAGATAATTTTTTGATCATTAGTTTCACTATTTAGACTTTGCTTTAGTTCTTATGAAACGGATTTATGGATTTCTGCAGTTTGTATTCCAAAAATGATAGAAGGAACTACTTGTCGTCATTGGATTAAAGAACAGAAATTTTTTAGACAACGCATTACTATTAAGTAGTCTATTCCGTATTTCTCGGTAGATGATAAATGCAACGTTTAAATTCCGCTTATATCCCCAAACACTGCTTGATGAGGAGTGCTTTCTATTTACTCTTTGACGTGTAAAATCGATTATGCATTCAGGTTACTGATGTCTTTCTTGAAGTTTCACGGTCTTGTGGACTTCGGACTGACAGGAAGGTCAGAGAGATTCTTAACTGAAGCAGCATCCAAGCCAAGCTATCACTGCCAGTGACATGCAGAAGTGACATTATCTGTCAGATTGCATCATACCTGACATAACAGTTGGGCCATGGAACCATGGAACCGAACTGAGGGCGGACAAGCGGAACTCACGACCGAACTGTCTGAGATGCATCTTGGCTTTGATGTAGTACTTTCCCCCTGCTACTGTCGTGCCATCAGATACTACGAATGGACTCAATGAGGTCAAAATTTCCATGGGTTCCGTGGACAAAAATGTATTTGAGAAAAGGGTTTAGGCCCATCTCTAAAAATTTGGTGTTTGGGAAATGAAAATCGGCGTTATCTGCGACAAATCTTATTCACTCATCCACAATCTTTCGCATTCAATATTGATCCATTACCGATTATCGATGTCTTAGTTAAAATTCCTTTGTTCATCCTTCAATTTTGACTATAAATTGCTTGTGGTTTATAGGTGTCCATTGTTCTTTGCTTGAAGTTAAGAAATTTTGTAAACTAGCTCAGTTTGGGTATTTTTTGGAACACATTTTTGTTGTACTTAGATTTTCATGTGTCACATTGACTGTCTAGTTGTCATTATAACTGCCCTCTAATGACACATAGCACATAAAAAGTAACCTTCACAAAGTCATAACACCACTTTACACCAATGGCAAAATTTTTTATAGAGGATGTGGTTTTATATATGTTATTTCAACCATTACATAATTTTGAAAATCACAGTCATTGGAACAAATAGATTTCTATAAAGTGAGTCGAGCGGGAATTCTACATCCTGCTTCACTTTCATATGCAAAATTCTTTACAGACGGAAGTGAGTAATCTAGTTGTTTTAAAAATATGTTTTCATAAGGTTTGTCCTTGTGTAGAGAGTCAAATCAGACGTAAACAATGCACGAAGCAAGTAGTAGACAGTTTTTAGAACTTGCTTTGTCACAAGTCTGTTTGCATTTTCTGATACGTATTCAATTTGTTCTGTTTAATTTGAAAATAATTCGAGTATCATAGCTTTGCTGCAAGTTTTCTATAATGTAATATATTGAATTCGTCTTAACTTAACCTCTGCTAATGCAAGTCATGCACTTGATTTGTAGGTTTATTCATGAATGTGAGATAAATTACTAACAATAGCGATATTAATTGCAAGAATGATTTCAATTTAATGTTCGTATGAACACAAATACTCTTGGGTCGCAGGTCTAGCATTAAATTCACGTTTATACTCACAATGTCTTGAATTTTTAGACATAAGATTAAAGTACGCAACAATATTTCCATTTAGTGTCTAATAGACAACAAGCAAAGTCCAAGTAAAAAAAAAAGAAATACAATAAGTGGAATGTATTCAATTCTTGTTGGTCATCGATTCTCTCTCAACGTCTTTTCTCAAGCACAAATTTCATTCCATAAAGGTAAAATGAATACCAATGCGTACCAGTGTATAAGTAAATATTACAAAATAAATACTTTACTATGGCATTAAAGTGAAAAGAAACTTATTTTTTAACAAAGGTTTAAATGTAAATAGAACTAAAGTATTCACTAGTTCTGCCCCCAAAATGGTGTAATTTAAAGGCAAAATTGATATAAAGCTTCATTTCACCATCAATTTGGGCATTTATAGAGTCTGTGTTGAGTAAAAAAAGTGATGTCTTTGAAGTTAACAAATTCGTCTAATGAATAAAAAGAGGTTTTTTAAAGCCAATTGAAAAATTTGCTGTAAAAGCGCTTCGCAGGATACACATTAATCAGATGTTTTTAATTTACTATACATTTTAAGTGAAACTATACTGTGGCTATTCATTGTTTTATTCAACTTGTTAAAACTAATAGTTGCATTGTCCCTAAACCTCGTACTGAATTGGTGAGACCTTGGTTTAATAATATCTGGATTTTTAAATAAATACATTATTCATTGATAAATATAAATATTAAAACAGTTAGAATATTTAATTTTATAAAAAGAAGTTTACAATGTTCGGTCGGCCCTGCGTTAGATAATGTTAGCTTTTTTTTTTGAAGAAGTAAGATTTCTTCCATTCTGCTGCAATCCCATAAAAAAATGATCCCGTATCTAATTATTGATTAAATAAATATAAGCAAAATATGCCGATCTCATATAGATTTTATCTATGCAATATGACAAATTTTTCAGTAAAAATAATAATCTTGATAGCCTTGCTGATATTATCAATATATCCACCCCACGATAGAGTCCTGTCTACGAGATTTCCTAAGAATGTTACACTTACAGCAGTGCTGTCATAAGACTTATTAAAATTTGCGTGTCTTAAAGAATACGTACATTTTTTGGTTTTTCTTTATTTAAAAGAAAACCATTTGATTGAAACCACTCTGACGCTTCTTCAAAAGTAAATTTACATTGATTTTGAAGTTGTTCAATACAATTATTGGAATTGAGTAGGGTGGTGTCGTCAGCATATAAATATGTCTTATTGTTAACAGCACTTAGGAGGTAATTAAAAGTTAAAAAGTTAAACTTTTTAGCTTTTAACTTTTAATAACCTCCTAAGTGCTGTTGACAATAAGACATAATTATATGCTGACGACACCACTCTACTCAATTCCAATAATTGTCGAACAACTTCATAAGCAATGCAAAATTATATTATCATTAATGCTGATCAAAAACAATAAAGGCCCCAGAACAGACCTGTGAGGTACACCTTGTGGGACTGTCAGCTCCTGAGACCATTCACTATTAACAAACACTTTTGTTTTCTAGCAGAAAGACACGATTTGAAAAACTTTAATTGATTGGCTGATATGCCTGATTGTGGTTTAATTTCATTATAAGTTCAGAGTGGCTAACTCAAACAAACGCGCTGCTAACATCAGAAAATGTGGCTTGAGCAAAGGCTTTGTCCTAAAATAAATATAGTATTTCACGCACCAGTTTGTCTATAGCATCAACGGTTGATTTTCCCTTCTTAAAACCAAATTGTGAGCTATTTAATAAATTATGTTCTTTAAAAAATACACTTAACTGGTTGTAGATCAGCATTTCATATATTTTAGATACAGTGGGAATTATTGAAATTGGCAGATAACTTTGTGGTTTTTCCTTTAGTCCTTTTTTAAAAATTGGACAAAATCTAGATAATTTCAACTTCTTAGTAAAAACTGCCTCAGAAAGACAGCAGTTGAAACAGTAAGATAGGGGATTAGCTAGCGATTATAAGTATCCGTGCTGTTTTGCATTTATTGCTCCTTCTTCCGGTTAAATTAGTGTTCTGCAGTAATTTGCATCCCTAACTGATTTTTCATAATGTTTTTTTTTTTTCAGATTAATAAGTGTTACTTTAAATTTTTCAGAGCTTTTACTACTACTTTGTAATAAACTATTTTTTTAAAGTAGTCGACGAACAATATGATTATTTAGGTCCAATCTAGAGGATATTAGTGGTTTTCTAATTCAATAGTAAAAAAATGTAATTTAAAGAGTTACATATTTAACTGTAAACAAGTTATAAAAATGCTCTATTTCATACATAAACCAACTTATGGCTACTAGCTTATGGCTTATACACTTGCCCTATCACATGACACTTGGAGTTTTACGTGCGATCAATATTACGAATAAAATAGATACTGAAGTACTGAACCCGCGCTTTTAGCATTCTTGTGGAGAGAAAATGCCGTCTTATGCGCCTAAAATTTAGTTGGTTCTAACAGTAAAAATATCTGATCAAAATAACCCGTTATAAAATCCAAAATTGATTGTCATAAGTATTTTGTCGCTATATTTTAAAAAGGTTAATGCAGTTAGATGTTCAGAATTTATTTTAAAAGTAAGTTTTAAATGAGGATTTTATCATTATAGTTTTTTTGTTGAGAAGTCCTTAATTAGAAATTTTAAAAAGTTAAACAAAATGTATGGTGTTGGAAAGAACAAATCAATTTCTTTCCTCTCTGCAGAGAGGAAAGAAAGAATTTACTTTGCAGATTTTCAGATTTTTAAGCTAATTAAAGAGCTAAATTCGAGCTGTAATGTGTAGAAAGCATTCAACCAGTTTTGGAGAAACCGAATGACTCCTGAAATGGCAAAAGAAGATGTGGTGTTGGAAACACAGGTTTTTGTATTGTTAGAAACCACATTCTACTTAGGAAAAAGCCATGACTTTTTCTGTCTTACGAGAAACTTCTGATAGCCCCCTAAACGATATACCATTGATTTTTCAATAATTGAATAAGGTATCTCTCGTTCCATAGTTTTAATAATAAAAACGAATCACTAAATTATTTATGTAATGAAGATGTTTCTCCCACTAACCTATGAGGAATTAGTACATTCAATTGTCAAACTTTTACATTCTTAAAGTATGTTTTGAAGATTTTAGGTATGATTTTGAGAAGTGACCTTTTCTAATCACAACTCCTAATACGATTCTCACCCTTGTTTCGTTTGTACACTATAAGATAAACAAGTAACCGCTCAGCATGGTTTGAACAGAACTATCAACAATGTAAGGAAACCCGGTAAAAACGTGCCCTTACCAAGCACGCCGTCCAAGCATTACGGCCACACGACATCCACCACAACCCACCGGTAATCGACTTTAATTCGAACCAATTACAGAGCGGTAATTGTAATTGCTCGTCATTCATTGCAGGAATTAATTAATCCTGTCTGTCTGGTAGCCGGTGTCACGGTCGGTGGGACGCCTCAAGGACTATTGTAGTCCCATTAGTAGGACTGAGAAAACTCACGGGGGGAAGCAATTAAAAGGATTTAGAGAAATCCTAGAATCTCTTGAAGCTTAGTTTATTGTTATTTGTCATCTGTTTATCCTGTTTAATTCCAGTTTTTCCAGCAGAAAAATTACTGGATATCTGATGAACTTACAGGAGGAACTTGGGATATCGATCAGGATGGTCTCCAACGACGTGTGTGGGAGGATTATCCACTCAATATACATGGGGGGGGGGGGTGAAGGGTGGGTTACTAAGTATATGTACTGTACGTTTAAAGTAAAATAGGCTGTCAAGAATGTGAAGGTCCATGGAAAAGGTGGGGTGTCAATTTGTTACGAACCACCCAGAACTTATTGGATCATAAAAATTGTGTATAAAAGGATATCAGAAGCCTGGTAATATAGGGTGGTTTTTTTAATTCTCACTTGTCCTTTTTCTACTGGAATTTTGTGATTTTTATAAATGATTCTGAACATAAATAACTTCATTTTTTAACTTGATTATTAGATAGTGATTTACTGTGTACTTTATTGATAAACTATTAACTATAGTTGTTTCGTTTTCCTCATACCTTGGTTTGATTTCTCGAACTTGGAGACCTTCCTCATTTAATGGTGTTTTTATGTTTTATTATACTTGGTGCCTTGGTGTGTTTAACCATACAATAACATCGTAGGTTATGTATATTTCAAGCCACTTCTTGTATGTTGAGTTACTTTTGTTTACTATGTTTTGTTATTACGAATTTCGTCAAGTACAGAAAAATGACTACTAAAAATTCGTTTTTATACCTTGAAAATATATCAAATATCTACAACTATCTTTAAATCGATGCATTTAGTTTTTGATTATTTTGTTTTCATTGAATATTTAATGAATTTCATCCTAACACACCCCTCGTTTGAAGAATTTCAGATTCTTTAGTCTAAGAGGTTAGAAGAGAATAGTTTAGTTATAATTAATGATAACTGATTACTGAAAATTACAACTTAATGATTCTCAAAACTTTGAATTGAGATTAGTGGTTTTGAATTCACAGTAAAATCACATTCTCCCTATTCTACAGACTTCAAATGATCCACTTATTAGTTCTACATATTGATTTAAAACAGTGTTCAAATAGTAATAAATGGTTCCAAAGGATTGGCACAAACTTTCCCCCATATTAAATACAAAAAAATCAAAACTTTGAAAATTACCAGTTTGATTCCCAAATATGTTTTTTGTCATAACTAAACAGCTAGTCAAGTTAGGGACATGTGGTTTTCACACCTTTCCTGAAAATTTAATCAAAATCGTTAGAGCTGTTTTTGAGAAAATTCGATTTTTGTATGTTTTTTGCCCATAGAAACTAAAATTTCTGGTCTGGATAGAAAAAAAAAAACAAAAAATTAAAAAATTGTCTGGAGATATTGGCTAAGTACACCTACATACAAAATTTCATAAAAAATGATCCAACCGTTTGGTCTCCAGCGAACTAAATATACACACAAGGAAAGACAAAAAAATATTTTTGAAAAAAAGACAATTTTGAGTTCAGGGGACTCTAAAATGGATTTTCAGACCAACTTGTAAACAAATTTGTTTTGGATGATCACAATGCTTTCTACATGCTGACGCAAATGGGTGAAAATAAAAATGTATTCTCAAGTATTGAATAAGTATAATGCCTTTTAAATATTAATAAACAATTAAACTAGTTCAAATTTTAATTTTTTAAATCACTTAAGATAATATGACTAGGAACGTTCTAATTTGATTTTCAATCTTAATAAATACGATTATTCACAAACATGTTTTTCTGAAATGTGGTTGACTATAATGTTTGGTTAATTAGGTCTTTTTGTAATGTCAAGATTGGTCTAGTAATTCCAGAATAGTGGGACATCAGTAGACATCTTGCCTCCCACGAGATCACTAAACAATTACCAATTACGTACTGTTTCTTCCCTGGTCTTGCTCCAATACTCCAGGAGTTGTTCTAGTTCTATTGTTTTTTCTAGTTCGTCCTAGACCAACTGGCCTCGTTAAACTAAAAGGGATTTAAGTGATTATTTAGTAATTTTCTCTCAACAACACACATTAGTTTTTTACTTTGATAATAATAATTTTTTGTAAAAAATATAACAAAAACAAAGCTGTTACTTAAAAATATCGTTGGGAATTGATTTTTCACTACATCAATATATTTCACAGTTAGGATGAATTTGAAAAAGTGTTTGTAAAAATATTTACAGTTTATATCAAATTAAAAACGATAATTTCGTTAAAAACGTGTAACTTTAAAAAATGTTTTGCCAACAACGGCCAGATGAAATAGGATATTCCACCATTCTGAGTGTTTAAAGAGACGGCTAGACTTCGTATCTTGGCTGCTACAACGTAATCGTTAGTTTGAATGAACTCTCCACTTACTATCCTATATACTTTGATTACTTTAAATTGCTGCCAAATTTACCACGAAAATAAACGTTTAACACTCAAAATTTCAATCTAATCGATTTTGAAACACTATAAAAAAATGATGCACAGAACACCTAATTTATTGTAGGTAAATAACAAAAACTTACTCTTATATAATTTTCAAAAAGACTTTGAACTTTGTTCTTGCAGAAAAAAACAAGTAAACATTAAAAACATTTTTGTAAAAAATACGTAGATTATGAAAAATTGTTTGTTGTTGCAGGAAGAGTGAACTAGTCGCTCTGATGGCCATCTCAAACATGCTGTTCCTCTTCTTGAACACCAGGGACTTCCACACACGCGTACATCAGTCGTGTTCCTGACTTGTGTTTGTTGTTGCAGGACGAATGAACTGGTCGCTCTGATGGCCATTTCCAGCACACTGTTCCTTTTCTTGCACACCAGGGACCTCCACACCCGCTTACGTTAGATCGCGAGCCTGACTTCAGTGACTTCTATCTTTGTTACAGGACGAGCGAATTGGTCGCTCTGATGGCCATATCCAGCACACTGTTCCTTTTCTTGCACACCAGGGACCTCCACACCCACTTACGTTAGATCGTGAACCTGACTTCTATCTTTGTTACAGGACGAGCGAACTGGTCGCTCTGATGGCCATCTCCAGCACACTGTTCCTCTTCTTGAACACCAGGGACTTCCTCACACGCGTACATCAGTCGTGTGCCTGACTTGTGTTTGTTGTTGCAGGACGAATCAACTGGTCGCTCTGATGGCCATATCCAGCACACTGTTCCTCTTCTTGAACACCAGGGACCTCCACACCCGCTTACGTTAGATCGCGAGCCTGACTTCTATCTTTGTTACAGGACGAGCGAACTGGTCGCTCTGATGGCCATATCCAGCACACTGTTCCTTTTCTTGCACACCAGGGACCTCCACACTCGGCTACGTCAGATGGAGACGCGGGCTCAGCCCGAGGATCTGACGGCCAATCAGCTGTCAGGTATGTATCCTTGCATGTAACATGGTTTGAATGTTCATTCGTACATTACCTTTAGGTGTTAGGATATAACCGTTAGTTCCATGTCATAGCAATTTATGACTAAACTATATGTCAATTTTTACGTATTTAACAAGTTGTGTACTGAATTTACTGGTAGCGTCAAACTATACTCAAATTAAAAATTTTACACCACACCATTTCATTGTGTAATTTAAAATAAACCTATTTTTACATTGGTTTTAAACAGTTAACCAGATGATACCAAGGCTGCACTGCTCAATTCGTACTGCACGTAAGAATCAGTGGTTCCAAGGTATGTTTGTTACGTTCTACATTTTGTGAATGTGTCAAGAGCATAACGTTCTTACTTTTGTAACAATCTCAACACTTAAATCTTCCTCCACCACTTTTTAAGAGAACCATTTTTGCCCTGACGACGACGGCAGAGATTGCGTAAAATTGTTGATATCGTAATTTGTTTGTGTCAAGTACTGTAAATAACTATAAATACTATAGTACTGTACTATAAACATTTATAGCACTGTCAAGTACTATAAATAAACCCTATATACCTTTACCCATATAAGATACTATAGGGAATTGAGATCTAGGATGACTTGTTGTTTATACAAAAGTATAATTTGATCCTTGTTGATAGGCAGCTCGATTGTATTACGTAGTTCAAGGTCCTGCCGACAATTGATATTAAATATTCATAAGATGTCAAGAAGGATTCTCATACAGAGAAAATGATGATTTATTTCGAGGAAATAATGATAACCATCTCGAAAGTAGCCCGCCTCATGTCACACTAAGTTCTGGTATAATATAATTTTGTATATTTAATATTTATCTATATTTGTAAATCATTTTCTATTGTTTTTTTTATAGTTATTAATGTTAAGTTTTGACTTATCGAGGCCAAAAAAAAAGTTGTATATTTGAAAATAAACAAATAAATTTGTAATCCTTATCCTCTGGACATCCTAATAGAGATAAAAGTGACTAGCTGCAGACTACAGTGCAGTGCAGAGAGAAAGAGAGAGAGAGAGAGAGAGAGAGAGAGAGAGAGAGAGAGAGAGAGAGAGAGAGAGAGAGAGAGAGAGAGAGAGAGAGAGAGAGAGAGAGAGAGAGAGAGAGAGAGAGAGAGAGAGAGAGAGAGAGAGAGAGAGAGAGAGAGAGAGAGAGAGAGAGAGAGAGAGAGAGAGAGAGAGAGAGAGAGAGAGAGAGAGAGAGAGAGAGAGAGAGAGAGAGAGAGAGAGAGAGAGAGAGAGAGAGAGAGAGAGAGAGAGAGAGAGAGAGAGAGAGAGAGAGAGAGAGAGAGAGAGAGAGAGATCCATATGGTATAATATCATAAAAACGTTTCAAGTAACTAAATATAAGTAGAGTAAAACCTCTATAGTTTTACCCTTTGTGGACTACAGGGTGTCAAAGTATTGAAATTTCAAACTATAAGAAATGTAATTTACGGTAAATATTATAAAATAAAACAATATTTTTGTAACAAAATTATATAGTAATTTCTTGATGAATAGTTGTAACAAAATCAGGAGTAAGTAGTGATTGTTTAAGAATGGACAATACAGTACTTACAAAGTACAGTAACGTAATCTAAAAAATTGGTAATTTATAACTTCTATCCACTGTGACACTGTTATTACGTTGATCTGGTCCGGGCTGAACCACGCACAGTCTGCAAGTCACCATGGCCGGTGTAGAAACGGACATTTTTAAGTTCTAGGAGCAGGAATGACACTATACCCAGTACGAGAATATGTATGTTGGTGATGGTGTCTACACTAACTGGATAAGCATGATTAAATTAGGTGATTTATATGACGAACGTGATGTGTTCCACCAGACCACCTGTACGTGGCCCCGCTGTCGGCAGAGCCTAGTCGTCACAGGTGTCAAAGTGTGTCACAAGTCACAGTCGCAGACACGCAAACCAGTTCTTTTGCTCTGCCGATGGTTATGCACACTCACCGTGCAACCGCAGTAACGATGGTCTACCCGGGAGTCGTGAGACTTGCGGACGACGGACCGCTTTTTCTTTCAAGAATCCACTTTGAAAACCTCCCAGTAAAAGAGGTCATTTGTTGTCTTCAGTGGAATGAAAGGTTTTGTTTGTGTGATCGTAAAAGCTATTGTGATGCACGCACTTAGACTGTATTGATGGCACGTACTCTCCAGCGTATTGATGGCTAGAAAACTAATGGAATCACAGCATCCACATAAAATTAATAGCTTTGCCAGTCTAGGATGTTGAAAAGATATCTTATGTTATTTACGATCGAAGACATCAGTGTTCAAGCTTGGAAAACACACTGTAAAATTAAAAATTTTAGAAGCTTCAGGTTTATCAAAGGTTACTTTTAAAATCATAGTTATCTTATCAAGGAAACCTTAAACAAAGATACATTTTTTTTAAAATTGAAATTTCTGAAAATACAGAACAAAATAGTTAACCTCAACTTAGGTTTTCAAAGTGATCTGAAGGTTACAGTTTTACGAGTAATATAAAAGTTGTTTTAATGGTCCCTTTAAGAAATACGACTGTTTAAAAGTTTATTTTAGTTTTGGACTTGAGAATAATAATAATGGTGTTCTTAAACCAAAATGGTAGAAAATTAGTGTTATCAAAGCTATTTAGATGTCAAGAAAATCTATACCTGAATTCATGCCTAAAGCCTTAAGACTCATTTAGGGATCGTGAAGGTAAAATGTGTAAATCAAAGATGAATCCACCTTCAAAGTGACATGAAGAATAAAAATATTAATTTATTGAAGAAACATTATGACATCGATAACTCCAAAATGTCCCTGTGTTAAAAAACTATCTGTGTACTTTATCGATAGCTTTTTATAAATAACTTGTTGATTTATAATTTAGGATGTAGGCCTAAACAGGCATTAATTTTTTTATATATAAACGTTCAATTATTGACAGAAATAACTCACCATCTAACAGAAGATAGATATACTCAAAGTAAGATGTCCCTGCTGACCTGCCCATCTAATGAAGGATGGACATCCTCACAGTACGCCCCTGTTTTCCTGCCCATCTAACGAAGGATGGACATCCTCACAGTACGTACCTATTTTGTAGCCCATCTCACGAAGGATATACTTCCTCACAATACGATGGGCCTGTTGTGCTGACCTGCTAACCTCAGTGGTCACTTGAGGTAAGACGTCAACTTTCTGCAGAAACATCCGGAGACCCGAGCGTCCGGTTGAACTGAATGCGTCGCCAGCTCCCGAGAGGTCGAGTACTAAAGGCGTACTTCTAGTTTATTGGCGGTGATTGGCTCTCCATTTTTAAACTTTCGTGTATCAAAAGAGAAAGTAAATATTTATAACGTCTCTTACATCCAGACAGACTTCACAAATCAGAAGGACTTCAATTAATTTAGAAGTTTGAAGTATAGTAATACTTCTAACATTAACAAAAATTCGATTGTTGTTCTTTGAATTACAATCTATGGCGTTGAAGGAGTTATTTTTAAATCTTAAGTGTTATCTTATAAAGGGCTGTTTATAAAAAAATAAAGCTAACTATTTATTTAATACGTATAAAACTATTTTTCAGCATACATCCCTTCGTTATAAGTGGTAAAAAAGAAAATTACTCTTTAGTGATATATAAAATAATACAATTATTTGTGTATGTAAAAATAATATAAAACAAACCCTAATAAACGCAATTTAAGTTTGTAATAACAATATTAAGGATACTAGCCTTGGAGTTTTTTTTAGACTTTTGTAATATTTATTACGACCACATATGATAACCAATAGGACTAATATTTTGAAAACTAACTTAATCTCTAATAATAAAGATACATAATTTTCAAATATGAAACTAAATTATATATTTTGGGTTTGGTGGACCTTTTTAAAATGATTGATTTTTTATTATTGATCCTAATATTTATCATTGGAGTCCAGACAAATTAAAATATCTGCTTCATTACACAAACTATATAAACATATGTATAACGGACAAAAATGAGAATTGTGGCTTCCACTGACTGGAATTGTTGTATTATATAAAGAAATTATTTTTCCTTCATTATTATTAAACAAATTCAAATCGACCTTTTCGTAACAAAGTGAAAAGTTACTGCTCTGAGAACGTTATATTTGAGTTTGTATATTGGAATGAAAGTATTAGAAGAATTACTGTGAGACCATCAACAATTAGTTTGTACCAATGACTGCATTCGCTCAACTACACTCATTACACTCATTCGAAATACATATTGGCCCATATCTTGACGAACAGCGTCTTATGAATAAATAAAAATAAATAAAAAACAATACAGCAAAAAAGACAATTTAGAAACAGCTGGAGCGCTACTCACTAAATGGATGTGGTTTTACAACAATTAGCCGAGGTGCAATATGTTTATTGTTACTTTGTATCAGTATTTCAAGTAATAGACAACATTTTCTTCTGTTCATTTAAGCGTAATTTCGATGTTTTAAGTAAAAGTTTTCATGAAAATAAGCTATCACTTTGTTAAATTCTTTTTGCACTCTCTTACAGGTTATTTTCCATAGTTATTATCTTCAGTCATATTTAATTTATCATATTACGAGTATTTCAAAATTCTTTTAAAACTTCTTAATTTTATTTGGATTCTTACGAAGGAAAAAAAATCAAAACAAACATAAAAGTGTATCAACAGAGATAACTTTTTCAATTGTTAGGTACCAATTTTACATTTTTTAAGGATTTTATTTTCTATTAGGCCTACTGTATTTTAGTTAGAACAATAAAATGGTTATTTTTACACAAATGATTTATCATTATTATTATTCATTAGTAATACACCCATCATCAAGATGTAAATGAAATGAAATTAAATACGTCTTTATTTAACCAGGTGAAGTTGGGACTAGAAAGTCCCTTCTACCACTTAACCTGAAAGATGTGAGTGAATATGAGGAGTATTGGTCTGATTTTCAGCTAACTACCTTCAGACTCAGTTCTCCTCCTACACAACATCTGAACCTTAACTACCATCTAACATGGACACCCCAGACTTCTTTAGTAGTGTTCACGTCAATGGCAACCATTGAGCGGACGCCTGTCAGTATTAAGAGGACCGAGCATAGAGCATATCGCCTACAATCTCCTCAACACTTTGTCCCCGAGTAGCCGGGTTACAGCATTGCAGTACCAGTGCCGACTGGTGGATTTTATGTCGTCCATAAAATTGTCAGAAAATAGTCGCAAAGCACGTGCGCAGTGAGTCAGTTTATTACACGATGCGTGCATACGTGACGGAAGTCGAAAAGAGTTTTATTTGTGGCATCATCTCCTTCACATCTCACAACATGAAATTCCCACAGGAGAAAGTTTTACAACAGTCCATCTATGTTTCTCAGATTGCCCCTTATTTGTTAAATAATCCCAGACTATATACGTAATTATATATAATAATATGATTATTGATGCAGTAAGTTTACTGGGGGGGGGAGGAGGTTCTTCCAGGGAAACACATGCTAGAAAGTTTTTCTGTTGTTAAGTTACATCACTGACATTTATGTGATAGAAGAACATTTGTAATACGAACACTCAGAAATCGATCCTTTCTACGTTTACAGTTACCGAACACAACCTCACATCCTAATTAAGATAGTAAGGTCGATAAGTTTGACGTTGAAATTAAAAAAATTTGAATTTGAAGTTATTGAATAGAATTCAATGCCTATTCAATTTACATCAGTGGTTTACGTGTGGTTTTTCTAGAGTGAGCTGTTCACTTAATCACGATAAAAAATATGTGGACGACCTTGTCGACTATTACATGGATCTAATGTATAACTCTTATAGTATATGGTTGTACAATATAGATTTAGAATAAATTGAGTGATAATTTTACAATGAATTGATCTGAGGATTGATTGAGGACTTTTGAATGAATTGATTAAGAATTAAGAATTCAAACAAGGAATTTTAAAGAGACATAAGTTAGTCACGTTGTCGTCATTTTTACGGCAAATAGATGTAATTATGTCTCTAGCCTTATTTTATGTAGGTAGTATACAAATCTCAATATTGAACGATATTAGCATTAGGATCAATTAACTACGGAAATGTTTGTTCAGAGACCTTAGTGTAAACTGGGTTTATACCACAAGAATCTTAATACATAAAATCCAAAAATGATGTACTCACTCATCTCGAGATCTCCGGAACCACTGAACAGATTTTGGTGAAATTCGCAGAGGAAGTTAGTGAGCTTTCTTTCGTAGAGACCCACTAAAAAGATTGATCGAAATTCCATTTCTAAGGAATATAAAGAGCCTGTCAGTGTTTCCCTTTTTCCATGAGAGTAACATCGGCACTAATTTAATTTAACAATTTATTTCAAACAAAAGATAGAAAAAAACAAACATAATTGTGTTATTTTTAGTTACAAAGCTTGGTTAATTTGGTTTTCATTGCGTAGTGTTTAAGGTTATTTCTACTAACTCTGACATTATAAAACTACTTTGCATTCCTCTAAAGTAGATTTGTAAGTTTTTCTAGACTATGTTTTAAAAAATATCTAACACGTGCGTTTATGATGCATGTTTTATTATGAACTCCCATAAGAGATTTCTAGCGTTTTATCTAATTAAAATAGTTTTTCACTGGTTATGTGGGCCTCTGGAAATAAAACACCATTTTAGGTGTAATAAAATAGTACAACAATGTTGTTAATGGCGTGAATATTCAATAAAATAAAATTCTTTATTCAGCAATATTAATTATGTGAAAGAACAACCTTAAATCGATTTTCGGTTTCCAAACGTACTTTATTTCTTGTTGTTTTTTAATTTTACTGTTGGCTCCTTGGTTTAAACTTAGGTGTGGCAAATTTCAAATTTCTAATTCATCTGGAGGTGGATTATAATTTGTGTACGACAGTGGGTGAGGTACGTAGACTATCTATAACTCATCCATTAGATCTATGCACGTGTAGGGATGGCAAATATTTTCAACAAATCGGTATATCGTATTTTCGATATATTGTAAAACAAATATAGATCTGTCGAGTCATACCTTTAACTATTATGTTAATTATAAAAGAATAATGTAATAATGGTTTGTAAGGCGACTGGTTAGGCAGGCTGTGAATCTTAGAGTCAGCGTTGCCAACTCACACACAACTTCATTTACACTTTCAACCCACTGGTCTACAAATAACTACATTTTAGTGCGTTAACCTCAGATAAAAAACTAAATAAATTTACTTTATCATTTCAGTGCTTGTTTTACGCATAAGAGGCAATTTAAATGAGTTTATTTCGAATTGTAATAGTTTTGACGAGAGAGAATAACGTCAATATTTAGTTATATGAGACATAGAACCAACATATCGATATGGCCGATATTATCGAAAGAAAATATTGATACTAATATATCGGTATATCGAAACATATTTATCGATATTTCCGATATATCGATATATCGTTGCCATCCCTATGCAAAGGGTGCTCGACAAGTCTCTCGATGGTTGTCCCAACACATGCAGTTTACGCATCACTATCCATTATTACGAACATTGACTGATAACAATTCGATACTATCGAAGCAAGGGCGGATTGTTCGTGTCTCGATTGTAAGATGATATAGATATCTAGACTACAAGTACATTCGAGGTATCCGCATCATGTTTGAGTGTATCACGTAGAATAA
Organism: Stictocephala bisonia; assembly: GCA_035578905.1. NCBI lineage: Eukaryota > Metazoa > Arthropoda > Insecta > Hemiptera > Membracidae > Stictocephala > Stictocephala bisonia. The sequence continues at coordinate 787,391 of JAQJVL010000319.1, forward strand.
TCCTGATGTTTCTGCACGTGGCTTACATGAAACACACGCCAAAGCATAGAACTAATTGGTACCGAGGAATTAAGCAAGTCTTATTTGATACAACGATTTAAATCCTTCTGCGCACGTAGCAAAGTGTGATAGATTGCATCCAAAACATCGCTTGGACTCGTGCATGTTAATTAATTGTATACTATGCACATTACGTGTTGTGCAATTTCCCACAAATTTATACTGGGATGCATTTCATGATCTTCCCTCACATAAAATGTCTCACTAGCATTATCATTAGTGTAAAAGAGGTATATTAGTATACCGATATATTAGTATTGATATTTTGGTTCGATGTATTATATCACTAAATATCTCATCTCCCATTGCAAATTCCTTAGGACCCCAGTTTTGATTTTGTTCAGTTTTCATTGATGTTAAAATTATATTTATACTTCTTGTAAAAATTATTTATCTATGTCATTGTTGTAACTATTTAAATCCCTTTTGAATTTATCTTTATATGTTGTGTTTCTCTTTGATTTTGTTTAATTCATTAATAAATTTATCCTAATTTAATGTTTGTTCGATATATACGTAATAAACGATTTGGCTAGAGTTTATTAAGGAAAATGTATTTGGTGTAATAATTGATCGAATAAAAAAATTATTGAAATCTATAAAAAATACATTTAACACAGAGAGTAAGATATAAAAATATGAGCGCACTCTAGAAAAACTAGCTGTACGTATGGCAGCCTATTGAGTGTGATATAGGTAATATGACTACAAATATTCTCACTGTAAAACACTTAAGTATAAAGATCAGTTACATTTAGATCACAAGAAAATTAGTGGTTTCTTGTGTTTAGTACTTAACCGTTGTTCTAAAGAATTTGGTTATAATTTATAGTGAAGGGTTTCGCACAATGGGGACACCAGTTTGACTGACAATCCATTCTAAAAGAACCATAACCAGTTTTATCATATAATGGGCAGGACGAAGGCAACTGCTATTAGACGTCCTGGCCGAGACCGAGACCGCGACTTTCTCCGGATAATCGAGGTTCACCAGCACACGGAGCTGGGGAGGTTAAGGTCACGGCAATATTGGGTGGGGCACTAACCGATAGTTCATCACCACATGGAGCTGCAAAAGCTAAACTTGGGGCAATATTGGACCTTGGAGGGTGTAGTACTGGATGGTAGTTCAGTGGCACACGGAGCTGCGGAGGTTAAGGTCACGGCAATATTGGGTGGGGCACTAACCGATAGTTCATCACCACATGGAGCTGCAAAAGCTAAACTTGGGGCAATATTGGACCTTGGAGGGTGTAGTACTGGATGATAGTTCAGTGGCACATGGAGCTTAAAATTGGTGGGAAGTTGATCGACGTCTACGTACTTTATTTTTGTAATTGATCAGTTCTTAATTTTTGTTCAATTGGTTCTTCAAACTTTTCATCACTCATTCTTAGAAGTTTCATACATTCTTCATTATTTCCTTCTACAATCTCACGAATAATCTCTACACAGATTTTTAATATCTCTATGAAATCCATTGTTTAACCCATGCCTTCCTTTTATTGTTTAATAAGCCTTTCAAAAGCAGTCTTTTCAACCTCGGACCGATGATCAACAATTACTGACGTGCTTCTGTAAATCTATCCACATGAAGAAACTTATCCAATCGTTTCGGAGTGTACTCCAAGTTCCAGTCCGTCGCTCGACTACAGGATTATTATCGATGCGTGCCGCCATGTTCTTACATTTTTTTATAATTAACTCGTAAAATTGTTTCGTGACGTTTGTAAACTATTGGTGTTTGTGTCATGTGTGGTTTTAGAAAACTTAATGAAGACGAAGCATAGGCCTAATATATCATCTACAGGGAACCTGAGGGTGGATTTTGAAATTTGAAACGTGTCAAGTTTCTTCTTGTGGACAGATTAACCGAGGCACGTAAGTAATAGACACCCTCTCCCCATTGTTACTTGATATGATATCGTCTATGACTTAATACAATATAGGTCAATGTCCATTTCTTCAAGAATGACTGAGAAGTCTCTTCACCATGCAATCTGAACAAGTATTTGTGGTGCCTGGCATTGTTGCGTGCAGCGCCAACAAACTTTACCGACAATTGACCTTGAAAGCCCTTCAACGATTACTTTTTGTTTTTCCGTAAATGTTTTCGTGGAAGACACCCCAATACGGTTCTAAATAATGTAGTCTTTAAATTAGAATGTAATATTTATAAACAAAACGACAATAAGTAATCTTCCAAACCACTGAAATAAGGTAAGGCGGAGGAGAGGTCCGGCGCCCCCTTAACACCCTTGTCTAAAAAAAAAAAAAAAAATACAAGAGCTTCGGAGCTAGTAGGTAAAAAAGTGACTAGTACAAGTGACTTGTAAAAGTGACTTCTTATTCGCTTCGTATACAGTCTGTATACGGTAGGGTGGCGCACGGACCCGCCAGCTACCTGTGTCGGTCCTTTCCTCCCCCCGGCGCTCGCGGCTGTTTCCTTAATGAGTCACCAACTAGCCCCTCTAATAGAATTATTAACTTTTTTTACTTTCTCATAATATATCAATTTTAATAGAACATTTGTAAAGTACTAACAAAACTAAGAAAAGTGATATAAAACACGATGTGCTTTGATTATAAGTAATGGTCGAAAGTTATTTTTTAGCCGGAATACTGTATTATTTGTTAAATGTTTTATATTTGTCATAATTCCCTAATCTTGATACAATATTATTTTAAGAGTTCTTTGAAAAAAGGTAGAATAATTTAAAACTATGTTATCGCATACTATTTAATCAGCCAAAATATCATTAAATAGGCAACACTACATACTTTACAGTTTATTTGATTAATAAATCAACATTATTTTATATTACTCCCAGTAATCTTCTTCAAGCCAAAGTATTTAGTGTCCAGAAGTTGAGCATTTTCCATTTATCTTCCATGTTGTTTCCGTGTGACACTGAAATAAAACAAAATCGCGCTAAAACCAATATACAATATTTTAAGATTGCAGTTAATTTTTTACCATTCATTATATTTTATTACTAGTTCTAATGACATTAAAATGTTTTAAAGCATACATTGAAATGTTACAGTACCCGCTATTCATCAATCATCGCAACCTTATTGTCATGACTAATAAAGAAGTAGTAATATCTTATTATACTCTACTTATATTAAAAAAAAACGTTTAAAGTCTCTGTAAATTTGAAGATAATTATTTTGTTTTACTGTATACTATTATCATATTTTTATACCCTTTTTGTAATCATATATATTACGTCCAATAAAATTTTCTAGGTAAATAGATTTTATTTTTTATTTTACCTGATTACTCTAGAGGTGACACTCCCAGATCGTCATCGTCATCGCTGGTATCCCAGTCACTGTCATCCGATTCACCAGGGGCCAGATTAATGACTAGTTCTTGGACACTGACGTCATCAAGTCCTTCGTTTGTCCAGTCTGCCTCGACTTCTTTCTTGACGTGTTCAACGCATTTGCGCCAATCTTCTGAGGTGAAGGAGTTTACAGCTTCCATAAACAAATCCTGAACATCGTTCAATTTAAATGTAGTATTCCTTGCTGCTACATACCGCTTCAAAGTTGACCAAACCAGCTCAATTGGATTGTAATTACAGTGGTACGGTGGCAGTCTGATTACTTTAAACCCACGCTTACAGGCTTCTTTATCTATTACGTAAGATTTTCTTTGTTCCTTATGCAGCTTTACAAGACTGTATAGTTCTGGCTTCCGCATGTCTGGTGAATATGAAATGCCGCGAGTTTTCAGCCATTCCTCCATTTCACACTTTCGTGAGCCAGATGTTGGCGCTTTGTTGGCTACTTGAGAGTGGTAAGGTGCGTTGTCCATTACTATTGTCGAACCAGCTGGAATAGACTTCAGGAGAACCTCAAAAAACCAACCCTCAAAGACTTCGGAATTCATTTCCTCGTGATATTCGACCGTTTTTTTTGACTGGAATATCAGAGGTGGCGACTTGATCCAGCCGTTAAAGCCTCCTGCATGGCAAATTATTAAACGTTTTCCTTTTCCTAAAGGGGCATTTACAGAACACTTTACACTGTCATTTGTCCATCCTGAGTCTTTCGAAGTGTTGGCGTTGATCCATGTTTCATCCAGAAAAATAACTTTTTTATAGTCAATTTCCCGAATTTTTCGCAAATATCGGCACCTAGCAAGAGCAACTGAGGGTTTCTCAATGAGAACTTTTCTATTGTCTAACTTTTTCCATTTAAATCCGATAGTTTTCAAAATTTTTGCCAGTGTTCGTATACAACCATCAAACAAACCCGCTGTTCGTAAACATACTTTTAACTTTCGGAGGGTAGGGACTTCTCGGCGTCTGTAGTAGCTAAAAACGTGGTTTCTAATTGCAGTTTTCTCAAAATCGTCTAGCTGTGTAACTATTGACTTGTATGGTTTTCTTCTTCTTGGGGTAGTAAGCTTAGGGATGGTAGGTCTAGGAGTATTTTTGCCTGGATTTATTACTTACAGCTGATTCAGGTATTGGTGATTGATCCGTTTCTTCAAAACTTTGAGGGTTGACACTAGAGTTTCCTTCATTTTCCACTGCTTGTTTTAGTTGCGACTTGATCCGCACCAATGTTCTTCGTGAAATGTTACATGCGGCGACCACTCTTTCAGATACTTTTTTCACATCTAATAATGGACCTTTGTTGTCACGTTCCCGCTCAAAGTAATGTAACACCGATGCAATTATAGTTCTGGATTGAGAGTTATAAGTAAACCCACGTTTTTCACTTGATGGCGGCATAATCGTGCACAAAAAATTAAAACATTCACTAAACAAAAAAATATCACTTGGAAAAAAATTACACTATTTAAACAATTAAAAAAATAATAAATAAATCAACTATGTGTAATGTATTCGTTACAAGTTATCCCGGGAAGTAGCCACATCTAACTGAAAACTACCCTGGCACCCTGGACAACCATTACTGCTAAGAGTGGTGAATCACCAACCCCTTCGCGGAAAAATATTAGCGCACATATTAGACTACGGTTAGTCATCAACAAGTTCAATGTCCTAACCAGTCTTGTTGTCCCATGTCCCATATCTGCACACTGCACGACTATGGGAGAAGGCAAGAGTACCGTACCTTATTTCAAAGTACTCTTAAAATAATATCGTATCATGATAACGTTGTATGAGAAATGTAAAACATTTAAAAATCATACAGTATTCCGGCTAAAAAATAACTTTCGACCATTACTTATAATCAAAGCACATCGTGTTTTATATCACTTTTCTTAGTTTTGTTAGTACTTTACAAATGTTCTATTAAAATTGATATATTATGAGAAAGTAAAAAATGTTAATAATTCTATTAGAGGGGCTAGTTGGTGACTCATTAAGGAAACAGCCGTGAGCGCCGGGGGGAGGAAAGGACCGACACAGGTAGCTGGCGGGTCCGTGCGCCACCCTACCGTATACAGACTGTAGTAGGTAAAAAAGTGACTAGTACAAGTGACTTGTAAAAGTGACTTCTTATTCGCTTCGTATAAGGTAAGAACAATATTGGGTGAGGTAGTGAACCCAAAACATTCCTGAATAGTTCCTGGAGAGATCGAGCTGGCGTTGCTTGCAATTGGTTTTCCTGGTAGCTTTCCGGGTATTCGGGTATTCGGTAGTCAATCGACTCTAAGACGCATTAGTTACCACTAGATAGCTTTCACAGTCCAGTGCCATATATGTAAACTGTACTACAAAAGGTTTTATTTATTGTTATTTCTGAACAATTGATTTACAAATATTAATATCTAATTATTGTAATATAACTAACTATATATATGATATATAATTTAAGAAACTATCCTAATTTGCTATAATAAGATCAATTAATTTACAAATATTAATATCTAATTATTGTAATATAACGAACTATATATATGACAAATAATTTAAGAAACTATCCTAATTTGCTATAATAAGATCAATTAATTTAAAAATAAAATTATAATTAAATAATAATTACTCTTAATAATATTGTATCAACAAGACCGAAACAAATTTGTTATTTATTGTTATATAGCATAAATATTATAGTAATTTTCAAGAAGACTGCACTGTTATGTTGTATAAATACTACTGTATAAATTGTATAAGTTGTATAAATACTATCAATACCCGCCGGTATTGAGTTATTATTATTAAAATAATAACTCAATACCTTTGTACGTGTATGGGTGGGCGGGTGGGTCAATTCCACTGTACGTGTATTGGTAGGCGGGTGGGTCAATACCACTGTACGTGTATGGGTGGGCGGGTGGGTCAATACCACTGTACGTGTATGGGTGGGCGGGTGGGTCAATACCACTGTACGTGTATGGGTGGGCGGGTGGGTGTACTGCAGTTATTTATTTAAAACCTTGCATGTGATAGGTAAGATTTTATCGTACTTTAATCTACGTACAGAGGTGTTGTGCATGTAAATCAAATTTGTTATTTACGGCCTCTAAGAGTAGACTTAAAGATTTTTCTAGACTGTGAAACTTTGTTATCTAGGAGAACATACTGCATTCAATAGGAAAATATACAGTTTAATCTGAACACATGTATAGCCCAGGACATATGTGGGTGGGTTAGTCATATTCATAATAATATGAATATGACTTGCTGTTGTATATTTTATAATATACAACAACAAACAAAACAAAAAATTAACTATCGTTTACGTAATATTATTGTGTTATTATCCTCGTTCAAGGGTATACGTTACACCCGCCTACCCCTGCTCATCTAGTCCAACTATGTATTACAACTTCAGGGCATAGGAAGCATGCCTTGTAAACCTTGATCAAACGTCCATGTAAGGTGCGACATGGAAGTGAAGAAAGGGCCCTAAAGTGGTGTCGCGAAGGGTTTCCTGGCCATGTAAGCCCATGCAAGTGACACCGTGACATCATCCAGTAATCGGCCTGACAGAGAAAGCCCCGAGAAATATGTGACGGGGATTTTTGTCGAACCCGGGGGAAAGTAACACATCGAAGGGGAAAGTAGTGAGGGCGGATCACTTGTTGGCGAAGGTGTAATGGAGTAAAACACTTCCCTGTAGGGTGGGGAGACAGGAGTGATGTTAGTAAGGAAGTATTATTAAAAAAGGGTAATTTTTAAATGTTCAAAATCTCTACTAATAGTTAAGGCTCACTTCCTTTCTTGGGTTTGTTGATCAATTGCATCATACAAGATTAGACACTCCTGAGCAAGACGAAAAATGACGTTGAAACTCGTGTTAACCTAAACTCCAAATCTTTTTCTCAAAACAACATTGAGAAAAATATGTTGCTTTGCTTCGTTATTTGTGGATTCAATCATAAGACATTTAGTCATTTATTTCCTTTAAAATGTGCATATGTATGAAATACAGTATATGTTTTTAATGTACAACATGGTGTAAACACTTATTAAGTGGCCTTAGCCGGATTAATTTTCGACGTTATCGCAACATAACGGAGTCAAGCGAGCGAGCATGGCTGTTCCTTGGATGGGTGACCGTCTGAGTTATCCCGTCTTTACGTGCAGCTCACCTGCCCGGTCACTGGTGGCAGCCCTTAAGACGTTGGTCTCAAGGTTAAGTGTTAGAGAGGCCTCCTTGGCCCTAATTTCACCTGGTAAAATAAAATGGTCTTTATTTATTATTACTTCAAATAAAGTTATACAAACGGTGTATAAGTATTCTTTAAATGAATATAACAATATCTCCGCGTCACGTTTAAAGTGTCCTACAATGAAGTATATAAACAATTAATTATGAAATTACACAAAAACAGTCATAAGCAACGACAAAATTAAGGCGGGGGCTTGAAATCTATAATGATTAGATCAAGAAAAGTTAGAGAAATATATCTATCAATAATTAAAAATATTACGTATGAAAATAAAAATGTTTAGTATTTTAATTTTCATTGATCCAATTATTGAAGAAATAAAAATACCACTTTGTATCCAGTGAACATTGAAATGTTTACTGGAATTCAAGAAGGTATAGTGGAAACTGAGAAGGAATATTTTAGTAATGGACTCTCTCATTGGTTAATTATGATCATATAGTAATCTCACAAACAATTAATTACGAAATTACACAAGAAGATTAATAGACAATGACAGAATTAAGTTAAATAACTTGGCATTATCAATGATAAAAACATAAAAAGAACAAGAAATAAAACTATTCATTTAAAAATCTGTTTTAGTTTTTATTGGTGCAACAACCGAAGGAATAAAACAACAATTTGTTCACAGTCAACATAACTAACTGGCATTTGACGAGTTGTGTTGAATTGTAAATTGAAATCTCGTGGGTATATGAATGTTATTATTTCAGTGTATGACACGTTTTTAATAGTCTGATCTTTGAATTAAAACAAGAGAAAAATCATCTACTGTCGGTGCGGAAATTATCTGCATCCGAGTTTGAAGGTTGTTTTATAAGGAAAAAAGAGGCATACAAAAAATATATAATCACACCATTGTTTTCCTCGTTTAAGTTTACGTTATAAAATTTGAATTTTAAATTTTACTATAAGTTTTAATATTTGTTATCCTAGCTGGAACAAAAAAATACCGGAATTTTAACTAGTTTTCACTGTACATCAAATTTTCCCCGTTATTACTAAAAAAACCTGTAAATTTATTGCATTTATATTTTTATACCTCGTTGATAAAAAGAGTTTCTATACGTTTTATGAGTTTTAGTGTTTTAACTTTTCGAAGAAAGGAAGTTCTAGTCAATTCCCTGAATCATTGTTTTCTTAGCTTCTAGTGGCCGTAAAATTAATTAAGTGGTCTTGTTGTAATCTTTATAACATGTATAGTTATGCTACATTACTTTCATATTTGTAAGTAAATACAGTGATTTTAAATCGATTTAAATCAATTTGAAATAACTCTAAATTGATCAATTTAAATTGAGGAAAATCAATATAAAAGCCCTGCATTTACTTTCACATATGAATGCAATACATCGTAACTATACGTGTCATAAGGATTACAAGTCCAACTAATCAATTTTACGACCTCTAGAAGCCAAGAAAACAAGTTTCAGGGAATTGACTAGAACTTCTTTTCTCGAAAAGTCAAAGTTCTAAAACAAGGTTTAAAATATAAATGTGATATATTTACGGGTTATTTTTAGTAATAACAGTGTAAATTTGATGTATAGAGAAAACAAGTTAAAATTCCGGTAATTTTGTTGTTCCAACTAGGATAAAAATATTAAAACTTACAATACAATTTAAACATGCATATTTTATGACGTAAAATTAATCGAGGAATACATTGGTGTGATTAGATATTTGTAGGCCTCTTAGTTTCTTAGTAAACAACCTTCAAACTCGGGTACACATAGTATTTGCACCGACAGTAGTGAGTAAAATTCAGAGTAATAGTGTATCAACACAATTAGAACGTTGCTTGCAAGACGTATATTTATTTTCTCGTGTTTAATTATTATAAAATTACTTTCCAATGTAATTATTATTAAGTACGAAGGTGTCTGCGTTAGCTGTGTTACAAGTGATGACAAAGAGTTAGATTGATCTCATACCACAGAGATAAATGACCCTCGTAATGAAGTAACGGCCAATTGCCCGAATCACTGCTCAAGGTAGGAATACAACAATCGCAAGCCGCTTCCGCTACTCGAACAGTTAATTAATTATATAATAACTGATAGCGTTAGTTAGTTACGTAGAGAAAAGATATGGAAGGGTTTTTAAAATTATTAATTTAATTTCATCGTAATGAATTGCTGAATTGTAACTAAAAAAAAAAAAAAAAAAAAAAAAACTGCACATCGAACATGCTTGATATTAAAATTAATTGGAATCTTATATTTAAAAAAAGGACATATTAAAAACGTTGAATATAATGTCGTCTTTGATGATTATAAACAAACAAATACTTCTTGACAAAAGACCTACAAACAAAAAAAGGAAATCTATATTTACACTAGAACAATGTATGCTCTTCTTCATCTTTACATTATCATTGTTACTATTCAAATGCGGGAGGTCCAAATACGTTTTCCAAAGAGATTTGGACTGCTTTTATCTAACAACGTTACTACTACCTCAAATAAAACATGCCATGATGTTATAAGGAAATAAATAAAATATAATAATAAATACTTTTGATACGACTCGAAATGTCGGTACTAATGGCGCAGTACTATAACCCAGCTACGTGGGACATAGTGTTGTGGAGATTGTAGGCGAGAGGTTCTGTACTCGGTCCTATTAATATTGACATGCGTCTGCTCAATGGTTGCTATCAGCGAGGAGACCACTAGAGAAGTCTGGTGTGTCCGTGATGTGTGGTAGTCAAGGCCGGATGTTGTGTAGGGCAGATAACTAAGTATTGAAAATGTCATAAGCTGAAAATCAGGCCAATACTACATGGTTCGGGTTCCAAGTAAAGCTGTTGGTCTTTAGTTGCCCTGGCTTTCGGGCTATTAATAAACGGTTCTTTTTAAGGAACATTTTATCTTAGCTAGTAACAATTACTAAAAGCATCCATCTACACTCATCACACTCATTCACCCCTCACATTCGCCCATATCTCTACGATCGGTGTCTTACTCATTGATAATGAATAATTAATAGTAATAATAATAATGATTGTATTTTTCCTTATGGATCAAGCATAAAAAAAAGTACAAAACAAAAACATCTTCCTTATGAAAAAATATACATGGCTTTCACTAAAAATAGCAAGGAAACAAGATAGATGCCTTGAGTGACACCTGCTTAAGCGAATATCTTTTTCCGGCTCTTTCACTCCAGTAATTGCACTTGCTCTCTCCAAGGCTATTCCGTCTCGCTCCATCTACTTCCGGATCCCTCGGTACCATAGGCACAGGGACTCCGCCCCCACCGCCGTCGTGTCCGTGATCCTTAGTTGCCCCACTGCACTACATTGCCTCCCATCCGTCTCTTTCACCGCCACTCTTTCACGATCACCTTCAATGGCCCAACTGACTTTGTATACCATTGAAAAAACTGTTTTGGTTCTATTATTTTGAGTTTTGTTCTGTGAGGAGCCTTTTCAGTATTGATATCCGCCAGGTTTCAATTTAACACTACACATAGTTGAATACCAGTAAAAATATTCATTTTTAATAAACACACAATACATAATAAGTTTTTTATTGTTTCGTTAGTTTACCTTAGTAAAATTAAATATGCATTTGGTAAAATGGTTATTTAAATTTAATAACATGTGAAATATTTCTTATGTTTACATATGTTAAAGTAGATTTCCAACAAAAATTCGCTACCCACAATAAAATCACTAAAGGATTAGGGTTTTGTAGCCCTCATGGCTGTGTATGAAAATTGTTTTTTATTTAAATTCATGTTCAGGCTACATTATTTGACTGTGGATAAATAACATTGATTTGTAAAAGTTTCAGTGTACGTTTAATAAGTGCTGGTACGTAGTATTTACGTACGTAGCGTAACGTACGATTCATAAAAGCTCTGTACTTCATGTAAAATGCTTTACATAAAGCGGACTTGATGTTAGTAAGTAATAAATAATAATAATAATAATAATACTTTATTCTCCAAAAGCCAAAAAAATTTTACAAAAGGAACATACCCTTATAAGTAAATTACAATATTACCAATTATAAAATATATATTAATTTCGCTCAGGCTGACCTTATTACATTAACTTATTCTTACAATCTAATATACAAGTTAAAATATACAAAAGGGACGATAATAAATAAAGAAAAAGTACACCTTTACAACTTTACATAGTCAATTAAATTAGGCTAATGGAAAAAGCCCTCCAAGGCAGAGCCTGATTGGAGAAAAGCAAACCATATACTTAATCTATTATAAACTATTAATTGCAGTCAGTCAAATACAAATAGTATCATTAATTAATATAACAGTAAAGTAAAACTATTAAAGATACAAATTCAAAAATAAAGATCATCCATCCCTTAAACTCAAGTTACAATAAAAACAAAATGTTTAGTAGTTTACAAAACAAATAAAATAATTACATTTCAGTTTCAACAATTGAACATAAACCCTTGTGTGCCGATACATTAAAAATTAGGTTTCAAATTTTACTTATACATGTTTAATATTTTCATCTGAAAGTATACTACTATAAGCTTTGACAGTCTAAAGTAACGGTAAAGTATTATTTACATATACTCACATACATCTACATTCATACTTACACATTTACATTCACCCATTTATACATGCACATTCATTTGTAAGAACATATCCATACAAAAATGTCTAACAAATAGATCTTTCAATAAATAGAAGATAATAGACGCTAACAACACTGCACTAAAATTTTACAAATATAAATAAATAAATAGTCAGAAATTTCTGAATTCATACAACCTATTCTATACTATCATTTTCACTTGCGTACATTTTAAAACATCTACTTATGTAAAGATAGGTTATTGTTCATATTTTTATAATAGCATTTTTATATACTAAATTTGAACATGTATTAGCATTTCATTAACGTCCTCGATTGTTAATAGCCAGCTTCTTATATGCCTAGCAAACAATTTAGCATTGTTGATGTCTTTTATTTGTTGAGGTATTTTGTTGTATATTAGAGGAGCTAAAAATTGATATGTCTTAGTGAAATAAGTTCTCGTTTAAGTTTTTGCAATATGTTAATTTTCTCATTGGATGACGATGAAATTGAAACCCGATTTCTTATTATAATTAACTTTTCCTCATTAATGATTGAGAGTAAATTTTACACTCTTCACAAATATTTAAATGTTGTAATAATTATAAAACAAACAAATAATGAAAGGAACGTACATAGAAAGTTAAAATTCTCCTCAGTTTGGTAACTTTAGGGATTTACTAATTACTAATCACAAACAAACTTACTAATTAACGTTGCATTCAAATGTAATATTTAAGTGTTTCAGCTAATTAGCTACCCATAGATTTGTTAGATAATTATACATAACATTTAATTGATTTAAACTCCTCGAATTTATTTTATCGTTATCATAAAACTATCAGTTTAATGTAAGGAAAAATTCTGTAATAAATGCAGTCACAAACATTATTTAAATATTTAATGAAAATAACAAAACAATGAAAAAATAAGAAATATTACAAATGTGGAACTACAACAATAATATATTTTATTGTGAAACTCACACAAGACATTACAGCTCTAATATAAATGATTTTATGCCGTACACACTTTTTGGAATAATGAGAAAAGTTTAGGGGTTTATTTGTTCTGAAAATCTATCAAAATACTCACTCGATTCACCATAATGTCGGAATGTTTTTAAATATTTTTGTTTAATATCGATTTGCCCTAGCTGTTGGGCTAGTAATGAATTGTCCTTTCTGAGAAACAGTTGAACACATTTAGTAACCAGACTACACTTATCACACCCATCCTACACTTTTACTATCATTCATATTCGCCTTAAAATACGCACGACGTCAGTGTCTCATATGAAGGAATATTTTACAATCAACGTTTTCTTTGGCATAATTTATGGTTATAATATTTATAAAGCTTTTAAATTAAAGTGGTAATACAAATTAAGCTTTTCAATTTAAACAATAACTAGTTATAAAATATTCTAGTTAAACACTATAATCAGCTGTATGATGTGTTTTTTTTTTAATTAAAGAGGATTTTATAATAATTGTAAAATTGTTCGGTTTTATAATACTTTAATCACTGCATTATGTATTCTATAGTGATAGAAGCAGTGAACACTATTTTTAAATTAATACTTTTCTTTTTTTAACTACTATAAAAATCAAATACTGATACAACAAAATTTATTTCTTAGGATTTTCTATAAAATAAATAAACGAGTACATTACATGTTACATGATCTGCCGTAAAAAATGCACGCTGCTGGCGTGATTCGGATTCCACGTAAAGCTGTAGGTCTCTTAGTTGCAGTTCATTAATAGTCCTTTCTGAGGAACAGTCGAACAAATTTAGTAACCAGACTACATTCATGCACACTCATCCTACACTCATATCATCATTCATATTCACCTTAAAATACGCACGACGTTGTGTCGGTGTCTCAAATATATAGTATAGTATATTTCAAGAATAGTATATTTCATAACAAGAGTGGAAAGTGGGGTTTTGCATGTTCGAGACCATATGTTTGAAGTGCGAGACTTGTCGAGCACTTCGAATGGTCGAGAACTTTCACTCGAGTTTTGAACGATACTTTTCACTACACTACGGAATAAAAACAGGTGTTGACTGTGGAAAATTTTCGGTTGTAAACAATGTTACTTTCGGTAGTAAACAATAGACAGCTGTTGAAAATATGATGTTTCGCAGGTTGTAAACACATAACGAAAACAGCTAAACTCATAGTAGTGTAGTGAAAAAGACATTTTCCATGCGTTGTTATTGCATATTTACAAAGAGGCTTCACCACAAAGAAAAAAATAAACAGAGGTAACTTTGTTGTGGTCGCAGTGAATACCTCCATAGTTGTACATGTCTTTATACATTAACATTAATAATTACTGACATTTATCTTGAGGAAATGGGAGGGGGGGACTGACATGGAGGTGACCATGCCATCGCATGGCAAACAAGAGAAATAACAGCTCGACACCCAAATATACCATAAAATTGAATGCGACCTCCTCTGTAGCTTCATCCACAGACTGTTTTTGCTGCACATTCTTGTCACTGTTAGAATATATGTGTGATCTTTGCATTAAGACCTTTTATTTTTCTTTCCTTACATTCTTATCATAGCCAAGTTAACTTTTAATTTGACACTCCGTTGTAGCCTGTTTTGAAACAACTAGCGTTTTCCCACAAGGATGGTTATAGCAGTGGGGCCTAAGTACGGAGACTTCTTAAACATAAGAATAAATTTGGATTCAGAAGAATAGTTCCCTTTATTAGAATAGTGTGTATTCACATATAGAAAAATATTCACTCTTTGACTTCAAGTACTTCAAATTTTTTGTTTTTCAATTTTATATTTTCTAATTTTAACAAAAGTGGCCTTATTAGAGAGCCGTTTTGCTCCTAAAAAACGCAAAAACATCTGTTTCTATTTCAACAATTCCGTCCGAATTAATGATCGTATCATACCACTTGAAGTGTCATTTGACAGGTGAAGAACTGTTCTCGTGGACCATAAGTTAGTTTCTACGGTTAAATAAGGGCAGCCACACAGACATTAGGTAGCTTACTCGATGTGATTGTTAATATATGAAATGTTAGATGCCATTCTTGACCATTTTAAATTTCAAAACTAATGTAATCAACTTATGGTCCACTAGACTGAACCTTTCGTAATCATACAGTGTTCACTATAAACTCATTGAATAACTACAAACCATTCGTTAACTAATAAACACGTTAACTAAATTTTGTGGCCCTCTGGTGGTAAAATTGCATTTCTACTATAGAGTTGTCTGCGTCTGGGGCTGTCAACTTTCCAGCATTGGCTTGGAAGTTTGGGAAACAACCACTTTCAACCAAAAACGTGTTTGAATTTCCTGCAGATTTTAGACCCAAGCCCATGAACACGTCACATATATTGTCGGAAAAATAAACTTAAAAATTTTTGTGACCACTTCCGTGGTCAGTATAATCTAGAACAACGTTTATCATATTAGATAGTGGTAGGTTACTACTCTGTTCTTATGTATGAGTCTGACCGTGGAAGACCTTGATGGCGGGTCGGTGTCCGGGCACAGACCTGGGAACCACTTCCATTGTTGTCCCTTCTCCTGGGAAACAAGGGCTTAGAAAACACTCGTAATTGCTTCGTTAAAGGCTCCAAACAGGTTTCTCCGAACGTTCTGTGTAATTAATATATTGCGAATGCCGAAATAAATGAGAGAGGACGGAACTTTCTTTGAAAATAGTGCTAATTGGTCCAGATTCTCATCCATTCGAATGTAGTACAAGAGATTGCCCAATATAAATCCACGTATCCAGGTGGATAGTACGTATCCAGGTGTACTATCTTGCTACCTTGGGCTAAGATTGTAACAACGCAATTTTGTCCCGATCGATAAAATTGTATAGTTGTAGGATCTCCATGATATTTTTGGAACAAAAATAAAACGTAGCAGATTTGTCCACACGTTTGCTGGTCCGTAAACATTTAAATGATGTTTAGTAGTGTATGTCACTAAGTCAAATGAAAAATACTGCGCTAGATGAAATGTTTAAGCTACTGCTCTGAATGTGTACTTTATTCAACTATTGAATAAAGTTTATAAACTATTGAATTATTTGCTTAGTTAGAGATTCGAACCCTGGAACTTGGACGGAGCCTTAACCAACCACTAAGCCGCCACCGCTGGCTAATTTGCATAATAAAAAAAAGATGGTCATTGAAATAACGTCACAATAGTGTTAAAAATTCATTTATGGATGGTTGCATATGGGGTTTTTTTTTTATAAGCTATAACTTACTAATTTAAAAAAAATATAAAGTATATAATGTATATATTTGAAAAAAGGTTATAAATTAATCTTATATTAGTAAAAGTATAATTTATGCTAGCTAATCCCTCCGTAAAAGAGTGCAGGGGCATTCTGTAACTATGTGATCCATTGTTTAGATAGGCTTCCCGCGAACAATAGATCTAATTGAGTACTTTTATTGTATGACATGTATCACAGACTTGGGGTAAACTAACGTTAATTACAAAACACAAGTAATCAAAATGTAATCAATTCATGTTCAAAAGTCCATATCATACATCAAAGTTGTTAGTATCTTGCTGGTAAGAAACAAACTATTAGGTAAGTAGTATTTATAAAAAGAGGCTCGTGGACATTTGTGAAGGGGTGAGAGGTTCGTGGATATTTGTGAAGGGGTGATAGGCTCGTCGACATTTGTGAAGGGGTGAGGCTCGTGGACATTTGTGAAGGGGTGAGAGGTTCGTGGATATTTGTGAAGGGGTGATAGGCTCGTCGACATTTGTGAAGGGGTGAGGCTCGTGGACATTTGTGAAGGAGTGAGAGGCTCGTGGACTTTGGTGAAGAGGCGAGAGGTTCGTTGTGTTTTTTGTTTTTTAACTTTACTCGCCAGTTTCACGTGGGCCTCTGCGTGAACTGAATTCAATGAGCTTATTATAAACTTAGCCTTTTTTATAAACTTATTATAAAATGGGGAAGCCTTAGCCACTGAACTACCATGCCGGCAATAAGCATTATGTATATTATTTAAATGTTTTAGTCGTGAGTATAACAAATAGTCGTCAAAACCAAGTTACAAAAAAATTAAATGATTAAAATGAATCATGCATGGCATTGAATTATTTAGACGAATAACATTCCTTTTGAATTAAATAATCTTTTAACTATTTGCTGGTTAATTTGTTTTTAGTTTAGAGTTCATAACTTAGGTAAGTGCGTTTAAATGTTGACCCAGATCTGGCATGCATGATAAGTACCTTATTTGCACATCTGAACACATGGTAATGCAAATTCAAACAGTCCAATCAGACTCTTGGCTTCGACCACAAGTCTAGTGCTAACTAACCATGTTGTAATTTTGTTATTGTTACTCTTCTTGCCCCAATCAACACGGGGGCTGGCAAGTTTTATGCATTTTGAATGACCTTGTGCTCCCTCCAGCTGCTTCTGACTAAGGTTTATTTGTTACCTTTAATAATCTCGTAGGTGTCGTAAATTCCTCATATAACCTACAAACGTTTTGGGGAAATTTTAGACGATAGCTTCCGTGCTCGGTTCTCTTAATACCGACACAGCGTCCGCTCAATGGTTGCCATCAACGTGAACACTACTAGTGAAGTCTGGCGTGTCCATGTTGAATGGTAGTCAAGGTTCGGACGTTAAGTAAGGAAGAGAACTAAGTGTCAGACTTGTCAGTTAGCTGAAAATCAGACCAACACTATGTGGTTAGAATTCCACGTAAAGCTGTTGGTCCATAGTTGCCCTGGCTATTGGGCTATTATTAAATAGTCCTTTCTGAGCTAAGTCAAACTCAGATAGTAACAATGACTACATGCGTTCATATACACTCATTCACCCTTCATATTCGCCCATATCTCCACGATCGGCGTCTAGAGATGAATGGTGATTAATGAATAATGAAACGAGATAAATATAAGACAAAACAAAAATGAACTCTGCACCTCCGTGGATCTATTGTCCATGGATGGAGTGGAAGTTTCCGGAGCTTGTTGAAGTGAAAACCCGTGCAGAACTGAATCAACCTTATTAGCTCGTCGAGCTGTGACTGACCTGCAATTTGTTTACAGAGTGCTTCATGGCCACGCCGGTTCAGTAGAGACTATTGGTCTAAGAGTTACAAAGTATCCCTTTGGCTTAAGAGGTCCATTTGTTTGCTCATACTTTGGAACGTGATTCGGTAGTCAGATGTGCTTGCTTTACAAACAGGCTTCACAACATAGATTTTTTTCGACAGAAATAATGGCCGGTTTCTAATGATGCTCACAGCACCATACATTTCTTGACTGTGTGATTAAACTCACACTCAGCCAGTAACCCCCTTTTCTCAAGTGTTGCATATTTGGACCTGAAGGTTGTTTTGACACTTGGGAGTTCAACTGGTCGGTGCCATGGCCAGTGGGTTATTATTAAAATATAAATGGTTCCAAGGAATTGGCACAAACTTTCCCCCATATTAAACACTAAAAAATGAAAACTTTGAAAATTACCAGTTTGATTCCCAAATATGTTTTTTGCCATAACTAAAAAAATAGTCAAGTTAGATACATGCGGTTTTTACTAAAATATTTTAAATTGTAATTCACATCTTTCCTGAACATTTAATCAAAATTGTTATTAAAATTCTATTTTCGTATATTTTTTGCCTATAAAAATTTAAAAAAACTAAAATTTCAAAAAAGTGAAAAATCATTCTGGAGATATTGGCTAAATACACATACATACCAAATTTCATAAAAATTGATCCATCCGTTTGGTCTCCAGCAAACTGCACATACACACAGACAGACACACATATGGACAAACATCAAAATTTTTTTTAAAAATCCACTTTTTTGGGTCCAGGAGACCCTAAAATAGATTTTTAGACAAACTTGTAAAAAACATTTTTTTTGCAATCACAGTTCTTTATGCTAACGCATTTGCGAGAAAGTAAAAAGTAAGTGTTGTATTGTATTTAAATGTCTTTTATTTGGATTTGGCGAAGTTTATTTCATTATTATTGGAAAAAGGACCGTCTGGTGGTCTTTAGCACTGTGCCATTCGCCAACAACTTAAGTGACCTTATTTCCATGAGGTATATAGGGCAAGGTGGCCTCTCGACACCATAATTCTTATGGTGCCTCAAACAAGGTCGTACCATTGTTGTTTGGTGTTTGGGTAGAGTTGGAAATGGATCCTATCTTTTTTTGCTATTTAGTATTCAATACTTTCTACTCCTTTTGTATGATAAATGTTAATGGTCGATTCGTGACAGTTATGAATTGGTAGCAAATATTTTGACAACGGTATATTTAATCATAACTCATCCTATCATTTCACCTGCAGGGAAATCTCTAAATATACACTCTATTTGTTGATAAATATTTCAAAGAAAACTCTAAACCAGTTTCAGTTATATTCCACATGTAGCTCATGCTTAAGTGTATGTTTAAGGAGGATGATCTTTTCAACCTTTCTCTGCCCATCCCCATTTAGACTGACTATCTCTGCGGTAACTCATCAGAGTAAGGGGGAGAACCACTACATTAAAAGTGAATATTGCCGATAAAAACACCCATTCAAGGTCAGTATTCGAACCCATGCTATCTCTAAATTGGGCTCAAAATCCTGACGCAGTGGTTCCCAACCTTTTATCCCGAGGTCCACTAAACCCTTTACTCAAATGCGACGGACCACAAGCGTTTTTTTTTTTTTTGGTAGGTACTTGTAAGTAATTAAGAAGTACAAACACTTAAAGCGTTTTAACATGGTTTGAATACTTTACAATTGAAAATAGAAAACATACAACAAGCCAAACAGTATAAACAGTGAGCTAAAATTTTTTAAAACTTGTTGGAAGTGTCTCATAACTAACAAATAATAAAATTCCTAAAAAATGTAAATTTAAATTACATTACAAGTCTCTCAGTGACTTCCTTGGTCCTGTATCTCACTGGAAAGGTGTTCAATATTTAGCTTCAAAGAAGTCAAAGCCAGTCTGAATGGAGCATCTAAGTACAGCAGACGGTGCTAATTCCATACTTATTCTTAACGAGACTTGATGTTGAAAATACAGGCTCACTGAAAAGTGAAATTAAATGGGAACAGAATTTAAAGTTAACAGCCTTTATAACAGTCAAGAGGACGTCATTGAGTTCAAAACTCAAATGTTTGCAAGCATTTCTCTGTGGATTATGCAGTAAGTTACCTGCAATTCACTTCCTGCTTAGTTCCTATCAAAACTTTGAAGGCCACAGGTTGGGAATCACTTCCTTAGTCTACTCTGCCACCAGCTAGTCCAGAGTTGTATTTAGTACAGACCAAATAATCCGTAAGTTAGTGGTTCCTTGGATGGTATCAAGGACCGTAGGGCAGAACGTTGGCATCTGGGTTAATTATGCGCACCAATGGATGTCCCTCTCCAAGGACAGTTGTAAAAATCTCGGATGGAACAAAAAAAGCTGTTTTTGTTTTCTTCTAAAAATATGTTTTTATTATTTAATGATTGTTTACATTTTTATTGTGGCAGGTAAGCAAATAAATTATTGTAAAATAACTTATTTTACAATAAGTTCAGTGCTCCTAGCGGTGAAACGGTTAAGTATATAAAAAATACCGAGAATAAAAAATTCTTAGAATCACTAGTAAAACCTAAATCCACTATTAAAAAAATGGGGCTCCAATAAGACATTTCAAAGTTGGCCACCATATTGGAAAATGGCAACCTAATTTTAAAATTTGACCTGCATAATTGTAATGAGCACAAAAAATGAGGTTAAGTTCTCCATTTAAAGTTTGTTGAATCTCTGCAGGTTTAAAAGATCCCAATGGTGGCACACTTAAAAGAGTCATCCTGTAGAATCGCAGATAGCAGTTGAGTTATTTATCTGTGATAGAATATTGCAATAACATAAAACAAACATTTAACACAAGTTTCCAATATCACCAAACTCACGATGAATTAAAAAAAACACATGTTCAATGATTGAATAAATCGTGGATAGATTTTGAACAGACTGTACACATTAGACATAGTAGGAGAAGTATTGTGGTGGGTACTTCGCTTGCACTACCTCTCCTACACGCCTAGCACCATGGCCCGGTCTGTACTATTGTAGTTATATTTTAAAATATTATCAATGTTGAATTTTATTTGTTTATGTTACAGTTAAACAGTCGGCCTTGATGTGAATGTACTGTCTAAATATTATATGATGATCATTCGAATAGTTTCCATTGTGACCGAGAAAAATAGCAATACTTCTATTCATTAGATTTGTTGTGCTTACTCTCACACTGTTGTTACGGTTTCCTAGCGAGAAGCAGCGCTGACCTAAGCGACGGTCTGTAAAGCAGAACAGAACGTGCAGAAGAGGCTCATGAACAGAAGGTCGCTTGAGCAAGCGTATGTACTGATGAAGACATTGAGAACTGCTAATGTGAGGATAAATGGGTGACGGGAGTCGTAGGTTGGCCAACAGAGATGACTCAATTGTAACCAAGGTTGGCCGGAGGTATTTAGAGCGACTCTCATCCGGTTGGGATTGTGATACATGGAAATACAGTAACATCGTAATCACTCGTACTTGAAATTAGGCATGTCCAAGGGAGTGATTAATTTCCCTGCTTGTATACATTAACACGCTTTGTATATATTATAGTTAGTGTGTATTATAATTTAATGCTTCTTTAATAGGGGTGACAAATATTTTCAAAATATCGATTTATCGAATTATCGATATATCGCAAACTAAATATCGATACTACGATAATATCGAAACAAAATTATCGATATATCGGGTAACCGAAATACCGAATTGTAATTCATTTTTCTATTTAAATTTATGCACTAACTCTTATGTCATAACCAAAAATATGATTTGCTGTCACTATTTAAAATAGCCCACTGAATGTAAAAATTTAATACATCTATCTCCTCGAAACAAGTTGTGGTCTGAGGGAATTAAACAAAAAAATGCAAAATAATAATTATGCCTTTAATTACTATGGTAATTATAACAGAATAATCTAATAACATTGTTATTTTCGGTTTTCACATTAAAAAATGCTATTAGGCTCCATATAATCATTAAACTTCCACCCACTGACCTACAATTAAATAAATTTTAATGCATTAACCTCACGTATAAAACTATTACTTCAATGCATGTTTCGTACGCATAAGAGGAAATTTAATGGTTTTTTCGGATTGGGTTTTCAACATATATCATGTTGCCGTTGTCTCATACACTTTAGCTACGTATTGCCCTGTACTATATTAGTCGGGCACCAAGTTACTTGTACTAATAAGTTTGAAGGCGGAGTTCAATCCTACCTAGATTTTTTAATTTAATTCACTTGTCTTCTGTAACTTACTCTGTCGATAAGTCCTTTACACAAAATAGTCTACTGCATTGGGCTATTAAAAAGGGTGCATCTCCTCAAACTAATTATCCTTCTGTGTATTTTCCGCATACATCCTCATACTCATGATGTACAAACCAAGGTTATTTGATAACTTCACTACCAGTGGCAGCTCTTCCCCTTGTATGTCCACCTTAGCCCCTGTGCTTCTTCCATACTTATGTATTCGTTTTCGCTTTGATACCTCATTCCTCTTTCTTCCAACACCTTCCTCCACTCTTCCAGTCTCACTTGAAGTATCTCCTGGGTTCTCTCACAGATCACCACATCATCTGCAAACATCATGCTCCATGGCGCTTCTCTCTTTACTCCATTTACCATACAGTCCATTACCAGGTCAAAGAGGTACGGACTGAGAACCGACCCTTGGTGTAGCCCTACTCTCACTGGGAAGTCTTTAGTGGTACCCACACTGGTCCTTACTTGCGTCATTACTCCTTCATACATCCCCTTTACCACTCTCACATACTTCTCGGGTATGCCTTTACATCTCATACTTCTCCATACCTCCTGCCTGGGCACTCTATCATAAGCCTTTTCTAAGTCAATAAAAGTCATATGAAGGTTAGCCCGCACCTCTCTGTGCCTTTCCATCAATTGTCGCAGTGCAAATATTGCATCCGTTGTTCCCCTTCCTGGCATAAATCCAAACTGTTCTTCACACACTTCACTCTCCTCACGCAATCTACCCTCAATGATCCTCTCCCATATCTTCATTGTGTGGGACATCAACTTTATCCCTCTATAATTTCCACAATCTTGGATATCGCCTTTTCCCTTGTATATGGGAATAAGTATACTCTTTGTCCACTCATGTGGCATTTTTTCCCTTTGCCAAATCTTCCTCATCAGATCCCAAAGCACATCAATGCCCCGTTCACCCAGACACTTCCATGCTTCCACTGGTATTTGGTCTGCACCAACTGTCTTTCCATTTTTCATCTTCCTCATCGCCCACTCCACCTCTTCTCTACTTATCATCACAGTCATTCCCTCATTTGCTTCTCCGTCCTCATACTTCTCCCTCTGATTTTCCTCATTTAGTAGTTCCTCAAAGTATTCCAACCACCTTCCTAGTATTTTTTCCTGATCATAAAGTACCACTCCTGAACCATCCTTCATCTGTTTAATCGATGTTATGTCCTTACGTGATTTGTCCTTTGCTTTCGCAATCCTTATTAATTGCCTGTCATCTTGGTTTCTTTCCAGATCTTCGTATGCCTCCTCCATGGCCCTCGCTTTTGCCTTCGCAACAGCCCGCTTTGCCTCCTTCTTTGCAATCTTAAAGGCTTCCTTTTCTTCCTGTCCTCCCCTCAGATCCCATTGCTTCTTTGCCTCCCTCTTCAGTCTCACCCTTCTCTGAACCTCCTCGCTCCACCACCACGCTTCCTTGTCCTGTGGTGGTCCCTTTCCAGACGTTCTGCCTAGCACTTCTTCTCCATATCTCCTTATAACCTCTCCATTTATGTTCCACCACTCTTGTACATCCTCCGGCAATCTCAGCTCACGCAGCACCTTTTCCCTAAATTCTTCCTGAAGACTCTCCTCTTTGAGCTTCCACCACTTAATCCTTCTTTCTCCATAACTTTTGAATTTCCTGACTTTCCTTACCCCCATCTCACAATCAGCTACTACCAGCCTATGTTGGGCTGCTACACTTTCGTTTGGTATGACCTTGGTGTTCTTTATTTCCTTTCTATGTCTCCTCCTACACAGGATGTAATCTATCTGGCTTCTCTGTTCACCACTCTTAAAAGTTACGAGTTGTTCTCTTCTTCGTTCGAAAATGGTATTTGAAATTACCATATCAAAAGCCACTGCATACTCCACAATCCTCTCTCCTTCTGCATTCCTTTCGCCATAGCTCCATCCCCCATGTACTCCATCCTCCCCACTTCTTCTCCCGCCTACATGTCCAT
Source organism: Stictocephala bisonia (assembly GCA_035578905.1). Lineage (NCBI taxonomy): Eukaryota > Metazoa > Arthropoda > Insecta > Hemiptera > Membracidae > Stictocephala > Stictocephala bisonia. The sequence continues at coordinate 811,968 of JAQJVL010000319.1, forward strand.
TCAAATCTCCCCCAATTATGACCCTTTCGTTGTCTGGTATCTCCATTGTTGCTCCATCCAGCAATCTCCAGAAATTGTCCTTTTCTTCCTCAGAACACCCCGTTTGGGGTGTATACACACTCAGCACCGTGACTAGCTCATCCCCCACGACCAACTTTACACTCATGATCCTATCGCTTATCCTTTTAACCTCACACACTTCCTCCTTGAGGTCCCTATTCACGATAATCCCCACTCCATTTCTAGAATCCCTATCTGCATTTAGTGATATGATATATCGGACCAAAATATCGATATGGCCGATATTATCGAAATAAAATATCGATGCTAATATATCAATATATCGAGACACATTTATCGGTATTTCCGATACATCTATATATCGTTGCCATCCCTATTATTTAGAGTATTTTTTTATACATTAAGTGATTTTTCCAAATATTTGGCCTTTTTTTCGACAATATCCATCCTCAATTGTCCAAAATACTTGAATGAGATATACGTGGATTTGGGAGATGAGTACATTTAATTTAATACGGTTTGTCATTGTAATGGATTGGTCGCTATTAAAATAATTAACAATAGTAAACTTTTCAAAAAGTAAAGACTTGCAAAATAAAAATGTTCAGTATCAAACACTAAAATGTTACCTCTATTGTGAATTTGACTGAATATTTAAAATTCATTTTGGCCTCTTGATAGTCTAGTTGTTAGCACTTCTGCTTCATATGCAGGATGTCATGGTAATGGACCGTTGTCTCTAAACAACTTTAGTGCTGACAGTGAAAAATTGCCGCTGGTAGACTGAGAAAAATATTGAGCCGGTGGGCGAGCGGTCTAAAGCGTTAGAACTTGGTACCTGAATAAAGATAGCGCAGGTTCGAATCCTGGCCTTGACTGTTAGTTTTAATTAGTAATATTCACCTTGTACTGTCCTGAGTCTCCTCCTTACTGTGTCAGATAAGTCCCCCGCACAGATCAATAGTCTATGAGGAATGGGCAGAGAAAGGTTAAAAAGGAGACCCACATCTACTTAAAATAATTGTCCTTCCTGTGAATATTTTAATTAGTATAAGTAAAAAATGTTAATTTCATAATTATAACATAATAATACATGGATAATCTTATAATTATTATTTTAAATTTGCATCTATGATCACGATTATTTGTACCCATTCGTAATGCGTTAATTTAGAAATTAACTACCAATCGAATGTTAATTTAGAAATGTGAACTGACAATCGAAATTGAAGTCTCGTTCATAATAATGTATGAACTATTTTAGGAAATTGTTAATAAATGGGCACTTTAACATATACTGAAGTTACGTGGCGAAAATGAGAAACGTGAATACTCTTTGAAGAAAGTTACGCGTCATTAACGCATTGTTGTTTCAGCTGGGAGGCTTTTAAAGAGAGATTTGTTGTTTTGAGAACTTTAAACACAAAGAACGAGCGCCGAATGGATCGAAAGTACTTCAAAGCGAGCTTGTTGCCCCTGACTATTAGGGATGGCAATTATTTTCAACATATCGATATATCGAACTATCGATAAATCACAAACAAAATATCGATATAACGATAATATCGAAAGAAAAATACCGATATATGGGGACCGATATATTGAATTACGAATAATATTAGTTTGTTTAAAACTATACACTAACTCTTATGTCATGACCAAAAGTACATTTATGTTTTGCTGTCACTATTTAGAATAGCCTACTGAATGTAAAAATTAAATAAATTTATCTACACGAAACAAGTTGTGGTCTGTGGGGGTTGAATGAAAAAAAAATAATTATACCTTTAATTATTATGGTAATCATAAAAGAATAACGTAATCCCATTGTTATTTTTGTTTTTCAAATATAAAAATGTCACTAGGTTACTTATACACACTACAAATTTAAAAAACTCACTAAACTACATTTTAGTGTGTTAACCTCACGTAAAAATACCAAATAAAGTGACTATTATTTCAATGCATGTTTTGTATGCATAAGAGGCAATTAAAATGGTTTTTTTTCGAATCGTGATGATTTTGAGCAGAGAGAACAACGTCAATATTTAGTGATATAATATTTATCAAATCAAAATATTAATATGGACGATATTATCGAAAGAAAATATATCGATACATCGAAACATATTTATCGTTGCCATCCCTACTGACTATTGTTGTTGGTCTTGAGTCACTTATCTCCGGCGATCGTTCAATTACTTTGCTGTTGGAAGAGGTCAGTGTGCGTCCATAACGCCGTTGCTTTATTGTACGATCCTTTGTCGCCTTGACAATAGCCTCTATTGTCATCTATAATGACTCTATAACACGTTGCATCATTCCATGTCTCATCTCAAATTCTTTTTTTCCACCCACTCTTCTATTCGTAAGATTGAAATTCTTCTCTTGATAAAAGGACAAAAAGGTTTTGTGCAAGGAGATCTTTTCTTGCAATGCTTTTTAGGAGATGAGCTAACTCTAGATGACTGAGATGTCTGAGTAGGACTATCGTGTATGTGTTTAAAGGCAATACTTAAATTCTACATACATTCGAAAACCCTTTTGAAAGTGGAAGACTCACGCTAGTTATGTATACGATGTGATTGTTATGTATAATGTAGATTTGTTATGTAGACGATACGTTTTTATGGTTGCATTGCCTCCCTCCCATTACAAATATTCTGATCAACGATGCAGCTATTATGTTAACCCTCCCCCCCCCCATTGTGTGTGCAAGTTTGTTTGTGTATCTTTGTGTATGTGTGTACGCGCGTGATTGTTGGAGTATTTGAGTAAAAATAGGGCATATGATGTACTCATTATTCATTTCTAAGACGCCGATCGTAGAGATTTGGGGAATATCAGGGTGAGTGAGTGTAGACGAACGAGTGAAGTCATTGTTACTATCTGAGTTCGACTTAGCTCAGAAAGGAATATGTATTAATAGCCCAATAGCCAGGGCAACCATGGGACCTACAGCTTTACTGGAATCCGAACCATGTAGTGTTGGTCTTATTTTCAGCTAACTGACAAGTCTGACATTCAGTTCTCTTCCTTACACAACAGCTGAACCTTGACTGTCATCCAACCCCAGACTTGTCTAGTAGTGTTGACGTCGATGGCAACCATTGAGCGGACGCCGTGTCGGTATTAATAGGGCCGAGCATGGAATCTATCGCCTACAACCTTCCAAACACTTTGTCCTCAAGTAGCTGGGTTACAGCACTGCGCCACCAGTGCATTGAAAGAGTGAAAGGAGCGGGCAGAGTTTTTGAATAAAAAGCTAATTAGATAATATTCTTAGTTTTAAATTGATGATACGCGTCCATCAGTATTGTGGTCCAGTATTTTTTTCATCAAACCACAAATAGATATTCTATAATATTTCTCAAATGTTCATTGAATCACACTTATTCTGATAAATTACATTATTCATCATAGTTGTTATGCACATACTGTGCTTTGAAATTTGACGACTCATTTTTGTCCTCAGGTAGAAATTGCTTTTGTGACAATTATATTTTTTTGAGCAAAGATACAAAGTGAAAAAATATGTTTTATATCTTGTGACTAAATGAAGTAAATTTGTTTTTCTGACTCAACATTTACAATCAGTGTCTCAGACAAAAGAAGATTTCGTCCCAGACGCTATTAAATAATTTGGTGGATCACATCATTGACAAGTTTAGGACTGTGTCATTGACGATTTCGCCCCAGATGGAAGTTCAACCTATACTAGGATTACGTCTTTCTAGATCCAACGCACCTAATTAATGTTCAGTAATATCTTAAATAATTTGCTAGGGTGTCTTTTGTACCCTAAATATCGCTTTCGTTTCCTTAAAATCTAAAGAGCATTCGATTCAAAATGACCACAACACATAAAAAAATATTCGATATTTTCTAACATTATTAACTTTCGAATTCTCGATTTGAGAGTTAAAGGAAAAATGAAAATTATTAATTTTACTCCTAATTACTATACGGTATATTTGACGATAATCCTCGACACTTCTTGTCCAACACTCTCTCCAGTAATGCATCTTCAGCTTCTTTTGTGTTCCACAGTCGTCCGTGTGTAGGAATGTGAGATTTTTAAGTTGTTTTTTCTCTACATTCCCAGGTGTTATTGCAATAACGCTTTGCATTAAAGCGCATATAACCTTAAAATCAAATCAAATTAAATATTCTTTATTTTACAGACAGTACAAACTACATGACAAGATTCAATCAATATACAAACTGTTTAATATAACATAAAATCGTATCTAGAGCAACCAACCACAAGAGTGCCATGATTAAACTTACAACTTAAAACTCTGACTATCACTAACAAATTCATAATTACTTTAATACCACTTGGAGATAGGAAAATCTCCAAGTTAATTTTATAAGATCTTACAGTATTTCATATCGATCGTTTATAAAATTAGGCAAGGCACGTAGAGATGTATACTGTTATACTCAAGATGGTTTTTATAATACCATGTTTTATGTCTTGGAACAGATAGCAATTTTGCCTCACAAAGGCAAAAGATTTAAAGATGCACAAACCAGGAAAAGTAAGAATGTTTAATTCCTGGAAAAGGGTTTTGTATTAGAAACGGAGATGCTTTCTAGACATAGCCCGCAATGCTTTTTTGAAGCTTAATACAAGAATAGATCTTTCATTTTCATTTCCCCAAATCTCTAAGCAGTAGAACAAGTGAGGGTAAACAATTCCGTAGTAAGCCATGAGAAGAAGTTCAGTACTTCCAACCGTTGAGGGTTTTCTTCCCTATACTCATTCTCTATACTTAACGACTATGGTACCAAATATGAATTTACGTATTCCTGCGAGGCTAACTAACTTGTATCCATAAGTAAAGCACTCTGTAGCAGAATAATATAATAGAGATGTTTCCAGAGTCTTCTGATGTAAGGAGTATCTTGTTAAGGTGGTTGAGTTGTGTAAAACTCCCCAATTAGAGGCCTAATCCTCTAGGGATGCAAAATATATATTTGGTTTAAAAAAATACTTTTTGGGACGCATAAAGCTAAATACATTTTGATATCAACACGTTTACAATGGTAAAACTAAAACCACAAAATTTAGATCTTAGCAGTAGAAATGCTTCATTGTAGCAAAAGTCAAACATAAATAATGGGAGAGTAGTCCTTTATCCAAAGTACGGATATGGTCTGCTACACTCATTCTCCATGCAACAAGTGTGTATCCTGTTAGTTCGCCATTGTGTCCTGCCGAGGTAACGGTCCTTGATATCTCCTTCCATCTCCAGGCTACGTTTACACTTTGTATGACATTGCCTTAAGATCAACGACCTTCATAAGAGATTTGGTAATTTCCATAGTCAAAGAATAGACGACATGCATCAAATTGTTGCTTACATTTTATTTTTACTATATATAAGTGGTTTAGGCGTTGTAGAATTGTAGTTTTGGAGTGAATGAATGTGGGAATTGTTTTAGACAGTACAATTTAAAACATTTTCCAAAAAATATGGAACAAAGATTCACATCCCCAATACAATTACAATTTTGAAAAGGCGTTCTTACTCAAAATTTGACTCCGTCGTTCCCTATAGTCTTTTTATAGTCCTCTACAAGAGGAATGGTCCCACCAGAAGATGCATAACGGTGTACCATACAGTTTCAGAGTTCAACAATCATAAAATACTCAGTAACAATTTATATCTAAACTTTATCTATGGCAACTTTAACACACTAAATATATTCTTGCTATCGTATTGAAGAAAAAAAAGTATTTGTTACTTACACAACTTATTGTCCTTACCCACATCCAAAATGAAATAAAATCTAATATAATGAACAAAGTTTTTAGTAAATTATAATAAACTGTATAACAAAGAAACAAGTGGTTTTATTACAACTCTTTCAAACCTTCATGAACCTTATGAAGATTCCACGATCTCGGTACACGTGAAAATGCAATGTGGGAAATGAAATATTTTACTTTTATTTGTTTTGTATAACGTGGTTTTATATTAATTAATTAATAAAAACTGATTGTCTTTAGGGATCACATAACAGATAATTTAACAGGCTTCTCTAGTGAACAGTCTTCTCTTGTCACACTCTAGTCTCCGACTCTCTACAACTTTAGGAAGTTTCAACACAACAAAATACGTGAACAAGCCAGAGTTCGGTCTCTTGAGAAACAATTATTTGTTCGAAAATTTTCAATAGCGCATAAAACGGGCTTACTTTTCTGAGAAAAAAGCTTTTGCCACCCAACACGGTTGTGGATCGCTGTACCCGACAGGATGACTCGCAAGAATGCAGCCTCTGGCAGGAAAAAAGGGTTCTCGTACTTTGGAACTGAAGCACACAATACCCTCCCTACGAGTGTCAAAGGGTTCTAAAACCTTTAAGGCTCGTTTAAATAATATAGTTTAGTTATATCTTGCATCATTTATGACTTGAGTTATCTTGAAAACCAGTGTTAACTGAAGATCACTTGTAAATAATGGCAACATTTATTTTATTTATTACTTGATGTTGACTGTGTAACTACTTGCAACTCCGTCGACTATCAGAAGACTGGTTGTCGTCTGTCCGTCCGTCCCCAACTCATTGTGTGGTTTGAACAGTAGCGGCAGTTCACTGTCCTTCTTCGCTTGGCTACCAGTATCAGTAGCTGACGCCCGCGTTTTGCAGTTGAACATTAATTCACGTGAAAAGTGTCGTGCTTATATTTATTAAATATTTTTATTTCAAATGTCAACACGCTTTATAAGATAAGTGTTACAAGTTTTACCTGAGATCCAGTTTATTAAAAAAATTAGAAAAATAGTTATTTGTATTCAAAATTAAAATCTGATCACATAGGGTACGGTACTAGTAAAAAAGTAGCACTTTTTAAAAAAAAGATCAAGTTTAAAATTGTATATTCTTAAATAAAGCTGTACTCTTTTTTAAAAATTAACAATGGTCTTATGGAGATTAAAATCCAATATGGCAGCAAGTGGAGCAGACTCTTAAACCAATCTGCAGAATGGCTTTTTGTTTGCTAAGTGAAATGTCTGCCAACTGAATGATGGAGACGAACGGCCTATCAGTGTGACCTAGAAACACAGACCTACCTAGCTGATGGACTTGCTTGCTACATGAACGAGAGTTTCGTGTATTTACTGTGGGTGCCATCGATGGCAAGGTCGACAACTAACAGCCTTTGATGCTTTCTTCAAGGAACGTGGAGAACATAGAATATATTAACGTTGCCGGTGAGGTTATTGAGGAAAATGGTCTTCAGAATTTAGATTTCATTTAAATTTGCCAATAGGTATTTATAAATTATTTTATTTAATTCCGACTAAGATTTTTCAACGTTTATGTTTACGTACATACATGAAAGATGTATATATGTATATTTTACTATCCTGTAAAGTATTAATTCATTTTGTTTCTTAACAATATCGTGTTACCCTTCCTTTGTTGTTTCCCGATTACTTACCTTTAATTGCTTATATTTAAACAAATGTTTACATATAATGTTCTCTATGTATGATAACATTTATATACATTAATTTACCTTAACCAACTTGCTAGATTACAGATTCACAGAAAGACACCTCTGCTCATCATCCATCAGCTGATTTCACAAACAAAGTATCCTTTTTTGCGTTACATCACAATAAAATAAGTTTAGTGTGAAAAACACAAATAAAATTCAATACAATTCGTTGAATTTAAAGGCCGCAATGGTTTAGACATCGTGAATAACATTTTGAAGGTTTTCTAGGGTGATTACAAAGTCTCAAAATAATAAGAGGTTTGCAATGTTAGGGCTTATTTAGGATTCACTTATGAAAACCTGTGGCCGAGTTTCGGGACTTTGAGCCCGTAGTTAGGTTCGAATCCTGGCCTTAATTGGAATTTTTATTAATAATATTCACATTGTACTGCATTGGTTATCTATCCCCTTATTCTGTCTGAATAAGTTCCCTATGCAGATTAGGTCTATGGGGAATGGGCAGAGTAAGGATATCGTCCTCTTCTTATAACAAAATTTAGAGGGGAAAAACTTTTTAGTGACATTCCCTTGCTGTTTTAGTGATATATGAACGTGTCTCTTTAGGTTTAACATGGCTACTTCCTCTCTTCTGTTTGTTGTCATTTATTTCATAAAGTGCGTTTCCATTATGTAGAATGTTACATTTTGTGTTTATCTTGATAACGCAGTACTTTAAATCGATTTAACACTGGTGAAATTTGGTTCAAAGACGAGCGTACATTCAATTTTTTTCATTCGGACACAAATCTTTGTTACGTTTAGATTCATGCGATTTTTTTTGTTTTGTTTGTTTGTAGTTTGGTGTATTCATAACCTTAAACGCAACATAAAACTACTATTACATCAGTAGAGAACTGAAACAGAAATTATGAATACAACCAGTTCTTAACTGAGTTGTCGCATTCTTATACTTTCGTAAATGCTATAGAAAGGATAATATTAACATGTAAACCAGTTATCCCGTTATAAAGTTAAACTTGTTGGTTACATAAAACGAGTTTTTCTTCTAACATTAATTATTTGTTTATCAATAGAAAACAGAGTTAGTTATTTTTACTATTTTGCTAAAAATTATTTCATAATTTAATTTAATTTGTCACGAAATGCTCATAGAGGACAACTGTAACTCGATAAAAACAAGTTTTATGTAAACCCACAAAGAGCTTTGTAATACCTGTAACTACCAACGTCCCATGCTATTGATAAAAACACCCTTTGTATCGTACAAAGAGCTCTTTTCTCCGGTAAATGACGTAGTGAATATTTAGGTAACAGTTGCCTAATAATAATTACCTTCAGGTAATCACGTTATTTCAGGCACTACTGTTTTATTTAACGTCCCCCCTAAAACAACAGCTAATTCATCGTATAATGGATACGAACAGGGAATTAACACGATTCTGTGAACATGATTGTGTGGGCTCTACCTACCCTTCGTCCAATAATAATGGGAGAGTAAACACGACTAATGTCTAATATTCGAAAGTTTTTTTTAAAATAGAGAACAGGTTTCTGGAAGAAATTGATAGCTTATGGTGATTGGCTGTCCAGAATTGGGTGTAATACAAATGTTGGCCGTCAAGAAAATACTAAGATTGAATTAGGTTATGTATGTTTATGCTCATTTTCACTATATTTGCTATTTGCTGAGCATTAGAACAAGTATACAGTGTGTGATGTATAAATGTTTGTTTTTGCAGACTAATCAATTAAAATTTATTAAAAATAGAATATAGCATGATAACTGAACAAAAGTATTTTGGATTTGATAATAACGACATTAAAATATGTAATATTATATTTCGTGTAAATAAGTAGTCTTTTTAACTGAAATGCCACTGGTTTAATAACAGCTTTAAAAAGTTAAATGTCAGCAATAATTAACGGTATCCTCAAATATCGCCTGCTTTATTTCAACAAAATGTTTAGACAGTGGGTTCTTTTTCGTTGTAGGTCGGCCATCTTGAAGAATTTTCTAAGTGGCGAAGTTCAATAAAACTGTCTAACTGATTACGTTAAATCCTTGATTAAATATGTGTTTGTGTGTGTGCGCGCGCGCGCGTTTGTGTGTATAAAATTAATAGTGAAACTTAGGTGGCCTAATCTAACCTGTAACCTAACTTCTCTATCCAAATTCTAACATAACCTAACTAAGAAAGAAAAAGAGATATTGGAACAACACTTCCTAGATAACCTCGCTCTCTGAATAAAGTTTAGAATACATATAATTAATGTAAATCCACATGTGTAAGCTAACCTATTGTTGCAGTAGTTAGAGAAAACCCACATACAACTAAACGAAAGGAAGACTAAATTAATCGAGTTTAACGTAAATAATGCAAGGAATCGAGAGAACTTGTCATTGTTATTGGATTTTTATGGAATCATTGTTATGGGAGTTGGTGATACAATGATTTTTGGACTTTTATTCACAACAGTCTAAAGTTTAAGTCACATGTAAATTTAGTAGGTAAAAAGTTAGGGTACTGAATTTTTGCGCAAAGGAATATCGCATGATTCATGTCTTAGTGTTTCGCTTTCGTCTTACTGGGGGGGGGGGGCTTGATTTGTCCATTTTTTTATCATATGCTGTTGAAATATGGGAGCACGAATGTAACACTATATTTAATTAAAAAAAACACACTTAGAACTTTTTAATGGAAGTAAACTTTCAAGAAAAATGGAATTCTAACCTTTCCATGCATCTTAATTTACTGAACCCTTTTGTTTTTACATAGAAACTTCCACCTTTTTAAATACGATCATCATAAACACATATATAGTCTCCGCCCGAATTTGAATTTGCTCATAAAACAAAATTCTTAAGAAACCTGTTTAGTGGTCCGAAGAACTACAATGTACTGCCGGACTCAGTAAAATGTGAAACTGATTTGAAGAGGTTTTCTAGGAAGCCCATAGAGTATACTTGTGCCATGCCTTCGACAGCGTTAGGGAATAGCTGGCGTTCCTGCCAAATTAGTTTCAGCGGTGCAGTGTTACCACCAAAACTAATTTGGTGTTTAATTTTCACTTACAGTCTGTATACGGTAGGGTGGCGCACGGACCCGCCAGCTACCTGTGTCTCTCCTTTCCTCCCCCCGGCGCTCGCGGCTGTTTCCATAATGAGTCACCAACTAGCCCCTCTAATAGAATTATTAACTTTTTTTACTTTCTCATAATATCTCAATTTTAATAGAATATTTGTAAAGTACTAACAAAACTAAGAAAAGTGATATAAAACACGATGTGCTTTGATTATAAATAACGAAATGGTCGAAAGTTATTTTTTAGCCGGAATACTGTATGATTTGTTAAGTGTTTTATATTTCTCATAATTCCCTAATCTTGATACAATATTATTTTAAGAGTTCTTTGAAAAAAGGTAGAATAATTTAAAACTATGTTATCGCATACTATTTAATCAGCCAAAATATCATTAAATAGGCAACACTACATACTTTACAGTTTATTTGATTAATAAATCAACATTATTTTATATTACTCCCAGTAATCTTCTTCAAGCCAAAGTATTTAGTGTCCAGAAGTTGAGCATTTTCCATTTATCTTCCATGTTGTTTCCGTGTGACACTGAAATAAAACAAAATCGCGCTAAAACCAATATACAATATTTTAAGATTGCAGTTAATTTTTTACCATTCGTTATATTTTATTACTAGTTCTAATGACATTAAAATGTTTTAAAGCTTACATTGAAATGTTACAGTACCCGCTATTCATCAATCATCGCAACCTTATTGTCATGACTAATAAAGAAGTAGTAATATCTTATTATACTCTACTTATATTAAAAAAAAAACGTTTAAAGTCTCTGTAAATTTGAAGTTAATTATTTTGTTTTACTGTATACTATTATCATATTTTTATACCCTTTTTGTAATCATATATATTACGTCCAATAAAATTTTCTAGGTAAATAGATTTTATTTTTTATTTTACCTGATTACTCTAGAGGTGACACTCCCAGATCGTCATCGTCATCGCTGGTATCCCAGTCACTGTCATCCGATTCACCAGGGGCCAGATTAATGACTACCCTGGCACCCTGGACAACCATTACTGCTAAGAGTGGTTAATCACCAACCCCTTCGTGGAAAAATATTAGCGCACATATTAGACTACGGTTAGTCATCAACAAGTTCAATGTCCTAACCAGTCTTGTTGTCCCATGTTCCATATCTGCACACTGCACGACTATGGGAGAAGGCAAGAGTACCGTACCTTATTTCAAAGTACTCTTAAAATAATATCGTATCATGATAACGTTGTATGAGAAATGTAAAACATTTAACAAATCATACAGTATTCCGGCTAAAAAATAACTTTCGACCATTACTTATAATCAAAGCACATCGTGTTTTATATCACTTTTCTTAGTTTTGTTAGTACTTTACAAATGTTCTATTACAATTGATATATTATGAGAAAGTAAAAAAAGTTAATAATTCTACTAGAGGGGCTAGTTGGTGACTCATTAAGGAAACAGCCGCGAGCGCCGGGGGAGGAAAGGACCGACACAGGTAGCTGGCGGGTCCGTGCGCCACCCTACCGTATACAGACTGTAATAACTAAATGAAATAAGTTATGTGTGTTTTATTTACTGAATATAGTTTTTTTTTTGTGACGCAATAATTAACTTACAATAAAGAAATTTGTAATTGTCTTTATCACTGTAGAGTATTATAGTTGCTGAAACATAACCTAAAGTATCCAGACTACGTAATATACGTCATACAACACGCTCAAAGAACAATTTACTCTAGATGTCTTTGGTGGTGGTGACGAAGTCATGGCACGCGGACAGTAATTAAAAACTACCGCAGACGGCAACGGTTCCAGACTGATGCAACAGTGGGCAATCAAAGTGTTTATTGCTGCCGGTTTTAGAACTTCCTCTTGTGTGGACGGGAACTGTGACTTGGTCGCAAAATTTAACTAAATAATGCGAGAAGGGATCTAATTAATCGTTTCCTTTATAAATGTTACGAATGATCATAAGCATGTTCTCTTTGCTGCCTTGACAACATTTCAATGATATGTTGGGTTGGTAATTAATTATATGGAACAAGCGACCTTGTTGATTTTTTGCTGACTTTCAAAAGAACAAGAATATGATCGTTTTTTCAGCGGAAAATCCGGGATAATTATGAAATGAGGAGAAACGGAAAAATATCTCTTGACGATTTTAAATTTAAAAAACTCATAATATCAACTTACGGTTTACTAGATTAGACCTTCAAAAATTATGCAGTGTTAAGTAAAACTCATTATAATAATAAACACGAACTTTACATCTGAAATAGAGCATCATGTTTTCGCCCTGTATTCAGTCTACTATGGGTCTGTCGACTTCCCAGTAATGACTTGGCGGTTTGGGGAACGGCCAACCAAGTGCACTACTACATAAATCTATGGAACATCACATGATTATATAGATTGTAAATTGTTTATCAATTTTATGGTTTTCATTTTATATTAAACTTCCTTTATTGTTTGTTATTAGTGAGTGTTCTAGTAGAACATAAAAAAAACTGTGGATATTTTTATTTTAAATCTCTTCTTTCACGACCGTCCCTACTACTAGTCATGCTTCTTTTCATTGTGAAGGGTGGACGTCCTGGTCGTCAGCTAAATGGTTGTGTCCACTGTTTTCCTGAGTGACGGCACAGTTACTGCTCCATTAGGTGCCAAGGTCCACTAAAGACGAAGGCGATTAGGGTCACATACTATAGTTCAATACAGCCCCGGCGTGTGAACTTTCCATCCGTTGGTCATCACATGTTCTCCTTCAGAAGGAGACGTTTCCAGCCTAATTGCCAACAGGATTGTATCAGGTTTATTCACGTCTTGTTTCAAGCCCTGCATAGTAAAGAAAGAAAGCCAAATGTGTCGTTTAACTAGATGTGCAAGATACGGTGGTCGTTCCCCAAACCGCCAAGCCACCGTTGGAAGCTCGACAGCTCCAGACAGCCCTGTAGTAGCAATGCAATTTTACCTTCGGGGCCAAAACATACTTTTCTATTTCGTCTGTACGATTAGTGTTTGTTAGCTTAACAACTTAACTTATAGTCCACTACAACATGCTTTCTCTTATCAAATGACACTTCAGGTGTTACGTTACGATTATTACCGAATCGTTGAAATAGAAAAGAATTTTTGAAGCGTTTTTCGCGGAGGAAAACCTTAAAACACGTGTATATGGCATTTTTTTTTCATTACAATAACACGTGTCCTAAATCAGAATGCATCATTAATCTTGTCGTGAAACCTTTTTGAATTGAAATTCCTAAATAAATTGGCGAACTCTTATAAACTGTCCTGAGAGCTCCTGGTTCGGTTGACTTTCTCACCCCGTCGCAGACTTGTCTTTGGTAGGCGCCAGTATTCAACAACATTCACCTACCATAGCTTATTTTTTGAACACGAATTTATTTTAAATTTATTTTAATCAGTTCTAAAACGTGTAAATTCAGGTACTTCCTTGTAACACTAGATCTATAATTCAGGGAATCTACCTAATAAGGGCCGTTGAACGCGCCTCGTTGTTAATTCGGTTTTCATTTAAGTATCATTATAAATCTGGTATATATACATAGTTGAAGATACAGCATTAAAAACAAACTATCTGACCTATAAACTCATTCAGTTGATAGTAAATTATTTTGTTAGTCAATATGCTTTCTACAATTCTCATGTAAGGAAATTAGATTTAAAAAATTGTACATTGCTCTAACAATAGGGCTGTTTGTTGTTATTGGCTTAGTGTAGTAACAATAATAATATGTATTGTCTTGAAATATGACTTATAAATTAAATGTATAACACAAAAATAAATTAATATAAACTAAAAAATATTGAAAAATTAGTAGAAAAATAATATGTAGTAGTAGGAACTTTATACTAATAATTCCTAGTTGACTAATTTTTCATAGTTTTCTTGAAGATACTTTCTTTTATATAGGCTATACATTGATATTTACAAACAATATTTATTTGTTTTATTTTAGTTAAAGAATATTTGGGCTTTATAAAATGTTCTAGCACTAATCTGAACGAAGTGTTTATTCATAAAAGAATTGTACTGGTTCCAATAGTCTATGCGGAAATGTATTCATTGTAATTTCTATTAATCTCTAACTTGTATAAATTGTGAATGAACATGATTTTTATATTTGAAGTTGTTTTTACAAAGTGATTTCAATTTGGTAACACATTGACGATACAATTAACAATAAATCTTAATTTCAAGAAATATACTTAAATTGCTACTTTGAACAATATACAGTTGAACTTAGTTAGTAACCAGACTACAAAGATCATCTGCAATCATCCTACACTCAAAGGAAACAATTCATATTCGCCATAAAATATGCATGCAGTTGTGTCGGCGTCTTATGAGATAATTAACATAAACATGTTAGAATGTTAGTAATTTAATGTAAGTTTTTATATTATATTGATGTCAACATATTAAAATATGGTATTAGCCTTTGCATTGGATTTATATCTAATTTTAAACGATATAAATTTAGAAATTTACATAGTTAACCAAAATAACAAATGAATTATATAATTATTGATTTTACACACACATAGATTTCTCTTACAATGTTTAATTTATGTGTTTCAAATTATCAGCTGTTTTTGTGGTTCATTGTAGACCGCTAGTGTAGTTCCGCGTAAATGTAATGCAGTTTAAACCAGCTGTGTTTGCGGGTCTCACTAAATAACAAAATTACTGCCACAAAAATTCATAATAGATAGGATATATCTTGTAGGTGTATATAATGAAAAATCATACTTATTTAAAGACGAAAAGGTTTCTCATCATTTCTGTAACATAAAAATTAACGGTTAAAATCTTTTTTTTTTTTTTAATTCATCAGTCTTTGTTGGTGGTCGGTGAGGATCACACGCACCTAAAGAAATAATCACATTGCCAGTTTATAATTAAGTGGCCACGTGCCACATAGATGAAGTAATTAACGTGTTTATGGGTTTCAGGAGGCAGTGGATTCTCCGCCGTCAGCGCGATGATGAGGCAGCTCAAAGACAGCGGCGAGGTAAGTATCAAACACTGGCCATATCATCACACGTTTATGTGTTTTTAATGTACCTGGGAACGTTTGACTAATACATCTTTAAACCACCGTTAGTATCTGTAGTATTCAAGAAGTGTATTTTATTCATATCAATTGTCCGGAAACAAGATAATTTTTAATTTAGAATGTTATGCACAGTAATGAATAGAATTATATAACTGTACAAAACATTACTATACCTACTATAAATTATGTTTATAAGTAAGTTTGTTTAGAACTAAAATGGATCAAACAACACAAACTAGAAGGTACCATGAAAAATCAATTAATATTAATTGAACGTAAAACTTAATTATAATCATATTTAACTCCAGTTGTTATTTTTAGTTGCTGTTCAATAGCAACTGAACAATAGCAGGATTCAAGAAAATTACGTTCCTTGAAATTCTTTAAAAGTCGGGTTAGCCACGGTATTGTCCAGGGATACATTTTTGGTCCCTTTCTATTTTTAAGATTTTAATAAGGTTTAAAAAGGTAATAAGTAAACAAGTTCATCTATTGTAACAAGAGTTTTATTCCAACAAGGTTTTCTACGTCGATGGTAACCATTGAGCGGATGCCATATCAATATTAAGAGGACTTAGCATATAGAACCTTTTACCTATAATCTCTCCAACACTTTTTCCCTAAGTAGCTGGGTTACAGCACTGCGCCACCAGTACGCTGAATGGGTGTCTAGTTACAAACTTGGAGAGTCGAGTAGTTAGTTCTGCAGTTTCCGTGCAAGTGGCTGGGCCAGCACCGTTGTCAGTCCCTCCCCGAATTCTCCACCAAATCCTCAAGAATAAACATAGTAATTGTTACTAGAGATTTATAACGTCTCAGTCATCTATTTCTAGCTGCCCACTGATGTGCCCGCTGCGACCATAAGATACCTCCTTGGAATCGGCGCAGAAATTATACTCACCCGAGTTTGAAGGTTATTTTTTAAGAAACTAAGAGGCCTACGAAAATTCTAATCATACTATTGTTTTCCTTGTTTAATTGTACGTTATGACATATTTAACGAGGGAGGGACTGACAACGGTGCTGGTTCAGCCACGTGCACGGAAACTGCAGAACTAACTACTTGACTCTTCAAGTTTGTTACTCGACATCCATTCAGTGTACTGGCGGCGCAGTGCTGTAACCCAGCTACTTAGGGACAAAGTGTTGGGGATATTTTAGGCAATAGGTTCTATATGCTAGGTCCTCTTAATACTGACATGGCATCCGTTCAATGGTTACCATCGACGTATGTAATCATTGTATGCTTTTAAACATTTTATTGGAAGTTTTAATAATTGTTATCCTAATTGAAACAAACAAGTACTGGAATTTTAACTAGTTTTCACTGAACTTCAAATTTAGACAGTTAAAAAAATTTAAAATAACTTTAAATTTATATAAATCCATATAAGATCACTCCATGTACTTAAACATATTAAAGTAATGTATCGTAACTGTACATGTCATAAGGATTATAACAAGACCAACTAATTAATTTCCCGACCTCTAGAAGCCAGAAAACAATGTTCCGGAGAATTAACAAGAACTTTTTTTCGCGAAAAGTTAAAATTCTAAAATTTATGATACTTATAGAAAACATCCCTGTCAACCAAGTATTAAAATATAAATGCGATATACGAACGGGGTTTTGAGCAACAACCATGTAAATTTGATGTACAGTGAAAACTAGTTAAAATTCCGGTACTTTTTTGTTCCAACTAGGATACAAATTATTAAAACTTTTAATACAATTTTAAAATGCATATGTCATAACGTACAATTAAACGAGTAAAACAATGGTATTACAAGATTTTTCTTAGGTTTCTTAGTCCCTTAGAAAACAACCTTCAAACTCGGGAGCACATAATTTCTACGTCGACAGTAGTTTCTTTTTTTTTTTCTCTGTTGATACATCGAACAGAACTGATCGGATATTCGCCGTTCGGCGTCACTCGTCGACCTTCAATTCTAAAAACAGGTTTGATTTGCTTCGTGTTTTCCAGATATTGATTAATATGTATTCTTTTACTTATTGCTCTTGTGTAATTCCTTTATTGCTTTTCCTCGAGAACAGACCATTGTGGAAGTCCAGGAACTTCCATCCACACGAGTGAGTCCAAAGTGGCTGGTGACATCTCATTTCATACTTTCTTATGTACCATACACTTTAACTGTTATATTTTTTAAAACATTCCATAGTTAATTGTGTTTATCCAAAAAGGAGAATATTTCCTTCTTCTCTGTGGTTTATTCTACATTAACATACGAAAATGCCTGTTGATCGTGTAAGGGTTCTTTTCACAGTAAAATTTAAGAAAAAATGTAAATTTTAATTTTTGTAGAGATATGTTATTAAATATTTTTTACTATTAACGAGGGAGTAAAAAATATTTAATTTAAAAACCTAACTTTAAATAAGTTAGGTTTTTAAAAAATAATAATTAATTTAAAAACCTATCAGTTTTTTTCCACCGCCAAATCACCCCTGAAAAGTCGACATTCTTATAGTAGACATACAATCTTACTGTCAGCGATGTAAAACATGCTTTTCTATTTCAACTGTATGGCTCGTGTTTATTATTATAATAAGTTATAGTGAACACCGTATGATTGTTAAAACTCCTATATAGAAAACAATAAACTAATATTATGAGTTTTTCAATTGAAATTATCAAGAATGATATTTAAAGGTTCAAATATTTGAAGGTATAAAGGTAAAAAAATAAAATATACTCAATCCTGAAACCTTGAAATAGAAAGTCGTATTTTTGGCGTTGTTCATGGAGTGATTCGGATGTCAAAACAGTAGATTTTTGTAAACTATTTTTTTTTTGTAAAAAAAACCGTAATATGCTTCAAAAATTATCTGTTATTTTGGTACGTCAAATTAAAAAAAAGTTGTCGATACTGTTAAATTGGTATTGAGGGGACGCTGTATTTTCTTGATTTCTTCTTTTAGTATATTCATTATGTTTGATAAATTATTTATTTTTTCTCGATCATATTATTTTGTCTTGTGTTAAGAATGCCTTTGTGTTTAAAATTATAGTGCCAACTGTGATTATTTAATTAAAATATTTATCGTTTTTAAAGACGATTTAGAATTCCAAAATGGCTATTGTGAAAGAGAAAAACCATTTCGAAAGAATTTTCAGTAAATACAACTACTAGTTGTGGAAGTACTTTAAATTCTGGTTATACAATACTTTACAAGAAAAGAAGGGTAACGTATGTTTCTTGTGAAAGACGTGGTATTTTTCACTCTCTTAGGTCAGAAGGCTAATTCTGCGAAGCCTCGAGGCTCTCTGGAACGTGAGGCTGTGACCTTGATAGTCACGGATACAGAAGAAGTAACATTGTAATGTTACCAACTTAATACTTAATATTTATTAGACTCATTAGTAATGCTTTATTAATCGTACCTAACTTGTTGCATTGCTCTGTATTTACTGGAATATGCCATAACGTAGCACATAACAGAAACATGATAAACACTAAGTAGCCTAATAACAGTTTTATTTTATCCAGCTGTTTATTGTTCCTTTTCCTTTTTTTCAAAAACTGTAGCTACTTGACTTTTTAGTGATATTTTACAATAATTAGTATGCTAACTTGAGTTTATGAGGTCAGATTTTTATTCATATTTACGTGTACTTTTTATTTTCTTGTTTTACTCTCTCCCATAACCGTTAGCATACAGAAAGTATTGTGATCGTCCAAAAAAATGTTTTCACAAGTTAGTCTAAAAACAGTTTTAGAAATCCCAGAACCCAAAAAAGTAGGGTTTTCGAAAAATATTTTTGGTGTCTGTCCGTATGTGTGTCTGTCTGTGTGTATGTGCACATCGTTGGAGACCAAACGGATGGATTGATTTTAACGAAATTTGGTATGTAGGTGTATTTAGCAAATATCTCCAGACTATTTTTCTCCTTTTTGAATTTTTTTAATTTTACGAGCAAAAGATACAAAAATGGAATTTTCTCAAAAAACGGCTCTAACGATTTTAGTTAATTTTTCAGGAAAGATGTGAATTACAATTTAAAATATTTTAGTAAAAACTGTAGGTCTCTAACTTGAATAGTTTTTTAGCTATGGCAATAAAAAACATTTTTAGGAATCAAACTGGTAATTTTCAAAGTTTTGATTTTTTAGTGTTTAATATGGGGGACAGTTTCTGCCAATTCTTTAGAACCGTTTATTTTTTTATAAGAAGAACAACTTGGAAACGTGCCATTTCTCATAGTGTATAAGTTGGTCTAAATATCTGGATAAAATTATCAGGAAGACCTTTATTAAGGGTGGTTAGTAGGCCTCCGTAGATTTCATGATCATAAAAGAAATTATTTTGTTCACATAACTAAAAAATTAACTGCTGTCGATTGTATTTGAAGGTCTAAGAAAATCAAACCACGAAAAGTAAATGTTCAAATTGCAAAGTATATTATTCTCTTTAGCGGTATAGACTAATAATAAGTTTTATTTACTGAAAGCTTAAATATTGGAATAACTTGTTAAACGTTTTCTCTTTTTTTTTTTTCAAACGTGATTTTCAGCTTGTTAAATTATTTACTCACTCTTTTTCTGTGTTAAAGACTGATCGAAATCTACATTTTACGATTCATCACGTATTGTTGGCAAGCCTGCAGTTGTTCTGTTTGCAGCTCGCCTTCTGTCAGGTCTTACCGGTTTAGCAAGATTCAAGAAAATTACTTTCCTAGAAAATCTATAAAAGTTAGGTTAGCCACGGGAGTGTCCAGGGATACATTCTTGGCCCCTTCATATGCCTCATATATGTAGTACGCGTTCTTACGCGTTTATCAATTGTTACAAGATTTTAATTCCCGTAAGTAAATCATGACATCAACAACATTTTTTAGGTAAAATTTAGAAATTCTAAGCTTAAAACAATGGTTTTAAAATGTACATATGAAAACAGTTCTGATCTTATCGTGAATATTGATTTAGGACTTGCTTCCAGGATCTGTGATACAACACTCCTTCCAAGCTGTATCCTCTGGAATATTCCTCTTGGGGAATTTGTTAGATACCATTTCATACGCATTTCAAGGTTATGTTATTTAACCCAGATCTGCCCTCATAATTTAAAGGACATTAACTCCATAGAAACAATTTTACATGAAACCATTTTTTTTCTTTACTTAAACTGTCGTATAAACTTATTAATACGTTTTTAACTTCTTGTTAATTTTTTTATCTGTTCATTATCCACTGAAAAAACATATTTAAAACAGAAAATGCAAAAAATTTACTCTAAGATTAGTCGATTTGATTTTAAAAAAGCAGTTAATTAGCAGTTAAACAGTTAGTATGTTTTTATTACGATTTCTGAAATATAAATTTAGGTTATAGCCTACACCTTACTAATGCTTAATACCTCAACTCCATCAACAAACACCTCAAGTCCAGCTGTACCACAGAGTAATAAATCAAGATACCTCATCTCCAAATACTACAACAAAAAGCTTCATCTCAGCTGGAGTTGAGGTTATTTGTGCTACTATTGAGTGTTTAGGCTTTTTGCAATAGTTTTATATGATTAGGCATGGACTTAAGGCATTTTATGTTAATGTTTTTTTATAATTTAGTGTTACAAATTTTTTACGTAAAAAGTGTTCAAATGTTGTGCTTTACAAGATTCTTGGCCTGAGTATATTAAAAACACAATTTTAGAAAAAATTGTGGAGTGAAGGCATTTTATTTTATGAGGGCAGAGATCATATGGCACCATACTATTTGACATATGCAGGTGATACCCAAAGACTTCTCATTATTATCAAAGACAACTAATTATTACAAAAGACGTATACAGAAAAATCATCGATTCATTTAAATCTCTAGCTTGCCTTACATTTATGTTTTAAAATACTTTTAATGCCTTCCGTATTCTCGAATGTTGTAAAACATAATTCCTACACAATTCATTGTAAAAAGGATTTTTAAAATGAATTGTCAATTATTTGCTATTTTAGATTTAATGAACAATTCATTTATATAAATTATTTGATAGGCATAGACATTGATTTAGGCCTACTTTATATTGAAACCACTCTCATTAAGCTTTTTGAAATTTAATAAACATGTGTTACTGAAAAATCAAAATCAAGTCTCAAGAACAACAATATTACAATTTTCTAGGGGCGGAAAGAATTTTAGATTGTATTAGGGGCATTCGTAAACATTAGACATCTCCTAAACTTGTCAGTAAAGATCCCCCCCCCACCACCTCATCCTATTTTTAAACTTCACCCGCCATTTCACATGGGCCTGCAGGCCTGTGCCTGAACTTTATTCAGCGAGTGAAGTACCGACCGTTAGCTCAGTGGGGATTCGAACCTTGGAAAATACCCTACGCAGTCCGAAGCCTTAGGCCACTGAGCCACCACATGGGCAAAGTAACGCCAATGTAACAAGCCCAAATATTTTCAGAAACCCTCCTCCCCCCAAATGCTTATAAAATGAATAACACCCATTTTATAGTTTCGTCAATTTATTTATAATAGTTTTTGGGATGCCTGGAATTCCAAGTGTCCACGTGGTTTTATCATGATTCGAGAGACCCGTTTATGTATGTTTGTTGCTACTTTTAACTATACACGGTAGAAAAAAATATGGAAACGCTTTAACAACTACGTTATTTTCCCCAGCAGATAATTTGATGGTTTAATTTTTTTATAATTGTGTTATATAAAGTATCATTTTTTATCAGAATAATATTCTTGAAACCGTTAAATAACGGAGAAATAAATAATATTGTTCAAATTAGTTACTTTGAAATTCAAATGACCGCTATTCTAGAAAGAATAAACCTTTTGAAGTCCTGTTTGCGGCAATTAATTTCTCTTGATTAGACCTTTCATTTGATTCCAAAGTCGACTTAGGCTTACATTGAAGATTCCCGTTCAACTCCTCGTGGGCCGCCCCCTGAAAATACGACATAGTCGCTAATTGTGTCAAAAACTGTGTTTTTTGTAACCATGGTCATGTACAAGATTTATATTTTACAAGTAAAGTCATACAAAATTTGTGAGAGCGTTTCCATATTTTCTTGCACCCTTTATACTCTTGTTATCGAAACCTTAAAGAAACTGGCCTTGTGTACGGAACACACTGTAGGGCCTGCACCACTAAGTCTGTTGTGTCTAAATGTTTAATTCACAATGGTACATAACGTTTTCCTAAAAATTTTAAAGTTTATTGTGGATAATTTTTAATTTTTATAGAAAAATAATATAATAATATTTGTCTTTAAAGATTTTATAGTTATTGAAAACAATGTAATAAACGTATTTACTTCTATTTAATAAACAGTGCACACTTGATACCATTGATTATAAAGATCGTATATAATCCGTATTGATACATTAATTAAATATGAGTTATATGAGTTTAACCAACTGTCAAAATAGTTAGGCTAGCTAACACAACAGAAATAAAATAAAAACTAAATGTTATTAGTTTGTTAGTCATTTATATTGTAAACAATAAAAATAATCTTTTTCATTTTAGTTGAATACGAGTTTTTGTTAATTTTGCTAAGCGCCTTCAAATCTTGATGATGCAATATAGTTACAGATAAGTGCTGCGGCTTTTGCATACATCAGTATAACTGGCGCCCTTAATAATCTAATTAATTTAGATCTAGGATGGTCAGTTCTGAGATCCCACTCGCCCACCTATACAGGTTCTTTGATATTGACCCACCTACCCACGAATATACGTACAATCGTAATTACCCATCCACCCATACACGTACGGTGATATTGACCCACATAACGGCCAATATATGTACGTTGGTAATTACCCACCCACCTTCCCATAAAGGTACGGTGATATTGACCCACCTACCCACCAATATACGTACAATGGTAATTACCCACCCACGCATACACGTAGGGTGATATTGACGCACATACCCACCAATATAAGTATGATGGTAATTACCCACCCACCCATTCAGGTACGGTCATATTGACCCACATACCCGCCAATATAAGTACAATGGTAATTACCCACCCACCCATTCAGGTACGGTCATATTGACCCACCTACCCACCAATATACGTATAATGGTAATTACCCACCCACACATACACGTAGGATGATATTGACGCACATACCCACCAATATACGTACAATGGTAATTACCCACCCACGCATACACGTAGGGTGATATTGACGCACATACCCACTAATATACGTATGATGGTAATTACCCACCCACCCATTCAGGTACGGTCATATTGACCCACATACCCGCCAATATAAGTACAATGGTAATTACCCACCCACGCATACAGGTACGGTCATATTGACAAATCGATTGGTGATATAATAAACATAATAGAAGAGAGATTACTGCCCACATAAATCTCGAGTGCAGTTTATACGTAGTTAAATGAGTTTGGGCTTAGAATATAAGTGTCGTAATAAACCTTTTTTGTAAAGTGATAAGGATCACAAAACATGAAAAATACAATTTGTCCATTAAAAAATATTAGGATTTCTTTTTTCTTTGGTTTTTTATGATAATGTAAAACCAGTACAAACTAAAAACAAAGATAATATTTAACAACTAATTTCCTTTGACTACCTTAGTTAGATTATATTGATAATAATTATAAATTATTGCTATGATAAATATTTATCGTGCACTAATAACTTGTTAACAACTAATATTTCACTGCATATTACCAGTAAATCCATCAATTTACTTTTTTTAGATTGTTATTTTCATTGTTCTGGCTTGTAATAATGCATGTGTCAACCTGTAACATCACCATCTAATGTACCAAACTAACTGCTGAAGTTTCTCCCTTAAAAGTACCTTGTTGTTTATGCTACTCATAATTCTGGCTAAAGTAATTTTTGTAGGGTGAAATATGGCTGTTTCATATATGAACCATAAAAAGCCTTATGGCTATTCAAACCAAGAGAATTTAATCCAATGTGAAAGTCCATTAGGTTGAAAGTCCCTTCTCTTACAAGTATTAGTGTTACGTAACAACTCTAACAATAATCATAGAAGAGGGCAACATAAAACATAGAGCTTAATGAAATGTCCCGTATCCTTGACTTTCTATATGTTTATCAATATATTTCTACATCATATTACAATAAAGGATAAAGTATCTTCTTCCATATTTTACATACATTCCTTAAAATATTAAATGTCCACTTCTAGTTTCAAATTATCTCCACAATCTAAACAAAATTGAATTGTAATAATATCTTTATTTACATATGCACACACATACACACTGAAACCGGTTTTATAGTTTAAGTTGGTGTCCTCCTTCAAAGCTTGAAGTGCAAAAGAAAGAAATATGTCACTACATTTTTTTGGACGTGACGTAAACAATTTAATATCTTCCAAGAGATAACCATTGATTTATTACAGTTGTAATGGTAAGTAAACAACACAAAAACACACAAATTGAATTCACATTAAAACTGCAACAAGAACTTTCGAAAAGAGTGCAGTGAATAGCTTCACATGTAGAAAAGTGCTTAATGTCTTATGATATTTGTGTTGTCTTTTGTTAAGTGGAATTTAATTCAATGTTCTGGTTGGCAACCTTCTTTAAATAACTACATAATGAGAATTTAATGTGGATTTTTGATTATTTCATTAACAGTTTGATGAAAAGTAAGCAAAATGACAGACAACAATGGAGGTACTATAACAGGCCCCATAGGACCATAATAAACTTAATAGCACATTTCAAGACTAAATCCAAGAATTAAAGAACTGACCAGGGACGAAAACCCAACACTCATGTTATGTAGGTTATAACCTTTTCATGATTATGTTTGGGATGAATAGAGAGCAAAAAGTACTTTGATTTATAAACGTTTATTTTTATTTATTACCTTTAACAGTTATTTTCAGCTTGGAATTTATACAATTTACCTGAATGTAGTTTTCTGATTTTTTAATTCAGTCATGGGAATTAAACAGCTTATTACATCAGGTAAACAAATTAGAATTGTTTTCACATTACATTTTTTTAGAAATAGAAAGGGGCCAATAATGTCCCTGGACAAGTCCATGGTTTAACCAACTGCTTAAGATTTTCTAGGAATATATTTTTTTTGAATCCTGTTGATACAATTACAGGACAATTCGTCCCACGGACATTTCGTCCCCAAAGAAAAATGCGGACATTCCGTCCCACTCTCTGGAGTGTCTACCTGGGTCGGGTTTGATAATTAGTCTCCAAATATTTCTAAACGGACACTTCGTCCCACCCTGAGAGAACCTAACCTAACCTAACCTAACCTAACCTAACCTAACCTTTTTACAACCCTTCTCTCAGGTGGGACGAAGTGTCCGTTTAGAAATATTTGGAGACTATTTATCAAACCCTACCCAGGTAGCCGTTCCACAAAGTGGGACGAAATGTCCGCATTTTTCTTGGGGGACGAAATGTCCGTGGGACGAATTGTCCGGACACCGTTGATACATTGGTAAGACCTCAGCTAATCTAAATTGGTAAGAGCTACAGATGGAAGGAAAACTATGAAAACTCAAGGAGAAGAAAGTGGATGTGGCTATTCAATAGAATTCAATTCTAACATATTTAATTGAATCTTAGCAGATAATTTAACCTACCTTTTTTTACATTTTCATGTGTCTGTTCAGATAGAGGCGTTGGATGCAGCAGCCCTGAATAACACTGCAAGGGCTCGCAAGCAACTGGTGTTTTTTAACCGAGTGCCCAAGGTGGGTAGTCAGACCTTTATGGAACTGCTGAGGCATCTCTCTGATCGCAACAACTTTGAGTTCCATCGTGACCACATCCAGCGAGTAGAGACCATCCGCTTGGCACCAGCCGAGCAGGTAAACCCTCTGAGTACTAGTAACTTTACTTCTAGTAACTCATGTTAGATTTGTTGTAGTAACCATGTAGTATTATACATAAAATGTTATCAATGTTTATTCATTCAACATTTTTACCAATGATTTGAACTAACAATAATTTTTGTTGTTGTTTTTTGTTTATTCAGGTATACTCTGTATGTTAATCATGCAAGCATAAGAGTTTTTGATTGTACGATTAAATTAATAGATAAGGCAACAAGTTGATCCATTAGCATTTTCCATTACCTATTTTGCTTTTGTCACAATATTTGTAATGCACCCATCCCTGTTAAAAACATGCATTGGTGACTTTCATTGTGATTTTTGTTCATTATTAGTATGACTTATTGTAAAAATAACTTTAATGTTGTTCCTTTAAGTTTTTTACTATCACCCCTCTTCGACTCCAGTTTCACGGATGTTGTGGACTGGCCTTGCTGTCTAGATCCCTCTAAGTAGTCTTCCGCATCCATAACATCCTGCCAGTTGCCACCTTTGTCTGTAGATCCAGTTTTATTTGCCCAAACCACCTTCTCTTGAGTCTAAATATGGTTGACTACAGGAATGTTGTTTTGCAGACGAGCCTTTTTTGTTCTGCACTACTTCCATCCTTTGTATACATGAGCAAACCAGTTCAGTTGTGCTTCCCTTGCTTTCTCTTCAACAGGTCCCTTACGTCTACAAAGCTATTTTTGATGTATTTTTCCTCATTCTATTTCACTTGTTTTTTTAAGAATACTTCTAAATAATTTCATATAGTAGGCTTTTAATCTATTGCTGTTCAAATTTCATTGTTACTGGCAGAACATTTACTATTTAAATGCAAATTTAGACTTAGCAACAAAAGAATGAATTTTGTTGCTTTTCACCCAATTTGTCAAATGGATTTGTATTTACAAAAATAATCTTAACTAGTAAATAATTTCCTTTTAAAATGAAATTATGACTAAACAGGAAAATGTTCCTGCAATGTAGCCGCAACAGATAAGGAATTGAACATGCAATGTTAAACTATAACTTATATTAAAATACTTTCTGTGTTTTTTAATTTAAACAATAAGGACATATAAATTATTTCAATAGATAATATTTGAAAACAATTAATTTATGTATAATGAATTAAAATACTACCTCATAATTATTTTTTGAGTCAAGGTGGCAAATTTTTACAAAATATTTGGTAAACAATTATATAAAACAAATTCAGGTATTGACTGTTTTTTCCCTTAACATTTTAGAAACAATAACATTTAAGCGAAATTCATTACTTTATTGAAAAAATAATAGTTCACACATTACTATATTTTTCAATGTATATAATTACCCTAATCATAGGTTAGCGTTATATCAAAGGAGAACTTTGTGTATGGGTATTAAAGTGCGAGGACATACATTGGGCCTAAAGAGTAGTGAATTTTAGGAAAATGATGGTAAGTTAGATTTAGAAAAAACTTTTCAAATAATGACAATGCATCAGATTAATGTTATTTTATGTAACAATTGTATAACACATTATATACCACTAATAAAAAAAGTTTAATTAACTCCCCCTTGGACTAAGACACCTCCCTAAAACTGAGATAATAACTTCTATGAAGAATATTCTCATCAACAAATCATACAAGTATTTTTGTCAACAATTTCTTGTAAACCTTTATAGTTTTTATTGTATTTATAGGTCTTAGTTTAGTCTGACAAGGCACCTATTTTTGTATATCTTAAATGATATTATTGTAAATATTATATGTTCATAACATAATTTGAATCAGAGATAAGTTCCCATGCAAGTATAATGGTGACAACTCAAATTAGAGCATAATTGAGACTAAAAAGAAAGTATTTTAGTAACTTTCCTTCTGGTAGTAAATCTCATTGTCCAGTTTAGGAGCTATGGTAAATTAATTGCTACGTTTGAAAAACTTTCCAATGTCATAAAGAGGAGAATGGGCAGCCATTACATTAGAAGCCTAACGCTCTTACAGTCAAGTTACACTGTAGTAAAAGCCTTTCTCTACTTGTGCAACGATGCTCATTCTCTTTTACAATAAGGCTGTATGTTCGGTTTATCGTTAACTACATTAATATCAGCTGACATCCAGTATCTTTAATTATAAATGAAGACCAACTTGAACCTAGTGAATATGTCAAATATTTATGGCTTACAATTGACAGCAGACGTAAGTTTGATACCCATATTGACATTTTTTGCAAGCATATTTCAAATATGTACTAGTACTAAGAAGATTACCATCCTATTGTCAAACAAATATCCCATTAAAAATATACTACGGATAGATTGTGCCAAAATTATATGACATTCCAATCTGCGAAAACAGTAAT
Organism: Stictocephala bisonia; assembly: GCA_035578905.1. Taxonomy (NCBI): domain Eukaryota; kingdom Metazoa; phylum Arthropoda; class Insecta; order Hemiptera; family Membracidae; genus Stictocephala; species Stictocephala bisonia. The sequence continues at coordinate 840,835 of JAQJVL010000319.1, forward strand.
TTTAATAGGAAGAACATTTTTAGTTTACAAAAAAAGTATACATTCAAACAGAAGAAAAAAAATTCTTGTAAACAGATCTTTAGAAATGTGAATATCTTGACTTTCCCATCTATTAGTATTTATAAAACACTTTTATTTCTTAAAAACAATACATAAAAATTTCAAAAAACAAAACTTCCAAATCTTAATTTTCATTCTAACCTTAAAATACCACACCACAGAACAACTTTATATAACAAACATTTTCATTCCAATTAATTAGAAATTAAAACATTACTTCAAGAATTTTACTACAAGAAACATTTTATAAAGTTTAACTAATTTTTAAAATAGTTTAAGTTTAAACTATTTTACATAAATAATCATATTTATGTATACTGTTTTGAAGCTTGTATTCTTTTATTATGTATTTGTTGTTAATGCAAATTTTTTTAAATGCAAATATACTATTATTAATTTAGAAATAATGTATTTTATACAGTACATAAGAACATCAAGGAATGTTTTCTTATGTGTTCATTTTAATTAGGAGTTATTGAAAAAAAAACCATGATTTTTTTCATAAATAAAAACTTTTTTATAAACTGTTTTCTAAAGGTGAAATAGAGACTACTTTTTAACTATTTCAGAAAATACAGTAATACATAAAGAAGATAAATGTAAATATACAGATTAAAGTTTCAAATTGTTAAAAAATGTTATCAAAATTAATTATGTTTCAGCTTGGCCTTGCCACTATGATAGACCAGTTCTCCACGCCCTCTGTCTACGTAAAACACATCTGCTTCATCAACTTCACACAGTCAGTATATAAACCTAATGTATTTAACCTTCTTATTTATCTGTGTTCAATATATATTACTGGATAGTCAACTAATAAACCAATTTGTTTATGAGGTGTCGCATTTTTGTGCTGTAACTAGTTTATATATTTATTTAATATTAAAAACATTATAAAGAACATTTTCCAGCATCATCTTTTGAAATATAATCATCTGATACATGGGGCACTATGGAAAGTGTACCATTGTTAAAGGATTTAGTAAAATTCAAACATCAAATCAGGATTTTATCTTAATAACTTACCTTAGAAGACAAGCCCACTAACACCAGAGTTGTAGTAAACAAATACAAAAGAATTGCATTATCACAATTGTTCTTACCAAGGACATAGCTAGAGGGGGGGTCCAGACCCCCCTTCAGGTGCCAAGCTTAATAACTTACCTTAGAAGACAAGCCCACTAACACCAGAGTAGTAGTAAACAAATACAAAAGAATTGCACTATCACAATTGTTCTTACCAAGGACTTAGCCAGAGGAGGGGCCAGACCCCCCCCCCTTCAGGTGCCAAGCTTAATAACTTACCTTAGAAGACAAGCCCACTAACACCAGAGTAGTAGTAAACAAATACAAAAGAATTGCATTATCACAATTGTTCTTACCAAGGACATAGCCAGAGGGGGGTCCAGACCCCCCCCCCCCTTCAGGTGCCAAGCTTAATAACTTACCTTAGAAGACAAGTCCACTAACACCAGAGTAGTAGTAAACAAATACAAAAGAATTGCACTATCACAATTGTTCTTACCAAGGACTTAGCCAGAGGGGGGGCTATACCCCCCCCCCTTCAGGTGCCAAGCTTAATAACTTACCTTAGAAGACAAGCCCACTAACACCAGAGTAGTAGTAAACAAATACAAAAGAATTGCACTATCACAATTCTTCTTACCAAGGACATAGCCAGAGGAGGGTCCAGACCCCCCCCCCTTCAGGTGCCAAGCTTAATAACTTACCTTAGAAGACAAGCCCACTAACACCAGAGTAGTAGTAAACAAATACAAAAGAATTGCACTTTCACAATTAATTGTTCTTACCAAGGACATAGCCAGAGGAGGGTCCAGACCCCCCCCCCCTTCAGATGCCAAGCTTAATAACTTACCTTAGAAGACAAGCCCACTAACACCAGAGTAGTAGTAAACAAATACAAAAGAATTGCACTTTCACAATTGTTCTTACCAAGGACATAGCCAGAGGGGGGTCCAGACCCCCCTTCAGGTGCCAAGCTTAATAACTTACCTTAGAAGACAAGTCCACCAACACCAGAGTAGTAGTAAACAAATACAAAAGAATTGCACTATCACAATTGTTCTTACCAAGGACATAGCCAGAGGAGGGTCCAGACACCCCCCTTCAGGTGCCAAGCTTAATAACTTACCTTAGAAGACAAGTCCACCAACACCAGAGTAGTAGTAAACAAATACAAAAGAATTGCAATATCACAATTGTTCTTACCAAGGACATAGCCAGAGGAGGGTCCAGACACCCCCCCTTCAGGTGCCAAGCTTAATAACTTACCTTAGAAGACAAGCCCACTAACACCAGAGTAGTAGTAAACAAATACAAAAGAATTGCATTATCACAATTGTTCTTACCAAGGACATAGCCAGAGGGGGGGTCCAGACCCCCCCCTTCAGGTGCCAAGCTTAATAACTTACCTTAGAAGACAAGTCCACTAACACCAGAGTAGTAGTAAACAAATACAAAAGAATTGCACTATCACAATTGTTCTTACCAAGGACTTAGCCAGAGGGGGGGCCATACCCCCCCTTCAGGTGCCAAGCTTAATAACTTACCTTAGAAGACAAGCCCACTAACACCAGAGTAGTAGTAAACAAATACAAAAGAATTGCACTATCACAATTCTTCTTACCAAGGACATAGCCAGAGGAGGGTCCAGACCCCCCCCCCCTGCGGGTGCCAAGCTTAATAACTTACCTTAGAAGACAAGCCCACTAACACCAGAGTAGTAGTAAACAAATACAAAAGAATTGCACTTTCACAATTAATTGTTCTTACCAAGGACATAGCCAGAGGAGGGTCCAGACCCCCCCCCCCTTCAGATGCCAAGCTTAATAACTTACCTTAGAAGACAAGCCTACTAACACCAGAGTAGTAGTAAACAAATACAAAAGAATTGCACTTTCACAATTGTTCTTACCAAGGACATAGCCAGAGGAGGGTCCAGACACCCCCCTTCAGGTGCCAAGCTTAATAACTTACCTTAGAAGACAAGTCCACCAACACCAGAGTAGTAGTAAACAAATACAAAAGAATTGCACTATCACAATTGTTCTTACCAAGGACATAGCCAGAGGAGGGTCCAGACACCCCCCCTTCAGGTGCCAAGCTTAATAACTTACCTTAGAAGACAAGTCCACCAACACCAGAGTAGTAGTCAACAAATACAAAGGAATTGCACTATCACAATTGTTCTTACCAAGGACTTAGCCAGAGGAGGGTCCAGACCCCCCCTTCAGGTGCCAAGCTTAATATGGTTGCCAGGCTTAGTAGGCGTACTTATTGCTTCTTGAGAAAGTATTTATTTTGCTGATTGTATCATAATCAGATTAATGTACTGATGTATGGAGCGTAGTCAATATGTATTAGATGTTATCAATACAATAACTTTCCTTTGTACAAAAATTAAAAACTACAAAAGGTAAAACTGTATAAAATACTGTTGGAAAGTAGGTTCTAAGAATCAGGTGAATGTATGTACAGTATTTTTAAATTACCCTTTGGAACTCAGCTTGGTTCATTATTTTTAATTTAGTACTAAATTACCTAAGAATAAAAAGCGGAAAATGAAATATGAAATGAAATGTGATATGTGGTAGGTAATAAGTGATTGAAATGTTGGGCAGCAGAACGATAAGTATTTCATGATAAGTGCCCATAAAAGTATTGGAAGGTGGTTTTGGTTTGTTTAAGAAGAGATCCTGTTGTGTAATCTACAGGATGCTCCTTAAATATACACTATATGAGTCTAAGCATGTATATAAAATGAAGGACCTAAGTAAGTTACATTTAGGATGTATAGGAAGGTATCTTGAATGTATAGGAATGAAATGAAACAAACGAGAAATTATTTAATGTTTATTTAAACTGAATAATAGGTATTTAATTTTATTATGATATTTTCCAAACGTCATGTTTCCATCCTGCAATGTTGAAATCCTGCTTATTACAGTCTTCAAGAAGCTCTCGAGGGGGCCCCATTTTGAGGCCAGATGGGTCACTATATTATCATGATATAAACCAGTTTAATATTATTATTGTTATATTTTTCATGATTGTAATTTTTAAATTTATTTGTTATGAATATGTATATTATTTATGTTTGTATGATATATGAATTAATTGACATGCACAGAAAACTGTAATATGTTCTATTGTGCTAATAAAGAAATTGAATTGAATTGATATAATGTAAGTAAATTAACTGTTAAGATGAATATTTATGGATTTAAAACAATTATGTGGTTTGTATGTTTTGATATTATTTTTTACATAACTAAAACCTTGGGTGTTAAAGTAAAATTTTTCCTGTGGACCGCCCCCTTCTGCAATTTATGGCTCGTCCCTGTCTGTACCACTTCATACATTCTTGGTGTATGATGAACGCCCTTTAACCTAACCTAAAATATCTTAATAATTTCTAATATATGGTAATACTAGCTGACCCGGCGAACTTCGTACCACCTAACAATGAATCTGATAATGTGTTTATGTTAACATTTTGTGATGTAATAGCTTATGATGAAATTATTTTCAAGCACGTTTACATTATTAAATAATAATACATTAATATAGGCTACAATATAATTTAAATAACTCACAGTTATTAAATATAGTATTTATAAAAAAAAAAAAATAAACAAACATACATCATTCAATATGGTCAATAAAGTTAATTTATTTATCAGTTGTGTTAGCATTATTCTTTAATGTTGAAGCCTTTATGGACATTAAGACCTTCATGGTTAAACTTTTAATTGTAAAGCACTTTGTGATAAACGACATTTTTAGTTTTTTTCTGAGGCGCAAGTACAAACAAATCGGATGGTTTGCCGGCTCGTGAACATGCCACGTATAGTTGGCCGTGTGAAAAACACGCATTTTCTAGGTTCAATCCACAAACACTCAAAGATTGACCTTGTGCCTTATTTATGGTCATGGCAAATGCAAGACGAATTGGAAATTGTATTCTTTTAAATTCAAAGGGCATATCTGTAGGGATCATAGGAATCCTTGGAATTAGAACTTCCTCGCCTTTGTACTTTCCTTTTAGTATCTTTCCGTGAATTACATTGGTCATTAATTTTGTTATTACTAAACGTGTCCCATTGCATAGTCTCGGTTGGTTTAGATTTCTTAGTAAAATGACGACTGAGCCAACTTTCAATTGTAAGTTGTGTGGCGGTAAACCGGACACGTCCAAGGAATTTAGAAATTCGGTTGGATAATTTGTGGCCTCGTCTTCATTCGTTACACAGTCAATTGATTTAAATGAATGAATATTTCCAACAATTTGATTCTGTATAATGATGTTTAGAGTGTCTACATCAGTGTTTTTAGCTGCCAAAATTACTCGCTCGCTCAACCAATCGTTAATTTTGTGGTTAACTATAATGTTTGGAAAAACTTTGGCTATGAGTTCGTCTTTTGAGGATACAAAATTACAAAAATTTGCAGGAAATGAAATTAATCCACTTGATGTGTCGACAGGTACTTGGCCATTGCCTATAGTAAGCAATTGATTTGAAAAGTCTTCAGCTGATGGATCGTTTAACAATTCTACTCTCATATTTGATGTTAATTTTAGTTTTATTACGTATCGCCAAAGATTTGATGATTTGAGGCAGGCATTTATCTCATCAGCAGGTGTTGATCTTGGAATTACTGGCAGTGTTTGCCGGAAATCACCAGAAAGTAATATCAGTGCACCTCCAAAACATCTTGTGTTATTGCGCAAATCTTTAAGTGTTCTATCTAGTGCTTCTAATGAACGTTTGTGCGCCATTGTGCATTCGTCCCAAATAATGATTTTTGATTCTAATAACACTTTGGCCATTTCTGAGTTTTTTGCAATATTACATGTGGGTTGTTCATTAGTTTGAAGGTTTAAAGGCAATTTAAAAGCTGAATGAGCCGTACGGCATCCTTCTAACAATGTAGCCGCTATTCCAGAAGAAGCAACTGCAATAGCAATGTCCGATGTCGCACGAACCGTAGCCAAAATCAATGACATGAGAAATGTTTTTCCAGTGCCACCAGGAGCATCTAAGAAAAATATACAACCATTTCCATCATAAATTGCCTTCATTATTACATCGTAGACCTCCTTCTGTAGTGGGTTCAACAGGGTTACATTCGTTTGAACTGATTGTTGCAATTCATGTATATTGTATTCACGTTCGTGTTTCAACTCTCCATTAAGTGCGTCATTCATTGCACAATCTGGTGCTGGCATCCCTAACCTAACTAACAAACTGCCACACATGAGATAACACATATCTTCGATTAATATCAACGCCTGGTTATGCATAGCTTCATTCACCTCGATGTAGGGATTTCTAGAAATGACACGATCTCGATGTAAAATGTCTTCAGTCATGTTGTCCTTGTATTTGTTCCATAAGAGAAGAGGATTTGATGGAAAGCATGTAGAAATTATAATAGCAAATAATGTACGTATCTGGCTTGCAGATGCAGAAACAATTGCTTCAGCGAGTGTCGTATCCCAATGAGTATCGTTTTCAAGTAGATTGAGCTCTTGGCATGCAGCACGAAATGTTGGGCATAGTATACTGTTAACAGTTCGCAGTGATTCAAACGATGTTGGCCCACGAACGTTCACCAGCAACAATCGCAAATAAAAGCATTCATCATTCTTCGGATGAACAGTGTAAATACGACCGAGAGCATCTGTTGAACGTAAACCCCGATGACCAGGAACTACATCACCTTGTTTCCGACGTTGAAATTTCTTCAATGAAGCATTCCAGATGTAATAACGTGGCATTTCAGAGTAGTGTAATGTCTTTGCAAACGGATCGCTTTCGCAAATCTCAAAGAAACTGGTTAATGTTGTAGCTGGTGGTGTTTCAGCACGTTGAGCAGCATTTGATGCGTTAAAATATACTCTGACCATTCTCTAGATGAACTGCCAAATGTAAAACTGTTGGATGACGTTCGTGAATAGGGAATGAGAATATTCGCCAAATCGCCTCGTTACAGTTTACATATCTACCAACTTGATAGTTTGTAATTTCATCGTTAGTATTGTTAGTTTGTATTCCAAAAACTGCCATATCGCTACCTTTTGTGACATATTTGCATATGTATTTAATGGACTTTACTGAATTGCAATACTCAATGTTGCAATGTGTCTTAAATGTTTTTGAAAGGAGTGGAGAATATGGAACAATCCAACTGTTGTCAACCAATAAATCAATTCCTTTTACTTTCGTTGTGTTAGTTCGGCCGTCATTGTCAGGTGATCTACGGCGATACTGTGGATAACCATCGTTACCAGTGATGGTCTCTGCTGTAAGATTACGTGGATATCGCTTTGAACACTTGCCGTCGACCATGCAAGGTGATAGGGGATTAATGGCACCGCAAGGTCCATGTATCATATTTTTTATGACAACATCATGTAGTTCTGGATCAGTTGCAGAATCAGGAATCTCGGCACATATAATGTCATCGATTTGATCTGGTCTAATTTTTTCAACCAACCAAATAAGAATGTGTGCATGCGGCAAACCTCTTTTTTGCCATTCGATAGAGTACATCCAGCATCGCGTATCGCCGAAGATGCATAGCTTAACAATGTAGTTCATCAGTGACCGAATTTTTTGCTTGAAGACTCGTGCGGTGATGTCATGCCGATCATTCGACGTTTGTCCGGGAAGCAGTAATTGAAGAATTTCTATCCATTTTGGATTGCACGTAAAGGTAATGAAGAGGTCTGGACGACCGTAATGACGGACATATGTCATTGCGTCTTGGGCATATTCATGCATATGACGCGGGCTATCTGTGTACGTCGCCGGTAGAATTATCAGTCGACCAACATTAGCTGCATCTCCTTCAGTGGTTATTGCATCACGTAAATGTATATACTGCTCCGAACGCAGTTTGGCTTGGTTTAACCGAATGAAATTTAGGCGCTCCGTTTCGATTTTAACGTACATGTCGACGCAATATTGCTGAAACAGTCTACGAAATCGTAGCAAATAGTTGTCACTATTGGGACGAATCATCAAACGATAAGCGTAAAAATTCATTGAGCTAAGCTTCTTGGTAGTTTCCTCACCATTCAACGGGTTTACCATCTTGATGTTGAAGTGGTATCCATCCTCTCCTTGCCAAAACATCAGTGGATACTGCAACATGTCATATGATCGGTGTGTTTCATATATTCTTTGCAGTTGTCCAGTATCGCGACGTGTAAGTATAATATCGCGAGTTTCCAGGTGTTCCCCAACTATTAGAATCGCAACTTCATCTACTGTTGGAGCGTTAAACCTGCGTTCGTGTTTTCCTACTGGACGTTTATCTGCTCTGATCACCACTTTGTGATCATCATGTGACATGCGCTCCATAGCAGTCTTCAACAGATTAATTAATACATGGTGTTCATTAAGAAGCTGCTGAAGACCTTGAAGGATTTCTCTTCTTAGTGATGTGTTGATTTCTTGTCGTCGATCAAGCTGCTCCTCAACGTTGCCCATAAAATATATTTGTAAGAATTTAAAATCTCCACTTTCAGGAGGAAGCAATGATCCAATTCTATGGTGGATTTGGCCTTGAATTTTGAATGTTGGACTGAATCCAGATTTTCCAATAATGTCTGCTCCGAATGAAGTCATCTGGAAACATCCATTGTAATTTTGGGTATTTGCTACGAAATGACGTGATTGAGGTGTTTCACCACTAAGCAATGTGTTCAATGGCTCAGGTGGTGGAGTCAATATTGGCAGTTTTACTTTGCCACTAAGGCAGCACAATCCGGGAGTTTCTCCAGCAAACTTCAATGCTCCGCAGTGATCACAAACAATCTCCATAGGGCCAATGTCAACCGAAGGGTGTGAGCTGTAATTCATTGTGGAATCGTATTGAAATGCAGCTAGTTTCAAATTAACGCGTGGAATATTTATTCTTGCAAATCGTTGTTGATCTCTTAAAAAAGCCCGACGATTCCTCATTGCTAATCGAGCGGTTTCTCGGGCTGCATCTCTTTCTTCTGGAGTTAGCGTGGCACGATGTTGCGCCATATTAACTCGGCGTTCTTCTCGTGCGATTACACGATCCTCTTCATTCAATTGATTTTCAGTGATCTGTTGCCTAACTGAATTACGGCTACGTTGGGAAAGGTCAGATACTCTGGGTCGGGGCATTGTTATAAGAGTATCACCCCGTAAAAAAAAGTATAAATAAACATTTAACTAAAAACATTTAACAATTACATTTGACAACAAATATTCGTAAAAAACAAATGGAATAGAAACCTATTTGATAGCTCTCATTTGTTATACATAGATTTGTTTTTAAAAATTAGGTTATCATTACAACAGCTGTTTCCTTAATTTAATTTAATCAAGAAATGACAAACATGGCATGGTAAACAAAATAAAACATTCTTCAATAAGATTAACATGTAAACTGCAAAGGGCCATAGGACGCTTCCCTTAAGGCTTTTTGAAACGGAAACAGGCTATTATGTTATTCTAGTACCTAAGGAATATCCCTGTAAATTTTCATGCCAATTGGTTCAGTAGTTTTCTAGTTATAAACGCTGTAACTAACACAACTTTCTTTTATGTATATAGATACATCATTATGGCAATAAAATACAATTAAAACTAAAGGAACGTATGTAGGTTCAAACCAAAAAGAACTATGAGCTAATTTTGCATTTTGAGCAGAAAATATCTTATCTTTCAACAGTCACATTTATGACTGACTTGTGGTTTGTGTTTTTGAACATAAATCAGTAAGTGGTTTGGTTTTGAATTGCCTGAACATGCTGGTTCCCCATAGTTCCTCAATAATGATAAAGTCTTGTTTTGTCAAAACTTAATCAGTGAGTGAACGTTTTTTTCCTTGTGAATGGAGGCATCAATCCAATATACAAAAATAGCCACTACCACTTTGTATTATTTTTGTTCATTTTGTAAAAATATTTTGGTGTTTTGTTCTTCTCCACCCAATCCTTTTTTATATTAGTGAAATAATATAAAAGTGGACTTTTTATTTTCACACACATCTAAAATTCCGAGAAAAGACTCTCTCTCCCTCTCCCCCCTCCCCTCCCCCTTCCCCTCCCCTTCCCCTCCCCCTTTCCTTCCCTTCCCCTTCCCCCTCCCCTCCCCCTGTACCATACCACTGTATGGGTGGGTGGGTGGGTCAGTAACACTGTACTGTATGGGCGGGCGGGTGGGTCAATACCACTGTTGTTGACAGACAGTATCTGTTATGTCAACAACATTTTTTTTAAAGGAGAGATTGATTTCCTTTTTTACCCTACTCTGCCCATTCTCCATAGACTATTGATCTGTGCGAGCAGCTTATTAGACAGAACCAAGACAGTATAAGTTGTATATTACTGATAAATCTTCCAGTCTAGGCCGGATTCGAACCACCGCTATGTCTAACCCAAGCCCAAAGTCCTGACCACTCTGTCACCGGCTCACCCAAACATTAAATATGATGTAAAGTTAATTATTTATATTATTAATGACATATTATTAGAGTGTTAATGATCCACTTTATTCAACAGTATATAAGTAATTTAAAATAATGTAATATTTGTATTTGTTTCATCATACAGTTTGTAGAGTGTAAATTTCTGTGCAGATTCCATCTGGCGGAGCCGATCTACGTCAACCTGGTGAGAGACCCTGTGGAGCGAGTCATATCGTGGTATTACTATGTAAGGGCACCATGGTACTATGTGGAAAGGAAACAGGCCTTTCCGGACATACCATTGCCTGATCCGCAGTGGCTTAAAAAGGTGAATATCCGGAATTTTTCACAAGATTTAAAAATACTTTCAACTTAATATTTCATCAGTGATTTTTTTAGTAACTACAGTAAAGTTACTGAATTATTTGACTTCAACAGAAGTGATAGGAAATCAGAAAATTGACTAGATAAGATGAAATTGGGCCAACCACAAACTCATGTAATAAAACTTTATAAGTTACAACATTCATCAGGTTAGCATCACTCTTTTTGCTCATCATTATGGAAAAAAAAATGAAATAGAATCTATATTTTCTGATAACAGCCGTGTCAAGGTGTTATTTACAAGATAACCATATATGTTGCCCATGCTGTAATGTGGCATCCTCAGTAGTATCGCCTGGGCAAAACATCATATAAACTTGTAAATAGAACCTTGATGTGGTTGTCGCCAGAAAATATAGATTTTAGATAAGAAGCTGGCTGATTAAGCCTAAGATCTGACAAAGACTTTAATATATGTCTTTACATATATTAAAAGTTATTTGTTAATGTTCTGGCTTTTATGATGATAACATTCTTGAAACTACTGTTATACTGTTGATTTTATATGCATACAGATAGATTTCTCATTTAATGTTAAATTTTGTGTATAATTATCGGCTTTTGTGGTCCATTGTGGTGGGCTAGTGTAGTCCCATGCAGTTTAAACCAGGTGCGGTTGCGGATCTCACTAACTAACACAATTACAGGCACAAATATTCCTGTCACATCAGATATTTATTTGTAAATACTAATATAATCAAGGCTAATTCCTAATTATTATTGATTCTTGATCTATGGTCTCAAGGTACAGTATATACATTAAAACCTCAGATGCATAAACCCTATTTTATTATTTTCTCCATGTTTTATATGGAAAAATGAGTGATATTTTGTCACAGAACTTGTAAACATTCATAATTTGGAAATTATAAAAGGCACTGGTGGGGCAGTGCTTTAACCTAGCTACTTGGGGACAAAGTATTTGGGAGATTGTAGGCGATAGGTTCCATGCTCGGTCCTCTTAATAACGACATGGTGTCCACTCAGTAATTGCCATCGACGTTGACACTACTATATAAGTCTAGGGTGTCCATGTTGGATGGTAGTCTTGGTTCAGATGTTGTGTAGGGGAGAGAATTTAGACTATATAAGGATTCCATGTAAAGCTGTAGGTCCCATAGTTGCCCTGGCTATTGGGATATTATTAAATAGTCGTTTCTGAGCTAAGTCGAACTCAGATAGTAATAATGGCTTCGCTTGTTCATATTTACACTCATCACACTCATTCTCCCTTCATATTCACCTATATCTTGACGATCAGTGTTTTAATAATGAATATTGTTTTGAAATATACATATTTGGAAAACTTATTATTCCTAATAAGCTTATATTATTTTATAGTTTTTCTATAAATTATTGAACTAATATACAACAATTAATTTCACTATTAATATGATTTGAGTTACTGTTACTGTAAATAAAAAAGTAGCTTGTTTTACTGTCTTATCCCTTTTGATTTCAATTTTCTCTTCCTTTATTCAAATTTTATTTCAAACTATAGAAAAATATTTTATATAAAATAATCCATCATGTTTCATTACCACCTTCAAAAATAAAGAAATCACTTCTAGCTGTAGTACAGAAAGTGGAATAAAAACATTTTATTCCTCCATTTAACAGAGGAATAAAAATATTAAGGCATTACTTATGAGCATATTCTTAAGTTATATCTATGATTTACAGTTACTTTTCTAAATGTTCTAGGACTTTGAAACATGTGTGTTGCGAGGAGACAGAGAGTGTCAATATCTTGAAGGGGAAACAAGAGAGGGCATTGGAGACCATCGAAGGCAGAGTCTCTTTTTCTGTGGCCACAGCGATTCCTGCACGTCAGTACTGCACACTTTATTAACAACAGTTTGCTTATAATGGTTTGTCGTAGGCTTAACAAGTGAAACATGTAGTGACTCTTTTCTTTCTAAATGTGTCAGCACAGTTTGTCTTTTTGGTATGGTTATGGTAGTGAATTAACGGAAAAGATCCAAAAAGTGTATATTCTAAGATACTAAGAATTTTAAAAAGTATTTTTCTTTTGTGTTTTTCAGGCCCTTCAACACAGAGGGGGCTCTTCAAAGGGCAAAGCATGCTGTAGAGAAACACTACGCAGTTGTAGGAGTCCTTGAGGATCTCAACTCAACCTTCACTGTCCTGGAGCACTACATCCCTCGGTTCTTTGCAGGGGCGCAGAAAGTATACACAGGTGATCAAATAGAGCATTCAGTGTAATTGAAAATGTATACAGTGTTAAAACCATCCAATATGATTTACTCATGTATAAGTCAATATCTTAGTGGGTTTAAAACCTTAAGTTCAGTGAGAAAAATGGATTTATTACCAAGTGAAAGAAAACTGCTGCTAAAGCTGCCGAAGCATCAAGCTTTGGTTAATGTTTTTCTAAGGACTTTACATACATATAGATATAAAAGACGTTTCCACTGTTAATAAAATTAAATATAATGCTAATTTTTAAGATCCTATTTTTTACTAAGAATCCAAATACAGTAGAACCTCGATAGTTTGACACTCTTATTTCATAGTCTTAAGCGGCCAGTGTAATTACTAATAACTAAAGCTTCGGTAACGACCGTGTCAAGGTGTTATCTATAATATTTACATCACCAAATGTTTTGCCCATGCTGTGATGTGGCATTCTCAGTGGTATCTCTCGACTTGATACTTCAGCAGTCTTTATATTTCGATACCAGCCAATGAGACGTGACACGGCAAAATTATTGTCAGTGGCAGGCTATGCAAGTTTTAGTCTGGCACAGATAAAGATTTAACAGGCCAAAAGAGAATAACAGTTAAAAATTACCAATTTTTTAAATATTAAGATACTGTATCTTTTAAGTACTGTACTGTCCATACTTAAACAACAACTAACTGTAACTCCTTACCAATTCAGTTGGATATACATTTAATATCAATTCACAGCTTATTTTTAGTTTTGTTAAATTTACAACTATTCATCAAAAAGTTCACTACAATTTCTTTTAAAAAAATAGTTTTTTGTTCACCGTACATTCCTTATAGATTGACATTTCAATACTTCGACACCCTGACAGTCCACAAAGAGTTGAAATATTGAGGTTTTGTTGTACTGAATAAATAAGTGAAATGAAAATAACGGATAATTATAAATAAATTATATAAAAGAATAAGCCAGTTCTATCGATAGGCTATTTACTCTAATTGCATTTATTTAACATCATAAACTCATTAGACATTAAAGTCCAAAGTTACTAATTAGAAAATATATCACATTGCAGAGCTAAATGGTGATTATCACAGTTGATAAAAACTTAAAACCCTATTGTTTAAAGCAATTAAAGCTTTACTTTTTAAAATCTAGTATGTTTAAGTTGAGCTAGGGAGAAACAGTAGTATACAGTGACGGATTTACCACTAGGCAGACTAAGCAGCTGCCTAGGGCCGCAGGCACTCTTGCATTAGTGCAAAGAGACCGCAAATATTGCACTAATGCACTAAGTAAAGGGCCCTCACGATTTTCCTATGCAGCTACCTGCTAGTTTTTATGAAATAAATTGTATCACACAAATAAATGTATAGGATATAGAAATACACCATGTACACAGACATATTAAAAAATAACTAAGTTAAAATAAGTATTGTTGAGAATGAAGGCGTATTTGGTGTGGTGAGCACGGAACCCGTGATTACGATGCCAATTCTACTGACTACAAATGAGTTATTTAGAGTTATGCGGGGGGGGGGGGGGGCACAAAAAATTGCCTAGGGCCACAAAAGGTCTAAATCCATCACTGGTTGTACTCATCTTAAAGTTGATTATGATCAGCGATGAGTGTTTAATAATATGGTTTTTGACATTCCAAATTCATTTGAATGATTGAATTCATCAATGAACATTTTAGCAAGAATTTTTATTCTATTCTACAAATGTTTTCCATTCAAGTATTTTTATAACCTTAATTTACTTTACAACTGAAGATGATCTTATCAGATCAAAATCGATTTTATCATTTATTAATACTTAAAGATTGCTTAGTATGATCTCTTCATAAATAATATAACATATTTAAAGCAATCAATGGCTAGAAATGTGAAAGAATAGGTTTATGAGGGAGCTGGAGTGGTCGGCCATCTTGGATTTTATTCTCCGTAAGATAAAGTTTAAGCAGGTAAACCATTTTTTTTTTGTATTTTTGTGATAAAATTATGTTTAATATGTAATTTTAGGTATTTTAAATGAAAATATTGATTCCTCATAGTTTATAACTCCAATCCCAAAATATTCTCTTCTTCACTTCACATTTTGGATTTGGAATCACTCTTACGTGTATAATTTCTTTCTCAGAATGCACATTTTCAATTCGATATATTACTTTTCCCATCTTTGTAAATAGCTACAATAAAGAAAATAAAGATCTGCAAATTAGTGTCATCTATATTGTGACACATATTCTCCATTGTTATGATCACTTACATTTATTTCAAATTTCAGAAGAACTGGAAAGCTTCCGGAAGATCAATCGAAATACATTCAAGCCGCCTGTTAGTGAAGAAGTTAAGGATCTAGTCAGACGCAACTTCACCAGGGAGATTGACTTCTACCTATTCTGCCGGCAGCGCTTACACCGTCAACTGCTAGCTCTGCGCCTCCCAGACACAAGTAACACCGGCTTGTGAGGACCAGGCACGATCACTCCTTAGCTTGCCTCAGGCGACTCTGTGATACTCACTTAGTGATAGGACTGTCAGTCAGTCATGTCATTTCTTTCCAAAATGTTCCGACTCTGATGGAGTAATGGATTCTTTGGAATAAGGAAGAATGATTTTAGTTAGGGAAAATATTTGTCATCCTATAAAAAAGGATTCCTTTTTTAACGTTCATTAATTCTAATGAATGAAATAATTTGAACACAATTTTGTAAATACTAAGTTAGGACTAATCCTATTATAGTTTGAAATATTTAGTTTTATTTGAAAAAATGTTTTAGAAATAATTAAATAATGTTTAAATTAGACAAAAAGTTGAAGAAAAGCCAAAGAATCTTCTTAAAGAAATAAATTAAGTCACTTTAAAAGTGAAGATTTAAATTTAAAATTATGCTTAGTAAAATTACTAATACGGAGAAAATGAAAAAAATAAAAATCATAATGTTCACAATTAATTATATGAGTTGTAATCTAATGTTACTAAAGTCAATAAACATTAGAGTAACTATTACATATCACAAACAATTGCCTATTTAACTTATAAATAAGCTACTTTTGAAATATTATTGTAGTTATCATAGTAAATTACTTGTTATTCTTAATTCTTAAAAATGCTTGAAATCTATTAAAAAAAAGATTAACCCATTTTAAAAACAAAATTCCTGGTAGTAATATTTGTTATACTGTATTCTGATAATATCTGTTTATGGGAGAAAAATAGCAAATTGATATCAGTCTCCCATTCAAGATGACCATAACAAGAAACAGTAACTAATTGGTATTATAAAATAAGTAATAAAACGTAAAAATGTTATAGCTATGCCTGTGACAAGAAATGTTTATGAACCCACGTCTTGTTAATTCATTTCTATACACTTTCTTTACACAGTTAAACAAGGGATTATAATTCAAAAATTAACAATCGAGGTTACTTTTTCATCTCTCTTTATCAGCATCCTCTATTATGTACACTAAGTTCTTCAAACATCTTTGATTCTTCTACTACCGACTTTCTCCTCTCCAAAGTTTATGGTAATGTGGTGATGCAAATTGCTTAGATTGTACATATTATCCATATTTTTGTACATAACTACCTATGTTTAGTATTTAATAAAGAGATTTTTTATAAAATATATATTTTATTTCCCCAAAAAACTTTATTTAAACGATTTAATTAATTAATAATTACATACATATTTATTTTTTTTATTGGAGTGTAGCTATAAAAATCAAGAAGTACTGGTATGTGGAGATGAGGGATTCCAGTGTTTTAATTAGGTACCGGGATCATCTGTGCTATTATCAAAAGAAAAAATGTGTAATTTATCTTATCCTCCTTACAACCAATAAAATATTTTATGATACAATATGGACACTTCTAGATAAGTTTATGGGTGTCCATGTCTGATGGTAGTCAAGGTTCATATATTTTGTAGGAAATAGAACTGAGTGTCAGGCTTGTCAGATAGCTGAAAATCAAACCAATGCTACGTGGTTCGGAAGAATCTGAACCACGTAGTATTGGTGGGGATCTACGTAAAGCTGTCGATCACTTAGTTGCCCTGGCTATTAGGCTATTACTAAATAGTTTTATGTAAGGAATAGTCAACCTTAGTTGGTAACAATGCCTACACTTGTTCATCTACACACATCACACTCATTCTCCCTTCATATTTCTCCATATCTAAATGACCGGTGTCTTACAAATGAATAATGATTATTTTTCATTTGTTTTATAGTTCTTTGTTTTCCCTGTGAATTGGAAAACACACACTTGAATTGGAATTTCTTTGGTGAAATAAACCGTAGAAACAACATACCACAGAATATATCTGTCTACATTTTGTGAACGTACTATTAGACTTGTTTAAAGAAGGAATTTGCAAATATGAAAAGTAAATATAGACCCTCATAAGAACATTAAAGATTAGATTTTGTGTTTTGAAGACATAGATATTTTAAAGTAGCTGATTAATGAAATTAAAAATTAAGAGTCACTCTGTAGTTTATTGTTTTTATATCGAGTCCTTGTGGGCTTAAGCATAAATTGATGATTATGTCCTTAAGGCAAAAATGATATTTGAATTTCTTTAGAGTATGATTTTGTGAAAGCTTGTTCAACAGTTACAAACTTTGTCATTGTTTGTTACTGGTCCAACGGTTGTGCCTCAAGCACAGGCTGACACAGTACATTTCAATTTTTAACAAGCATCCGTATAATATTTTTTAAAAAAGCTCCGTTCCTTCAGATTTTTACTTATTCACTGGATAGCATTTTAATTTTCATACAAGACATTTCAAGTGCAGTTTGATAGCATGTATTCAAAAAAGTTTTTGTCAGTTACGAACTGCCATACAGCTTAAACTTGAGACATTTTTAAATCTTTATATATTAAGAAAGGACTTAAAAGCCCTCCTGAACATCAAACTTCAGCTATATGCAAATTATATTAAAATGTCTGAACAAATCGCTGATACAAGAATATATTAAAGTAAAACTGGATAAACCAGATTTAAAAAATATCTAAGGGAAATAAATTTTGTGTCTTAGTATTTAAATATTGATTTTCAGTAACAGGGTTATGTTCAAGTTTTGCAAACATTCAACACTTGCTTCCCCATTGGATGAAGACAAGCTAATTCCCCCCAGAAAAAAGCATTACGGGCAATAAATAACTATGCTATCCATTGTTTTAAATTCGGCTCTGCAATCGTATCATTTAACATTTGCCATTCCCCACTAATATTTCCAGTAGTTGCATCTTCCCACACCCGCGCGAAAGCCAGTTCTCAGAGAGTTTAAAAAGATCCTAACTACTCTGAATCTACCCATTTTGCAAGATTGAGTGCAGATGAATGAGTGTTACCAACTAAGGTAGACTGCTCCTTAGAAAAGGGGCCATCTACTCGTATTAATACCCCACTAGCCAGGTCAGCTAAAGGACATCTAGTAAACCATGAAACCCAAAAAAAGTATTGGTCTGATTTTGGCAAACTGGTAACACAGATACTTGGTTCACTCCGTTACACAACACACCAGAGAAGAAGGAAACAGAGGTCTATTTCCAGTAGTTGCATCCTCTCAAACCTGTGGGGAAGCGACTCAATGTCATCTACTCCTTACTATAACGTTATAAATTACTAAGATACAGGCCTTTAATCATGTATTGATTTGGCTGTAGAGTGGGTCAAAGACAACCATATGCTTCAGCAAAACAGTGACTGTAGAATTAAAAAAATCGTATTGTGGGACTTCTTGGCCACCCTAGACTCCTAATTGATTTAAATTATCTGAATATAAAAGAAAATCTGTATATCCAAAGCTAAGAGGAACTTGGGTCTCTTTATGAAGATAAGGTATTTTATTGTTTCTGCTTGTTTAACACGTTATAAGCTGAAACCCTCAATAATCAATGTCGGCACTGGTGGCGCAGTGCTGTAACCCAGCTACATGGGGACAAAGTGTTTGGGAGATTGTAGGCGATAGGTTGTATGCTCGGTCCTCTTAATACCGACATGGCGTCCGGTTTCTATCGGCGTGAATACTACTAGATAAGTCAGGGTGTCCATGTTGGGTGGTAATCGTTGTGCGGATGTTGTGTGGGGGAGATAACTGAGTATCAGGCTTGTCAATTAGCTGAAAATCAGACCAGCACTACGTGGTTCGGATTCCACGTAAAGCTGTAGGTCCCTTAGTTGCCCTGGCTGTTGGGCTATTAATAAATTGCCCTTTCTGAGGAACAGTTGAACTCAGTTAGTAACCAGACTACACTCATCCACACTCATCCTACACTCATAAAACCATTCATATTCGCCTTAAAATACGCACAACGTTGTGTCGGTGTCTCATATGTAAGAATGTAAGAATCCATTGTTACTTAGAGTAGTGACTGGGCTTACATAGATGTAGCAGTTGAGTCCTTCCAGAAGAATTTTATGTCAATGATAACATGGAAGTTTCCAGAACAATGTCTAACTTAATTTATCAACTTTGCTATCCCATCTCGTTGTGACTGACTTATTATTTGTATCAGAGTTCTTCATGGCCCCAGTGGAAGCTACTGATCTAAGAGTACTCCAATATACTTTTTGCTCAAGAACTATTTGTTTACCCATACTTTATGGTACTTTATACTTAGCAGATGTGATATAACTGCAAACAGATTTCACAACTTTTATTTTTTATAATTATTGTTGCAGGTTTTTAAGAATTCTTTCAGGATTTTTATAATATAATGTGTTTGAACTCATACTCAGGTAGTTCAGCACCGTTTCTCTAGCATTGTATGTTTGAGCCTCAGGACTATTTTGGAGAGTTGATAGTTTAGGCCATGTGTCATTGGCCAGAGGGTGGATCGGAGATTAGGGGTAAGTACCTCCCCCCACTCCCAAAAGAATATTATTACTTTTAAGTGTATTATAATACTTAGAGTATACTAAATTTTGAAGAATGTTTAAATCTTTAGAGTTTATTGTAAATTGCAGAATGATCAGGGCACAATCATCATAATGAGCATCAAGGTGATGATAATTGAGTTGGAACTGAAACTTTGTTTGTGAAAAAGATCATCATCTTGCCAGTCCAGATAGGCTGCAATCCTGTGTATGAGTAAGTGAAGTACTAACCTTCAGCTTAGTTGGGAAATTGAATACTGGAATGTGCATTCCGAAGTTTTACGAACTGTGTCACCACACTGCCAGATAGGGACTATTCCTTACCGGTTTTTGTACTTATTGTTAGCTAGATGTTATTATAAAATACAAAATTGGTCTGTAGCGAAGTTGGTTCAAGCCCAGCTTCATGTGCTAAAGGTTCTCAGTTCGGTTCCAATCAGAGTCATGACAAATTTTGAAAGGGATCAGCTGATAAACACCAGCTGTTCATTTGTCATTGGGCTCTTAATTAATTACACTTTCTAAGGAATAGTCTGTAACAATGGCCTTAGTTTGTAACAATGACTACATTTGCTCATCTACACTCATGACACTCATTCGAAATCCACATTCGCCCATATCTTGACAATCGGCATCTTAAGAATAAATAAATATAAATTGTATATTCTAACTATTGGGAATAAATTCATTATTTACTAAGTTTTATATAATTTTAAGTCAAGCATAATCAACTTAAGTCAACAAAATAATAAGGTGAGAATAGAACATCACTGTTAACAACAGTTGAACCATCTATACTATCAAATTGTTCTTATTAATTTTTATCAGTAAAAAGGCAAAAACAATTTAGAAAAATTATCTACTTGGTATGAAACAAATACAATGTCATGCAAATAGGTAGACACGAAAGGTTGTAAATTTTAAATGTATATTATTTAAAAAGTAATTTACTGAACTGATCATATAACAATATCACAGTTAAATTAAAATTTGCTTTGAGATAAGAAAGTGTGTAAACTTCCCATTCTATGCTAATTAGAAGAACATAAAATGAAAGGTACTAGGTTAGTCTGGTTTGAGAATAAATTACCAATAAATGTAATATTAGAATTCAATTATTAAAAAAAAATTAAATACTTTACTGTTGATTGGTTCTTTCTTTGCTGTTTGGCATTGTATCTTTTGTTGAGTTGAAGCACTAAATAAATAGGGGTTTGCATGGTGAAATAGTTAAAGGAAGTTTCATTTACCAGATTAAGTTATGGCTAAGAATTCCTCGACCACCCCCAGTGACTGGGCAAGCAGACTTGTGGGGAAGACAGGATCACTCAACAATCACCCATGCAAGGAACAGCCACCCTCAACATTGCTTGGTGCCGTTATCTTGCGATATAATCTGGACCCTCTGGTCGAGGCCACTGGCAAATGGTAGTTGTGTTTGGAGGTTGGTGCTGTTTTGTGTTGATCTTTTGTGGTACATATGCCTTTTTGTGTTCTTTGATGTTGTTCCGTTGCTAGCTGGTCCTGGCAACATGATTCAATGTATTCAACAAACAGATTTTCAATTTTTATAACATTGTTCTTAATGTTTTTTGAAGTTATGTATTTCAACTGTATATGATAAAAACAAATTTGGTCGACAGTATATGCAAATGGTAAATCTTATTTGTTCATGAGTAAAGCAAGATTTCTTGGTATGAAAATACTACAACCTAATTTTTTGCAGATTGAGGAAATGTGTGTTTAAACATGTTAATTACCATCAATATAAACCCCTACAACCTTTATTGCGTTACTAAAAATTGTATTTTTGAGTTTTTTTATTCAATTGAATTAATTAAAATTTTTATTAGATTGAGCTTGATGGGTTTGGACCATTGTACTGTAATAATGGTAAAGATTAAAGTTAACAATTCTAATAGATGAGGGAGACAAGGGGTAATTTTCATGTACTAGTTGGACATTTGCCATCATTACATGAAAATTACCAATCACAATGTTTCGATTTGGTCAAACCCAAACCTTTTTAAGTACTAAAAACTAAATTACATCTACACACACATGTTCTTAAACTAATAAATTAATCTACTTTAATAATTATCTACATTTTAACCTAGACCATAGAATGGGGTACAACAAAATGAACTTCTACTAAATATAAAAATGTTAACAAGGTTAAATTAATATGACCAATTAGGCGTTGCCCAGGTCACGATATCAACAAAAAAATTATAAAACACAATTAAATTAATATTCAAATCATACTGAAATAAGATTCTAGGGTATAAATTCTACTAGAGTATAAAAAAAAGAAAAATCTTTTTTTCTTTTATAAAAAATGACAATATTTCTCTGTTATGAGAACTTCTAATAAAAAATTCAGTTTCTTGAGTTTTACTGTGATTGATTTGTTATTTATTTGCATTCATTGACGAACTGAGTTTGCATGCAGAAATGCCTCTTGCACCAAGATCATTCTGGTTGATGATGAATTGTATTGGTCTTTACAAATAATAGGAATAAAACCGGGCCCAGAGCCGAGCTCCTAGCCTCATTGACTGTGTATGACTGAGCTTTTCTTTTGTAACAATATTTCCGTAGGTAAGGTGAAATCCATGTATGTGAAAGGCGTATCCTCCGAGGCTTCTCTCTTGCAATTTATTTCAAGAAGCATTTACAGTCTCAAAGACTTTAGTAAGTAGTAAGGTCAAAAAATACCACTAAAGGCTTGTCTTTTCTAGTGCTTTGACAATGGAGAAGATGAGACAGTTAAAGGCGTCTACAATAAATAACCTTTACTAAAACCGAACCGAAAACGAGAGATCAGTTTTATAAATTTGTTAACTATATTTATTAAAATTTCAAGATCCTGCTCAAAAATACTCTCTCTAATGCTTTTAAAAGAGATGAAATGAGTGATACTGGTCTGTAATTATTGCACCTTTTTCATGTAGAAGCCTAATTATTCCAAGTTTTGGAGTATTGTACCTTGCTCAAAGGATGGATTGTGATGTGTGAAGGATAATTTAAAATGAAACAACTAATCTGCTTTAAAATATAAGGAGAGGTTTAATCTGGCCCGAATGATTTCTTTGATTTGAGGGACATATAATCTCTTATTGTACCTTGAATTACATGAAAACAGAAATAGGAAACAAGGGCAATAATTACCCTGTAATTGGCAGGAAGAAGCTGTAAAAGGTTGTTTTGTTTGTAAGCTTTTCTATGTATTAGAAAATAAGTTATTGCAAAATATTAACTTTGGCTGATACAGATCACAAGTAAACGTCCAATTTTCTTAAGCCAAAACAATATTTTTAGTTTTATAAATTCCTTTACTGTCTGAAAAGTTGGTTTCATTTTATTGGAAGAATTCTCCAACTTATTAAGAATTTATTCACAATTTCTTTATTATAACTGTTTTAAAATATTTTGAATTCCTGTCAGTGGATGTTGCATGTGATGGCCTCTTCTTAAGTTACGAAGTTGCACAAGTTTATTCTTAGCCTGAAAAATATTATTGGTGATTGTCCTTCATAAAATATTTGCCCTAAACAAACTTACCTTTTTGTTAAGTCATGAAATGATGCGTAACAATTATATGACAAAAATGTGCTGTCAAGATTTTGCTCAGCAAATATTGGATTCCAAATTTCATTTCATAAGAAATATTGGAAACTCAAAATATTCGTTTGTAAAAAGTGCCTGCTCAAATTATACCTGGGAGTAGGGCAAGCAGAAGAAATAGGCAAATTAATGATGACCTGTAACACATGATGAACAAGTTGTTCAATTCACCAGGAGCAGGTGGGATGAGAGCACTGAGGACTCATTGCCTCAGCGGTGAACTCGAGGCCTGGATCGGCCAGAGCCATAGAGAGGTTGATTTCTACAATCAATCAAGTGGTCATCCAAGTTAGTAGAAATATTGTTGATTATTTTTTTTTTTTATTGATTTGCTTTACTTGCAAAATTTGAGATGTTGCAATGTAAACCATAAGTTGACATAAGTAGTTAGAAGTGCAGTTTGGAGCAGTCAAAGACATAAGTGTTAATGAAGTCAGCTATACTTTTATATCTACCCTCTACGTTACCGTCATCTGGTATAATTTGGGCCTAAACCTTGGAAAAAAATATTTTTGCTTACTAATATCCAACCAATCGACTTAGTTGTTGTATGAAACGACAGGTAGCACTGCCTAGACTCCAATGCCAAAATCGATGTAGTTCCTTAGTTTGCTACCGCTACAGTGCTGCTCCATCTCCATGCCAATCTGTTGCTTGTATTTTAGTGTCTTCCAACTTTT
Organism: Stictocephala bisonia; assembly: GCA_035578905.1. Taxonomy (NCBI): domain Eukaryota; kingdom Metazoa; phylum Arthropoda; class Insecta; order Hemiptera; family Membracidae; genus Stictocephala; species Stictocephala bisonia. The sequence goes on from JAQJVL010000319.1 coordinate 865,152, forward strand.
GTTGCTACATCTTAAACTGCGCAAGATTTTCGACTGGTAAGTGCACAACAGCTTTCATTTGTCAGTTGTTAAAAGTATTTGATATGTGTCTAGTCCTTAATTAAGCATGTTTATTTATAAAATAAATTTTGTATGTTAGGCCAACTTTGTCCCAATCTTGCCCAGATATTTTTTCATCTTTTTCACATAAAAATAATAATGTTTATGGTTTATAAATCTGTAAATACTTACGGAATGTTGATTTTAAGTGGTTAGTTACCATTATAATTACAAAGAAGAGTAATAACCCCCCGTTATTTTCAGATTACAATGGTGAGACCAACAACCATATCAAGTGGTATACAAACTAAAAAACCATCTCAAAGTCAAAATAGTCGTCCTCAAAAAATAAAAAGGAGTAAAAAAAACAAAGTAAAAACAAGGCATAGTCTAGCTCATCAGAAGACGAAGATGACATGGAAGTTTTTCTCGAGTCGGACGGAGTTAGTGATACCTTTTCAAACCATAAAGGGGTAATTCAAAATCCTAAGATTCGCAATTTTAATCCTGCAGGCTCTGTTGACCCGTCCAAGAGTGCCGTTTGCAACTTTGAAGTTGTAAATTACAATGGATAGATGTACCCTGGGAGGATCCTAAGTCTCTCTAGCAATGAGTCTATGGAGTGTATGGAGAAAAAGCTCAAGTTCTGGTGTTGGCCCAAAAAGGACACCTTATCTTATGACCGCGAAGTTGTGTGTTATAAAATCAAACCACCAAAAATTGCGTCCATTCACAATTAATTCATTGTTCCTGAACCTGATGTGTTTTATATTTTATCAATTTTTACTTACCTTCAAGGTTTAATTAATTTTTATGTTAACTTTTAAGAGAGGTAAAATGTTCCATTAAAACGTTTAAAAACATTAAAAATTACATGTTTATTACTTGTGTAAAATGTTTAATTTTAATTATTTCTTCCCTAAATTTATTGTACAGATGTTGCCTTACCATACCATCATTATGAATGGGGTAACATTGTCCAAAATAATATTAGGATTGATTTTTATATTTGGGATAATGCTATCCCAATCAAGGATAAGATTAGCCCATATTTAAAAATAATCATCTAAAAAAATTAAAACATTCTGAGCTTTAATTTTCAATCCATGTGTTCTCTGAAGATAGCAGGATCTCGATAACAACCGAAAATTGGATGTAAGTTTGGTATATCTGTGTAATGTAACGCAATTTATGAAAATAAAAAAAAAACACGAAAATTGGGCCAAAGTTACCCCAGTTGGAGTTGATAGTACCACAGATATCAATTTGGCTGTTGTACTACAGTCATCTACATTACAGACAAATTCGAAGTGTTATTGTCGAGTGTACCAGCAGTAAATACTCATACAATGCATATCACTGGAGACAGTGTGTACCATTAGGGGTACACACTGCTGTGAACAAGTTAACCGTGATCCCATTCTTTCCTATTACACAATTTGAAATATATAGATTGTCAACATACACATTTTTATTCACAGAACACCTTCAATCTTATTTTATGTATACCTCCTTTTCCTGACTACACTAACGCTTTTGTGTAAAAGTTATAAGTGGAAATGCAAGCTAAACAATGGTGTTTTATTTAACCAGAATAAGGAATGTTAGAGCAGGTTTTTGTTACCCAAGCTACTTATATGATCTTTTTTACTGCTTTTATTTTGCAGTTTGAACATTTGTAAAACAATAACCTTCTCTAGATAGGCCATTTAGAAAGCAACCAACTGTATGCACTGGTGCAAGAGAGATGCACTGAGTGGTCAAAGTGAGACCGAGAACTACTCCATCCTCTACTGTGTAATTCCATTTAAGGTCGTTTGGTTGGCCTTAGGGACAACTGAATTCTGCTCGCAGCGCTGGCTGTACGTCAGGCCACGAGTACCCACACACAGACACTCGACACCTCCCCGTCCCTGTTTGTATAATTGCAGGAACACGTTGAAGCACAATCCTGCGAGTGTTGTATCTTGCTGTACGTGTTGTAACATACAGGTAAAAGTACAACCACAAGTTGAGTTTATAAAGTTAATCAATTTTGTAAATTGTATGATATTAAAAAGCATACTATGCCAAACACGACATTGTATTTTTTGTTGTAATCAAATAAAAACAACATATAACATTAATTATTTAAAATTAAATTTGCTATTTTGCAGTAAAATTACATAATTTAAAATAACTGAAGAGCAAGACCAGTCCTATGAGGGTCTGTTTTTAATATTTGGGAATAATCGGGAAAATAGTTTCTTAATTCTGCATGTACCAAGAAAGCCCAAATTCGCATCTTTGAGTTGATGTATTTATAACCATAAACATAATTTTAATGAAAGAACTACTTGGGGGGCGTTTAGTAGTTGATATAATGTAATTGAAATCGAAAATTTTTGTTGATCAAACACTTAAAAGTGTTCATGACAACCAAGATGATGCTGCCCACTGTATACAAGCCCCGCCCACTACATCATTAGCAGCAGTGACCATTTGATGGTTTGATTAACACTAACAAATGAAGCTGAGAATGAACAAAATCTATAAGTTTTTAGTATTAAAATAGCAATAGCAAAATGAATAATAATGTAAACAATAAATAACAATTTAAAAAACTTGTACAGTTCATTAGAGTTAATTTTATTCAACTAAACACTGTTTCGAAAGTTGAATACTTGAAGGCGTAAGTTCGTCACGCCCGTGATGTATGGTAGCTGAGAGGTGGAAAGGTGCCCCTCTACTGATGAAACCTCCATATGCACTAAATATAACACATAGGTATCTTACTGTATGGTCCAATTTATAAACTTAACATTTAAATGTCTTCTGTCAGATTTTACAATATTATAATATTTCTGTGGGGTATTGGAATTTTATTGATACATAAAAATGTACATACATTCACATATGGGTAAATAACCTATTTAAAATGAGAATCTTATCAATTGGCGATGTTGACTTTTCACAATGCTCTTTATAGATATTGTTCACCAAAAATATCTGCTTGGAATATCATTAAATTAACTCGTTAATCTATAAACAACTTCATAGAATATTTTAAAGCAGGAGAACAAGAAAACGAATAATCAACAGGCAGCACTATAAATTTATTTTAACATTTCAGTTCTTGTATTTCAGGTACATGGAAGAAGCTTACACAACTGGGCGGCTCTTAGCATTGCAACGCCTTTCTTTAATATTTACTAAATAAATTACATAAACTACACGAAAAAGCTATTTTTGTACCAGTACTTCTAAAACTAGTTATTGGCAGTAGACTGTTTTCTGTTTTATTGTAGCTATTACAATTCGTAATAACTTACAAGAAACAAGAGTTTATGATTAGATATAACTGTAGCAGAGCACTTATTTTTAGTTAAGTATAAACAGTTAGTAATTTCCGTTTTAATATTCATCATAATATTGAGTATAAAGTTATTATAATCACAAGGAAATAAAACAGTCCAACCTTTTTACTTCATTCAAATAGTAAAACTATACAGAATTTAGCCTCTTAAAAATTTTAAATTCCTTTGACATGCTCAAGATTTTGAAATTAAAGACACAAGATTTGTAGACTGATAATTAAAATAATAAAAACTATTTCAGTGAGTGTTATATTTTTGTCAATACCATTTAAAGCAAGCTTGAATGTTATTTAGAAATAAATCGTTAAATTCTTAGTTTTCATAACATATTTGTAGGTGTTATTTTAATGATACAATATTTATTATTACTAACTGTTCATAAATACATGAAAGCCTACTTTTGTTCAAGCGAAGAACTGTTTACAAACTGCCTGATGAAAACAGTTTCATTAAAAAAAGTACAGCACCAAAAGTAAAAGTAATTCTAAAACATCAAGTATTTAATTATTCTTCATATCTATTTCAGTAAACTACATTCTCCCCAGAAAAATACACATTTAAACATTTATTATTTACATAGAATCTTAGAATATCAATTGAATAACAGTCTATGACTAACAGGACCCCCCTGATACATTTATTGACACACCTAGTGTTTCATCACATTAAAAATAGATCAGACTTTCAAAATTAGTTATATAAAGTATTTAATTTTTATATAAAGTTAAAATTACCAACAATGAAGAGACAGAGGTTGTTAGCAGTCAGTTGGTGTTGGATATGTGTCAAATACAAACATGCAAAATATATAGAAAGTTAATTTTAGTAAAAGGTGTGTGATTCTTTAATTTGTTAATTGGAGTTAGATTATTTCAAATTTATTTACACATACAAATATATTTGTTTATCATAGAAATGTACCTGTGTCACTGCAGTTTTTTAAATAGAAATAATATTGTATGGATGATAAATATTTGTTTGGCTTTCACCAGTTCAGTCTCAACAATGTAAAGGGCAGATTATATTTGTTTGCTTGCTTACTGCATTCTACAGCCTCAGTAAGTAATTTATCTGTAAATAGGGTAAATATGTACAATCATTTACCTACAACATTCAATTTACAAAATCGCTATATATTCACTTATTAGTGCCTCAGCCTATCTTTACACTAATGTCATTTCGATTAGCACATAGCGAACATACTAACACCATTTACAACACGTTATTGCTAACTTTCACTCTTTAAATAAAAATCAAATATACTGCCTAAAGATTTCACACATCGATTTAAAGTAAAATGCAGCCCAGAATGCAGCAATTTAGAATGTGCTGATCCTTCACACAAATCGTGTGACAAATCCTTGTTATGTTTACACTTAGTACGCTAAGTGAATAAGATCTGACCATTCGATTGTCGATATGGGACTTTTAATTTAAAAAATTGAAATATATATAGATGGCAACAAATGCTGCATCTCATTTTGCTGTTTATTTTGATGCCAAATAACATGTGATAACGGTTAATTTTAACCAATATGAATGATCTTTTACTATGTAAATTTAAATTTGATAATATAATTATTCTGTAAAGTTCCATTACGGATTAGAGTAATCAGATGTGACACTTGGAGTAATGACTAAATGACTAAACAGTGCGTGTAACAGTGTTACTACTAACCATTCCTATAGAATATTACATTAATAAATATCAGCCGTTAATAATAATATAGATTTGACTCTCGATGAATGCAGCCGTTTGAGTGGGCTAATGTTTTCATGAAAGAGCCCCTCTTCTCTCCTCGCCTATGTCCAGCTGTCACTGGCTGTGAGCACAGACTAATTGTTCAGTCAGTATTTAATGCGAACCTAATAAGGTTTTATCACACAATTGTTGCAAACGGTTGGCACGTTATTGCTGTTAACTGGTTTGCGCATCATGCTAGACAATATTTTTTTTTAAGTTTAGTAACATTACATGTATTGCTATTTTGTATATCAGCTACTATTTATGTACAAACAGTAATATAAACATGTATATTTAGTTAACTAATTGCAAAAGTAGGAAATAGGTATGAATTATACTTAAATTTAAATAAAATTAGTGACCTTGAACAAGTTAGAAGAGGCAGTTTAATATTGAGCATACAGTTTTTTAATTAAACAAAATAATTCAGATAACAAAAAATAAATAACAGTTAAGAGATTATCTAAATTTAAAAACCAACATTACATTGGGTATTAAAAAAACTAAATTTATTTTAGGATTGCAAGAATATAATTTTATTATAAACAAATCTGTTCTATCCATCAATTTTGAAAAATTATTAGCTGAAATTGTCAAATATTACGTACGTAACAAGGCTTGTTTCATTTTTTATCATATTTACTAATTATTGCAACTAATAATGGATGTAGCAATAATGTCAAACACCATCTAGAAGCATATATATTTTTTTCTCTTTTTTTAAAACATTTTGTCAAGGTTCAGGGTGGTTATAAAAAAAAACTGATTGATTTTAAAGTTATCTCTCTCATCCTGTATTAGATATAGAGACTTCTAATTTTCATTATTTGTTAAAGAAACTCAAGCAGTTTTATAATCAGCTGTTTTAATTACAAGTTACATTGCAAGTAACATTTTGCAATGGATCCTCGAGTGAAGGCGCAGAGTGTCTCCTATCGCTGTTCAGCGCATATCTAGAAGAAGATTTACCAGAAATCCTCCTGTAAAGAACACGATCGAAGCATGGTATGACAAGTTTATGACCTATGGAGGCTTAGGCGTTCCACTTTATACAGTGATGCATTTTTGGGCTTACAAGTTACAGATGGTTCAAGAGATTTCACGAAGAGATTAGGACAAACGCAGAGAGTTGCTGTTACAGTGCTTGACCGTTTAGAAGCTGACAATTAATTCTTAAACAGCATTTTCTTTTCAGATGAAGCTACTTTTCATGTATCAGGAAAGATGAACAGGCACAATGTCAGGATATGGAGATCCGTAAATCCCCATTTCCACCGGGAGCATATCAGGGACAGTGAGAAAGTAAATGTTTGGTGCACCGTATCTTGCAACAGACTGATCAGCCCTTTTTTTTGCTGAAAAAAACGTCAATGGAAACATTTTTGTGGATATGATAGAAAACTATGCCATTCCACAGTTAAAAAAACATACAACCAAACGTTATGTTCCAACTAGACACTATCATCATTGGAGACTGTTTGTTCAGGACGAAAATTTTCCAAATCGTTGGATTGGCCGTGACGTACCCATACCTTGGCCACTAAGGTCACCAGACATTACCCCACGCAATTTTTTTGTTTGGTGGTTTGTCAAAGATTGGGTGTATGCTAACAAAGTGAACAGCTTGGAACATATTAAAATAAAGATCAGAGAAACATTTGATGAAATTGATGTTCCGATGTTGAGGTGAGTTTGAGCAGATTTAGAACACATACTTGATTATTTAAGAGCTATTAATGGAAAACATATACAAATAAGATAGTTCAAGTATGTTGCCGTAAATTTAAGAAAATTATCTTTAATTTAAAAGTTATCTGAAGAAAATGTGTTGACTAATAAAGGAGCTATAACTTTTTGAAATCGATAGGTTTTTTGATAACCACCCTGTATTATTGATTGTTATGTCTAGTAGGCTGTGTAGTTTCTCAGATTTATATATATATATACCCTTTGGTATACAATAATTGACAAATGTGTGAATTATTTATCATATGAATGGGTTATTTTCTAAAAATTAAATCATTTAGCATATATTTTCATTTCGAATTCATATAAAAACAAATGTAATTTTGAATTTACATTAGGAGCCAAATAATTGGCTGATTAGTAAGCTGTACTTAATTTAAAAACAAAATCAGTACTAAACTAAAATCAAGGCTAGACTATGTTTACGTTCCTCTATCTTATCAATTTACATATTGATACACATAACCATTCTTATCAATAAAAACACAGAAAAAGCAAATTAATAATTTGTTTTATACTCTATGATTAAGTTAAAAGATGCATCATTTTTATATATTCTGTCCAACACACATACTATCTACGTAGGCCATTCTTCTCAATAACAACACTGACAAATTTGTTAAACAATAAATTAACCTAATAATTTGTTTTATATTTTATGTTTAAATTAAAAGATAAAGATTTGTTGCATAATTTTTTAGTGTTTTATATATATCTACAACATATAAAAATAATTAATTAAAAAAATAATGATCTTTTTTGTTGCAGTGCAGATAAAAAACAATTTTGGGATATAAATCTACGCTAAACCTGAGAATATACATTTAAAACGTATTTTCAAATGCAATTAAAGGCACTAATTCTTAATTAAAAACACTAACCCTACATTAGTGGTGTCAAGCCAAACACCTAAACTGCTTGTCAAAACATGAATTCAACGTAAATTTAAATTGAATTTTCTTCAAATTGGCAAATCATTTATACATCTTGAAATCATATCTAGAGTTAAATCAAAATTGTATGCTATCTTTCAAAGTCACTAAAGCTGGCAAAAACAGAATAAGAATAAGTGATACATTTTTTGTAGTAGTACTTTTTACTCCAAGATATTCAAATTGATTGCCACATACTCCTGGTTGCTAATACAAATTTCTGTTGCCAAATAAGACAAATTTGAAAAATGTTTATGGCATATCAATTTAATTATCCAAAAGTTAAGTAAACTTTTGATTTTATAACTACTAAATTAATATTTTCTAAAGCTGCTAGATGTAAGAATCACATGGCATAAGTCAACTTGATGGCTCCATATATGCTATGCAATTGACAAATATTTCAACTATAGAAAAAATAGTAGTTGTAAAGAAGCTATTACATCTGAAATCAATATTTTAATGTTAGTTTGATTTGAGTTAAATTGTTTAGACATGTTTTTATCCCCAAAACAATTTTATATTCATATTAAGAAAAGATTTTGAGTTTCTAAGGTCTTCTGGACAGTTTTTAAGTCTTTAGTAATTTTGGAAGGAACTTTGTAAGTTACGAGGCACACATACACACAGTAGTATAAAACATAAATACATTATTTATCTGCCAATGACTTACTTGCTATGACTTAGTTATCACTCAATATGGCACATTGCTTCCCATCAATAGAAGGCAGCCCAGGTATCCATGGGACTGGGGGGGACTCCTGGATCAGGGGGAACTTGGTTAATACATTCGAAGATGTAATTGTTGCCTCCATTGTTATCCCAATACTGAGCTCCACATGAGTGATAACGAACCGCAAACTCCAACCGCTGCCCCGGAGTGAGTGTGTGAGCGTACAGCACAAATGTAAATCTGTCCGAGAATCCATCGCAGGAACTAGGAACGTACTTGGCCTGCAAATCTGAAAAACTCCTCCATTTATCAATGGAATACCTTACATAAACGCTCTTGTGAAAGTCGATGTTTTTGACCCTGACAAGTCCTGAGATGGCAGAGAAGGCAGAGTCACTCACATAAGCGCTTTCTAGACAAACATTATTATTCCTCACTCTATCAAGGAAGTTTGGCTGTATACTGGGCTGTTGAAAAAGTGGAATTAGGACTTTTTCAGCTTTGGATATTGCTACTGCGATTCTAGCCAGTGGAGAATCCAACACTGGAGAAGATGATAGTTCTATGCCATGGAGATCTTCATAAGCAGACTTTGGTACTGTAGGCACTTCATCTAAGAACGTTTTTACATCAGCCAAATCTAAACCTAACACATCAGCAAATCTCACAATTTTCTTCCTTCCTGGCGTTCCTGGAGGGGTTTTACCAGTCTTTAAAGACGAACATCTACGAAAATGTCTTCTTTTTGTTTCAATATTGTCATCATCTTCTTCTGTCTGTGACTGTTCAACTGAGACTACTGGTGAAGATTCATGGATTTGTATATCTGGACATTCGCTTTGTGAAATTTCAGTTTTTTCTGTACTGCTAGGATTTGTCTCGGACTGATTTCGATCTATTACTTCTTGCTTAAGTACTTGTAGTAAATCAGCTAAAGAAACATTTTCATCAATATCTGGAGAAAATTCATTTTTTACTTCTGAACTAGGAGTAGAGGTGGTCAACTTATCAACATTCTCTTCAATTGTAGATTCTCCACACTGACCATTTAAAGCTTCTTTTTCCTGTTCAGTTTGTAAACACCCATTGGATAGGCTACATTTGATTTGTTCAATGTCACAGAAGACACAGAATGAATCACTTGGTATTTCTGATGCTTCTTCAGCCTCTTCCAGAGGTCCCTCAGTTTCGTCTTCATGCCTGTTATCTTTTTCAACATCAAAAACATCTCCATTTTGAACGATAAGTAACGCTTCACTATCACTACCATTCTTCAAATTGTTGTTCTCTTTTAAAGCTTCGATATCACAGTTATTTTCTTCATTATCCTTCTCTAATGCCCATGACGCCAGATCAACTGATCCTACTTCTTGAACTCTGCTACATCCCGAATCAACATCCTGGAGATTTCTGTGCCCATTAGATATGATTATAGGCTTGCTCTCTGTCCTGAGATGGAGAATTGGTATCTTCTTAACTTCCACTGGGGACAAGTCCTCGATGTTTTCTACAGAGTCAAAGTACTGTGAATCAGTCGACCCATCTCTCTGCAATGGGAAGCTCTCATTTTGATCTGTGATGAAGATAGGCTCAGCTAGCTCCTCCTCTGGACTAGCTAGAGAGGAATCAATGCCAGAGTAGACTTCGTTGATCTCGTCCTCTGCTGTCCAAGAACTGTTGTTGGATGTTAGAGAGCGAAGACGCGTGTGAAGATGTCGTGCAAAGTCCTCGGCTCGGGTCTTCAGTAAGCCCCCATGCTCTGAGTCCATCAGCCCCTGTGGGTAAAACATAATCATCAGAAATGTCTTTGTACTCTTAAATTTTTAGACATATCCATTAATATGATAAAATAAGAGTTTGATCTGTACTTTGCTTAAAACAATGTAACAATGTTAAGATTGCAAATATTCATATTTGATGCATCAGAAAATCTGAACAAGCCTCTTGAAAATAGAGTAGTGTTTTCGATAGAACTTTTTCTATTTATGGAATTTTTTTAAAGGAGAGGCCGACCTCCTTCTTAACCTGACTCTGCCCATTCCTCATAGACTATTGATCTGTGCGAGGAACTTATTCAGACAGAGTAAGGGGGCGAACCAGTACAGTAGAAGGTGAATATTACTGATAAATGTTCCAATCTAGGCCAGATTCGAACCAGCGCTGTCTCTAACCCAAGCTCAAAGTCTTGACGCCTTAGACCGCTCGGCCACCGGCTCGCCGGTCTATGAGAAGGCTTTAGGCTCCTTGGATCCTCAGAGTTCACATTAGATCTACACCCCTCAGTAACTAAAAGTAATTTTTTGTTGTGTAATGTTTTATTTTGATTATGTAATTTATTTATTTAGTTTTTTCTCTTTGTATCAGAGTATGGCTAATTTTCATGCAGACGTTTGGCAGTTCAAACACAACTATAATACTGAAATGTAAAAATCAATTAAATAGACACAGCATACCTAAACATTGCTCGGTATATTTTTATTCCAAATAAAGATGGTAAATGGTTAATATTAGATACTGAAATAGATTGTAATAGTTAATTATCTTCATTTTCTAATTTCAAGAGTATTTTTATTATTAAAATCATATACTTAAGCTGTTAGCTGTAATTATAGTAGAAATATAAAAAATAATTGAGATAGAATTGATATCATTTTCTCATTCAACCTAAAAAACTTAAGATAATGAAAGACAAAAAAATTTTAGATAATCCTTCTTTCAAATTTATATTGTACAAAACAAAAAGATATTTAAAATGTTCATTATTAATAGCAATATACAAGCTATTATTTGAGTCAATATGAATCTTTCTTATAGATTCAACCTTCACTCTGGTAGACACTTGCTGACCTTAAATTATGTAACAATTTCCCATATCTTATATTTGAATGCCTAAAATGAGATGAAATAGAAGGTATTAATAAAGATGAAAGTCAATAAATTTTATAATAGTGGGAAGGAGAATTCACTTCAATTATTATATATCATAAAGAATGTTCACTTATTTTATAAATATTTTAAGATTCCTAAATTTAAAATAAAACTTGATTAAAGCACCAAAACTATGCATTTATTGAAAATTGTATTACATAAAACAATATGTCCAACCATTGACGTAAAAACAGACTGTCCAAGTCAATGCATTTGCTGTAGATGCATGCCTGTGCTGTTATCTAACTGTGATTGGTTTCAAATAAGCGCTCTGATGACTGTTTGGCATACTATTAGCTCAGTCTGGAGTCACTTCAGCGTGTGCTTTAGAGAGAAAAATTAGAGAGATGAAGAGAGATTGAGAGGATGAAACTTCTGGCACTACTGACATTGGATGCCATCTCGACTACTGATGGATGTTTTGGCATCCAATTTCGGTAGTGCAAGCGGTCTCATTCTCTCAATCTCTCTTTGCCTCTGTATTTGTCTCTAAAATGCACATGCTGAAGAGATTGCAGGCTTAGCTTATAGTATGCCAAACAGTCGTCCGAGCACTTATTTGAAACCAATCACCGTTAGATAGCAGCACAGGCATGCGTCTACAGTAAATGCATTGCCTTGAACAGTCTATTTCTAAGTCAATAGATAGACGTATTGTTTTAAAGAGTTGATTCTGGATCTAAGTGACAAAGGTGTTCTCATTGACAGCATGTCTCAGAGTAAAATTTTAATTTAGTCGACAAATAAATTCTAATGATAGAAATGAATGTAAAACAATCTGTCAAGAGGGCAATTTCAATTGAAGTAAAGTAAAGTCACTGCTGTAATTAAAAAGCACACATCCAGCTTTGAAGAGTTGTTTTATTTGTGACAGTCTATTTTTAAAGAAGTGCTGAGACTAAAAGGAGCCCACTAGTGTGTGTGTTGGGGAAGGGGGGAGTGAATGTTAAGGTCACTTGGCTTCTGATAGCAATCCTGCGTCACAGATCTTCCTGTTCATGCAAAGAATCGTGTAAATCGATAACTTTCGCAAAATAAAACAAATAACTTTTAGGGGTTTACATAAGTTTGTATCGTCCAAAATCAAAAGAAACCTTAAAGAACCTAAGAGTACTTAATTTAAGTTACTTAAGAGATTGTACACACACATAGGGTTATTAGCCTAGTTGTTTTTCTCGGCAGCAAGGCACATATGTAAATAGCGCCTTAGGACATTTCACTGGTGAACTCTGGCCTTGTCACAGATTCATCTCAATGCAGCACTGACGGCGTTGGAGAACTGAGTTAAGGTCAAATCAATAAATGTTTCTTTTACAAAGACTAGTTTAAACGATGTTAACTAGTCTTTGTACGTGTGCGTGCGTGCATATACAGGGTGGAAAATAAGTCTTGATACAGCTAATCATTTTTTCAGCCGTTCCGATGAAGTAATAAACCTCATTACACATAAACATTACCCAAATTGTACTGTTTGTAGTAACTGTACAATTTATATCACTTCCTGGGGACGTCCCGCTTTGAGTCCAACGAAAATCTTCAATACAAGCATAAGTTGATATGGATATTAAATTGAAGGTCTTCTTTATCAGCCATAAACTTTACCTCTAATGAACAACCGGGTCAATATGGTAGCTGTTCGAAAATCAACAATTATCTGAGATTAATTTTCTGTCATTTTGCATAGAATCACCCTTTTTACATTAGATTTTTGGAATGTTGTTCTAATAATAGATATATTCAACCTTATGTAAATGTAATCTTTGACTTTTTTTAAAACTTTCTTCTTCCTCCTAGTGGGTCATCCACCAGGAATTGCAGCAGCCCACTTCTGCATGTACTATAAGACTAATTTGTCTGTTTATGTGATCTGTAACCATTATAAAGCTTTTCGGTTCGGCATCTAAAGAGGATGAAAATTCATTTAACTAGTCCACAATTTTACCATGCTTAGTCAATGGCAATCCAATACACGCTTCGAATGGCTGTCATTTCCAAGTTCCATTTCAGATGAAATTTGTGGTATTTTGTTCTATTAGTAAAGACCTTTAATATGATACGCATTATTACAATGCTTGTAATAAAAAAATTTTCTTTGTACGCCAAGCAGGCCGTCCCAAGAAAGGGATAGAAACTCTACAGTTGCTCTAAAAAGTACAATTTTATATCTTGTTTTTGTATGCTGAGTTTCAATGCTTTATTTGGAACTGTATCAAATTTTGATAAAATGTATAACTGTATCTGGATTTATTTTCCACTCTGTACGCTTAGGTCTGGTTACAGACAGAAGTGGCTACATGTTTCAGAGGTTTGTATATTTTACGGGATTAACTACATCCAGTGGCGTAACTAGGCTTTGCCTTGGGGGAGGGGGATATAAGTGATTCAAGTACTCATTGTACCAGGGAGGGAGGTTATTCAGGGAATATCGTGTATCGAACGTTAGTGACAATTTTAGATTAAACAATAAATTAAGAAAAGCCTTTCACACTGATTAAAGTTTATACCACATTTTACAGTATTGTTTAGGTAATTTTATTTAAGTTTAATTTCATTTTAATTTGTGGATTTATCCTATCAGTTATTCTAAGCAAAAATATAACAGACATAAAACGAGATTTGAAATATTGTGTTGAATAAATAATTTTATAGTCTAACAACAGAAGGCCTGTGGGAAACTTAACATCATTGTATTTTATAAAAGAGATAAAAGATTAAAGATAATTGATTAAGGTACATAAAAAGACAAACTCAAGTTTCCTTAGTTTTTTCACCATGTCATCAAAAACTTTGTCTGGTGAAATATCGAATTCCGCGTGAACACTCAGGATCACAAGGCTTATGTATGTCTTCCACACTTTATAAGAGTTATATGTAATAATTTAAGTTGAAATGATCTCATTAGTTTGTTAATGTTTATAGTGACCTGTTGAATATTGGTTTGTTATTGATTTAAAAAAATAATTACTTTAAATAAGTCTGCCGATTAAAAATTAAGATATTTAATTTCAATTGTGTATTTCAATAGTAACAGTTTTTGATAATTAGATGAATATTTTTATATTTTTGTGGCAATTGGGGGGGAGTCTATTACCCTCCCTTTAGCTATGCCACTGCTACAACCAATATAAAAATATTGCCGGCTAAAGTCAGATACTCACTCTTCAGTTTTTACCCCTTTAAAAATAATTTAACTTTGGACAGAGTCAGGACTTCTCGAGGTGATGTAAAACAAAATAAAGAAGGGACCATTTGGTTTCCTGAAAAAAAATGTACAGGATTAATGAGTAATGATGTAATAACATCTAAAATCTCAGGTTGTTAGTATCCTATATTTAACATCTGTCGACACTGGTGGCGCAGTGCTGTAACGCAGCTACATGGGGACAAAGTGTTTGGGAGATTGTAGGCGATAGGTTGGATGCTCGGTCCTCTTAATACCGACATGGCGTCCGCTTGATGGTTGTTATCGGCGTGGACATTACTAGAGAAGTCTGGGGTGTCCATGTTGGGTGGTAATCATTGTGCGGATGTTGAGTGGGGGAGATAACTGAGTATCAGGCTTGTCAATTAGCTGAAAGTCAGACCAGCAGTACGTGGTTCGGATTCCACGTAAAGCTGTAGGTCCCTTAGTTGCCCTGGCTGTTGGGCTATTAATAAATTGCCCTTTCTGAGGAACAGTTGAACTCAGTTAGTAACCAGACTACACTCATCCACACTCATCCTACACTCATATAACCATTCATATTCGCCTTAAAATACCAACAACGTTGGGACGGCGTCTCATATGTAAGAATGTATTAAAACAAACGGGTCATTTAGGTCACTCGATTTCTGAACTTATTACTTGACTGATTTTGATAAAAATTTTTTCATTCCAAAAATTATTTTGATTTCTAAGTCGTAAAGGAGCTAGATTTTTTAAATTCCCAAAGGTTTTTGTCCTACACGGTGTCAAAGCTGCAATGTTATTCTTATGGAGATTAATCTTAATTTACCAGGTGGCGGCATAAACAAAAATGTTAAATGTAAAAAAAAAAAAAAATATTAGGCTAAACATAGAGAGCAGTACAGTAAAATATCAAATTAATTATAAAAGACCGATGTATTATTTTTATTTATTTATCATACATGTATGTCTGTGTGTATGTTGTCAGCCGTTAAATAAAGTGAAAACATTTGAAATAGGCTTAGTAATAACATTGGTTGTTTATAATTACTATACTATAAATAGAATGCAAATCAAGTGCATTGAGTGAGCTACTATAAATTAATTTAATAATATGATTTTACTTTATACAGTTTACTAATATTTGAAGTCAAAAGTTACATGCCGAGGCTGAAGAACGAGGCGTGACGAGCGCAGCGAGTGGCGGGGTTGGCATGCGAAGCGTGCAGGGGTGTCACCCAGTTGTTTATAAAATCTATGGGAACTGTTCAAAAGAACCATAAACAGCACTAAAAATCAATTAAAATCTACAATTGAATTCTTTTGACTGTAGTCTATCGCAATTTCTTTGTTGTTCTTTTTCTATGTTGTGTATTTTTTGATAACTATGAACGCTTGATTTAATTTAAGATAACAAGGTAAAAAAGTTAGGTCATTTTAATAACGGTGTAGCTATTGTAATGATATTTTAAATTATTTATCATAAGACGAAAATGAGTTGGTCATATCAATTCTGAAACATAAAAATATTTAAAATGTTGTAAATATCATTCACGATAATTACAACACAACTGTATACAGACTATATGCTAAAAACATTACTTGTAAAACAAAATTAATAGGTGTAAAGCTGTAAAAACAAACATATGGTCAATACTTGATTACTTGAACTTGTTTGTTTATGAGCGTGTTAGTAGCACTTTGCAAAAACCCAAGTTGTTTGTTGACTTCTTAATGTCATCGTGCGCTAAAAATAGGAACTGAAACCATAGCACTCAAAGCGCGCGACTCCGTATGTATTCGGCAATATTCGGTTGTTCTCGGCGGTTACCAGTTACGTCGTATCTCTGACAATAAACCAAACCGACGGCTCCACTTGAGTCCGTTAACAGGGGTCAGAGGACTCTGGAGCCGACACGTGCGCCCATGAGGGAGTAGATTGGTGATTGGCAGAAGGAGCCTTCATTGGCTGGTCTGTGTTTAATCTAGAAACTAAAAACATCCGGTCTTCTTTGAATAGCAAAAACCTTGACAACAAACTATAGAATAGATTTTCAACTTCCAAATCTTGTAATATAACTCCACGCGTTTTTAAATGCTTTAATAACACATTTTAGAAATTCTAAGAACTATGCACAACCGAATAAAGTTCAATCATTTTACATTGGGAACATTTCAGAATTATTCATCGTGATCAGATTGGCAATTTAAACAAATAAAATATAACTGTATTTTTTAATAAACCAATCACACACAAAAAACAATGTACGCCTAAGCACCTGTACATAATGAACGCAATAGAATTTTGGTGAATTTTTTATATTTTATCAGTTATTATGTTACAATACCTACATAGACACCAAAGATCTGGGCAGGATGATGTAGGCGATAACAGAGAAAAAGTCTATTGCCACTTTATCGACCCGAACGACTCAACATTGGACTCTTTTCCTGAACGTCCCCGCATTTGTAGCAAGCATGTGTCAGTAACACGTCAACTGATATATAACTATACCGGTATCTACTTCATGCTAACCTAACCTAACCTCAGACGGCGCCGACTGATAATTAAAGTGATAAAGCTTATTGTTTTCTTGTAGGTCAAAACCACGCGACCAGTATCAAAGATACATTGATTGTGAGTGTAGTTTAGTTCTAGACTTGGTATACAACCTTCACCATGTGTAGGAACATTCCGAAAAGGATCCCAATATTGTAATAATATATGGGGACATTTCTTAAAACACCCAAACATTGTTTTAAACTGACCGACTTCGTTAAACGTTAAACGAATTGTTTTACAGTTATTTCTTGATCTGAGCGACAGAAGTGGTCTCGCTGATAACGCGGACACTGCCGTGTTTGTGGACATCCGACATACACGAACAACGGTTAGGCCTATTAAATGGTTGAGTGAATCTGTTATTGAATGTGTAAATGAACCGTGCATAATTTTACTGACCGTCCTATTTTGATAAGTTATCTATGTGATATATGCAAATAACAACCATAATTAATTTATGTTTTATTTCGATTATACTATACGATGTATTTATGAAAGTAATTTTTAAACTAACAGTAACAAAACCCAACAATTCACTTTAGTTACCATTGTTGTGTGTTTCAATGTTATCAGAGTAAAACAAAAGGTTATTTAGACAAAGCTCATTATATAAATAATGGCTTGCTTTCCTCGCCTTGTTTGTATGGCCAACTCGTCTTTATGTAAAATACGCAATATCTCGCTTTTTGTTTAGTTTTTAAATATTATGATAAAGAAAAATAACGTTACATAACGTAGTTTTAATAATATAAATGTAGTGAACAAGATGGCACAAACATTGTGGGGATCGATTTCGGAAAACAACGAGTACTATCCTCAGACCAGATGGATTAATAAAGAAGTGGGACTGGTTTTCAATAATTCTACGTGAACACATAACACTCGCCACGGCTCACAGCTGATTGCAACTGTTAAAATAGCGACTGTTGAAATATTATTGGGTCATTACGATTGATACCGTAGGTGTTGACATTTTATTTCTTAACTATTTGTTATTCGTCCTTCTCATTCATTTTTGAACTCCTCTGGTCTGAGGATGGTAAACGTAGTTTCTGAAAGTCGATCACGTTAATATTCTTATTTACTTGGGCTTATGTACACTTCACTTGTTCACAAATTCAACTTACACATAATATTTATTATTCATCATTTTATCTTAGGGTTTTGGGCGAATATGAATGGCGAACGAGTGAAGAGTGTGTCTACAATCATGATATATTGTATGATGAAGGATGAAGGAGTGTAGTCGTTGTTACTAAGAAAGGTCAACTGTTTCTCAAAAAGAGCTATGTATTAGCCAAATACCCAGGGTAACTAAGGGACCTAATATTCCTGTTATTTACATTCACCACTGTTTATCGTTAGGATTATCACACGTCCGTATTTTGTACGGATATTTTGTATTTCAAGGCTGATGTTCATGTCATGCTTTTAAAAGAATGTCCGTACGGTATGTTGACAGGTACAATTACACCCACTGTGTCTTTTTTTCTTGTCTTTACGTGGAATCCGAACCACGTAAAGTTGGTCTGATTTTCAGCTAATTGATAAGTCTGATACTCAGGTCTCCCTTCCCTACATAACATACTCGTAGTAGTGTCCACGTCAATAGAAAGTCTCCTTAAAGGCTGCTCTCAATTTGCATTCAATTTAAGACACCATACTTCAACAAAACAAAATGGTTTTTAAAGGCCCAGGATGGGGATGCATATAAGGATCCTCTAATTGAGGATGTAGGATATGTTGTATAGCTGGAGAAAAAAAGTAGACCAATACCCGTTGTAGCTCAGACATACTCGTTAATTATATGTGAAAGCCTCCATCAAGTCCTCCTGCAGTTGTTATCCTCCATCCTCTTAGGAAGTCTGTGATTGATTTCCAATTATGTGCTTTCTCGTCTCGTGTTCTCTCACGATATGTATATTCCTCATAATTATAATTAAGTGTTGTAAAGATTGTAAGTTTAGGTTCTCAAGTCGGTCCTCTTAATACCGAAATGGCGTCCGCTCAATGGTTGCTATCGGCGTGGACACTACTAGACAAGTTTGGGCTGTCAATAAGAGTCCGGTTGTTGTGTAGGGGAGAGAACTGAGTACTGTATCAGGATTGTCAATTGGCTGAAAATCAAACCAATACTGTAGGTCCCTTAAATGCTCTGGCTATTAATGAATGGCCTTTTCTGAGGAACAGTTGAACTCAGTTAGTAGCCAGACTACATTCATCGTATTCTCATATATTCGCCTTAAAATATATACAATGTTGTGTCGGCGTCTCATATGTAAGAATTTCCACTTACGCAAAATATTCCTTTTTCATAGCAAAAATATTATAATTAGAGGGCAGAAATAATGTCCAGTGTGGTTGCAAAGTCCCAAAAAGGTTTTAATAAGTTTTTAATCATTCAGAACTCAGAACTCTTTATTCATACAGGCATACATGGTATACAACCGAATAGTGTCAACAAACAATTGTTATAGAAACTAAATCAAAATTAAAATTAAACTAAGCTAAATTCAATTAAACTAAACTAAATTCAATTTAATTAAATGGGCAGATAACTACAGGACTTACCAAAAAACCAATGGTTAATTTCAATACACTCTAGTTCACAATATCAATCAAGCACAAATCAAGGGGTGGTAAAAAATTCCTCTAGTGAATAGAGACTTTTGTTTATTAAGTATTCTTTTACCTTTAGCTTGAATTTGATTACATCATTTTCCTGTTTTAAGTGTATAGGTAGGTGTCTCATAAATTTGTTACCCATATAAGTTGTTTTTTTTTTTTCATAAAAATGTAGTCTGTGATGATTTATTATAAATTCTTTCTTTTGTCTTGTGTTATAGGGATGAATTTGATTTGAATCATAGTCAGCATAACTAGATGTTTTTACAACTAGAATGGCATCCAAGATATACTGATCATAGATTGTTAATATTTTTAACTTGCTAAACTCTTCCTTCACCGATTCATCAAACCTCTTTTTTAATATTATTCGTAACGTTTTTTCTGTTGTTTTAATAATCTGTCCATGTTACTTTTTGTTGTTGCTCCGTACAAACACAAACCAAAAGATATATGGGAGTGTACATAAGCAAAATAAATTGTTCTTAAAGTTGTTGTGTTACAAAAACGTGACATTTTAAAAAGCGCGTAGATTCCAGAATTAATTTTTGATAAAATCCTGTCAACATTACTAATAAAGCAATGAGACTTGGTTTCTCAATATTACCCATAAATACCTAATTTTGTTAGTTATCAGGGAGACGTCCCATGTCTCATGTCCCATGTCGTGCACCACGGTCAGCACCCTGTCCTTGGTCTGTCAAGACACGATTTAATATTTTGTGTATATCGTCTAACCACCCCTAAATGTGAACCCAAATTCATCTCGTACAGAGACTCAATAATGTTGATTCTGATGCACTTCTGGCTGATGCACTCCTAATGTCTTGGCATGATATAATCCACGCTCCTGATGTCAATATTGTGGTAAACATGTTTAATAATTTCACAATTTGTCTCCTTGATAAGCATGCTCCCTTAATCACTAAGAGGGTCACCAAGAAACCAGCCCCATGGATTAATGACTACTTACGTCAACTACAGAGGTTGAGGGACATTGCTTTTCGTAGGGCTAAAAGAACTAAGTTATCTGACGATTGGGTGGAGTATAAAAGACTGAGGAATAAGACTCAGCAACAATTTCGCAATGCCAAGATACGATTCTATTATAGATCTTTCTCTGGTGCCATATGTACTAAAGGCTTGTGGTTTAAGGTCAGGGAGCTAGGCATTGGTAAGACCAATAGTGACAAACCTGTTTCCCTTGATCTTAATATCGTAAATAAATATTTCACTAACATTCCAATCGATCTGTCCAGAGCTCGTGACTTTGTCAGTGAGCTGAATGCCACTCCTCTTTGCCGCCCTCGCCATCAGTTCGTCTTCACTCCAGTGACTGAGGCTGATGTGCTTGATGCTGTGATGAGGATGACTAGCAACGCAGTCGGTACTGATAAAATCCCTATTAAACTTCTCAAACTTTTACTTCCAGCAATACTGACTGTGATTACAGCTATTTTCAATAAATCTTTAACCACATCTACCTTTCCGTCTGAGTGGAAATCTGCTATTGTGCGCCCTCTACAAAATGTTTCGTCACCTCAAGTTGCATCAGATTTCAGACCTATCAGTATCTTGCCAGCGTTGTCAAAATGCCTCGAAAGGTTAGTCCACCGTCAGATGTCATCGTTAATGGAGAGTGCTGGATTATTGTCCAATTTCCAATCTGGATTCCGTTCAAGATTCAGTACTTCCACTGCCCTTCTTAAAATTACTGACGATGTCCGCTCTGCTATATATAAGTCCCTACTTACCATATTGACCCTATTTGATTTCTCTAAAGCTATCGACTGCGTTTACTATCCCCTTCTTTATATAAAAATGCTCTCTGGTGGTTTTTCTGATGGTTGTATTGAATGGGTCAGGTCGTACTTGACGGACCGTCGTCAGTGTGTAAAGGCAGACAACAAAAAATCTGACTGGGAACTGGTGACTAGAGGTGTGCCCCAGGGTTCTGTGCTTGGGCCACTCTTATTCTTACTCTACATTAACGATGTCACTACTGTTATCAATTTCTGCAAATTTCACTTATACGCTGACGACCTACAAATATATACTCACTTCACTCTGAAAGACTTGCCTACTGCCGTAACTAACATTAACTGTGATATCCAGTCTATCACAAATTGGGCTGTCAAGCATGGCCTTTCCGCCTCAAAGTAGGTGTTGGTGTACTATAATAAGCAATAAGGACTCTATTATAATTTTTCAGTTGTAATTGAAAAATGGTTTGATGATTTTGATGTACATAATCAATATTTTTGTCACGCCATTTTTGTCATCATACTATTATATTTGAATTATCAGATACTCCAATTAATTTCCTTTATTTCATATTTGTGTACCCACTTGAAATTTGTCATTAAATTTTTTTATTTTATTTTCTGTTAATTTTACATTTAGTCATTCACTTTTATAAATTGGTTTCATTCGTTTGTGTCAGTTACTTGTAAATACTCGTATTTTAAATATCACAAATTCTAATTTTGTAATATTTAATTCTAACAAACAAGTTTTCATACTAGTTTCATTAAGTGCTGTGTTTATTAAATTCAACATAACAGAAATAAAGGTATTAGGTAAGTAGTATAAACTCTGTTTTATTAGTTTCAATAACAAGAAACTAGATGCAACTCTACCTAATTTATTTGTACTAGTGGAAGGAATGAGGACAAGCGGACCGCGGAAGGCCCCAGACCCCAGACAACCCTGTCGGCTGGCGGTGTCAGTCACTCGTCCCTTCCCTTCTGTTGTTCTATAAAAGATTAGAAAGAAAGTGAAGAGATGGTGCAAGGGGCGAACGGCCGAGCAAAATGCCTTGACGGCTGAGCCAAGAAGCGCCCCTAGTGCCTAAAACGCAAACTACCAACACAGACAACGTACTGCACTAAACACCGCTCCCTGTGGCCGTTCGCCAAACTAAAATGCGATTTTCAATCTGACTCCGGAGCCCTCTTAAAGCTCAATGAGGCCAAAACCCAAACAATATTGTTGGGCTCTACTAGACTCACTTCTAACATTGACCTGACAAATATACCAACACTCAAACTTAACAATACAGAATTACCGTTTTGTGACAAAGTTAAAAACCTAGGACTTATTATGAATAAAAACTTGAACTGGACTGATCAAGTAGCTGTAATGTGTAATAGAGTTTTTGCTGCTATACACACTTTGAAAAGATTTGCCATGTTTTTCCCTCTCAATGTCAAGGTGTTGTTAGTAAAGACTCTAGTTTTCACTCACTTTAATTACTGTGATACTGTAATCAATGACATGTCTGTTGAGCTCGCGGAAAGATTACAGCGGGCCCAAAACTACTGTATCAGATTAATTTTCAACCTGAGGCGAAGGGATCATGTTACTCCATTTTTCTACCAATTATCCATCTTTTTAATACGTGGATACTCCATATACTCCATATACAAATACTCCATCCAACTACCAACTAATTTAATACGTGATTGGTTATGATATTGAAAATACTATATTAAAGTTTCAAAATTTTTCTTTCATTAGAAAAAAGTTCTTGTAGATTCTATAAAACAACTTTTTCTAAGCAATGGCTGATCTGACGAGGTTGAACTTGACATTGTTGTAATAAGCTAATTTCACATATTTAACTACTTACTTTGTTAACCTTTTACAGGCCATCGTGTATTTTGTAGCGATTTTTATTTGATAGCGAAGCGATGTGCACTGAGCCGTGAGTAACGTGTCCGGCGGGACTGCAGTGTTGCCAAGTCGCTGCCAGTCCAGCCGTCATCCAGGTTCGTAAAGAAAAGATAATGTAATATTTTTGGTTTTCAATATTTTTATACCATTTCCCATTTCTCATGAGGGCTGTGGACCTCCAATTGCAAGTTTAAAAATGGTTATATTCCTGTATAAAAGGATTTGTCATAATATCTATGTACAATATTTACATTATTTAGAAATACTCAGCCCAAGAAGGGCTACGTCATAATATTTAAAGTCAATGTACAGTATACAAGAGGATTTAAACTCTGCTACTCAATTCACAGAGTAAAATCACCTCAACATTCTCCACTCGTCCTCTTCAGAATAATCACTGTCATCGGATATTTCAGAATCAGTAGTAACTGAAATAACCATTGGCTCTACTTCAGGAAGGTCTTTATTGAGTTCATTAAACTTTCTAAATCTGAACCCAAGTTTTTTTACTGTTCTTTGTAGTGTCATTTTTGACATTGAAGGGAAATCCGACATGTTTTCATTGAGTTGATGTAGTAATGTTTCTAATGTAGAGTACATCTTTTTCAAATAGAAGTCATAAATAGTTCTTCTTAAAGCACCAAGAGTGAAGTCATCTAACCACATCTTCGGCCGTCCTTGTTGCACACACTGTCTCTTCCTTGATGGTGGAGAAAAACTTCCATTTTCTTTGTTGGACGCTGCTCCAATGACAAAGATATTCCTAAACTCATCCTCGTTTTTTCATAATTTGGAAAGCGTTTGTCACCCAATATCTCACCCTCGGTCTTAAAAAAAACATATTGCACTTAATATCATTACAACTTCTTGCTCGGAAAAAATGTTCTCTGGGAGGCATGGCTGTTCTCTGGGAGATGCTTACTCGACAACTCACGCAGAATATAGAAAATAAGTGTCAGCGTGCCTTTAAGTAGAGGTACAGGTTATAAGTCATGCGTTATTCAGAGACAACAGTCATATTTACCAGATATTTTACAGGGGTGGCCTTACCAGTGAGTCACGACTTTAGCCTCAAGAGGGTTGTTCACCTGGAAACAGCGCATTCCTGACACACAACTCAGGACCGAGCGCCTCGCTGCGAACGGCGTTCTCGCTTCAGTGAACATCGCTTCGCTATCAAATAAAAATCCCTACAAAATACACGATGGGCTGTAAAAGGTTAACAAAGTATGTAGTTAAATATGTGAAATTAGCTTATACAACAATGTCAAGTTCAACCTCGTCAGATCAGCCATTGCTTAGAAAAAGTTGTTTTATAGAATCTACAAGAACTTTTTTTCTAATGAAAGAACAATTTTGAAACTTTAATATAGTATTTTCAATTTCATAACCAATCACGTATTAAATTTTCACGTAAGTAATTCTGTTTTCTGAATCATCTATAACAAATTATATTAACATTAAAAGTCCTAACTTTATGTCGTCAAAGCTCATCTTATTCTAAGGATTTGAATATTAATAAAGATTGTTTCAATAATACTTTTGTAAAATATAAAAATAACATATCTTAATTTGATCTCTTTTCTAAGACTGGTATTGGTATCTTACTATTCAAACAAATTTTACTAAAACATTTGTCTTGGAGTTTGAATTATGAAGTTAAGTAAATTTTGTATAAAATTCGCAAATCAGCGGAACTGTTTTCTCTCGTCTCACTTCAGCTGATGTACATCTTCATACACCTGTAGTAATAATTACTACGTTTGAGGATGGGGAGATAAGGGAGGGACTGACAAGGTGTTGGTCCTCCCATCCGCATGGCAATGTGGAGCAATACTACTGGACACACATGTAGCGCACTATTTGATGACCTCTGTTTGTCTTCTCTGTGGTGTGGTTTAAGAATTAAACTATACATTTGACCTCTATAAAATGATGCAAAAATTGTGTTGGAATATCTGTGAGGTTGAACACGTTTGATTTTAAATAAGGTAATTTGAAGTAATTAGGATTATTTCAAAAATAAAATAAAATTGACTATTTAAAATATGTTTTCCTTTTATATTACAATTTTAAGTTTTCGTTTATTTTTGCCAATTTTTTACTTGCATTCATTATTAGTAGATCTATGCAATTTGTTTTTTAATCAAAACAACTCAACAAATTAATTAAAATCATAAAATAACGTAATATTTACATAATTGAAAATAAAATGACGCTGTCTTAAAATCAAATGATACTGTCTTAAACTCAAATGATGTTGTCTTAAAATCAAATGATGATGTCTTAAAAAAATGTTTTTGATTCTCTTTCCTTCACTTGGGTGTGATCAAATAGTGTTCACATAATAAACACTGTAGATTAAAGTATGACAAATTAAATTGTAATTAATCTCACTGTAGTTAAATTAAAATAATAATATGTTTACCAAAGCGACTATAATCAAAAGAATTTTCCAAAAAAATATCTTTATGCTCATTTAAATTAATTCACACGATTTATAAAAAAATTTGAGACGGAGAAAGCTAAAAATTATCTTTAAAATAAAGAGGGTTATTTTCCATACTTCCATGCGGATGCTATATGGTTGAATGACGGAGTTGGACCACTCAACCTTTTAGGTTTGGTTTTATTAATTGTTTACTTATTA
This sequence comes from Stictocephala bisonia, assembly GCA_035578905.1. Classification (NCBI taxonomy): domain Eukaryota; kingdom Metazoa; phylum Arthropoda; class Insecta; order Hemiptera; family Membracidae; genus Stictocephala; species Stictocephala bisonia. The sequence continues at coordinate 891,249 of JAQJVL010000319.1, forward strand.
CAAATTATTTGCCTATAAAAAATGTTTACATACATGAAACCTTTAATAGGTTCAAAAGGTTTCTGATCTTTAACCTACAAAAACTATAAAAAACTTATACGTTATTTTAAACTGTTCGCGCATAGATATTCCTTTATTTAGACACAAAACTATTTACTTATCTTCCCTTCTTCTTATTTTTTGAGTTCCTTGCAAAGGCTTGCTTCTTATTAATGTTATAATGTAACATTGTCGTTGCACCAACAGTCAATCAACCCACCCACCGCCCATTCACGTTTGTTGGTGACTAACACGCCCTTAGGCACCGGTACGGTGGAATTGAATACATTTATTCTAAAACTCAAACTGATTCAACCTCTGACAAAACTAACACATTTCTCTATGTTCCCTCATCGAGTAGTCCGATTCTAATTAGAAACCCTGTATAAATGTATATTTTTAAAAGTCCCCATACAAATTGCCTAGATCAGCGTTCTCAATCTTTTCTAGCTGAGTACCCTCTACTAATTAAAAAAATTTATCCCTTGTCGATTATATTTTAATCACTATAAAAGTGATTCACTAGAGTCTGTGTATGTATACTAGCAACCAGAATGTTGGGCAAACTAAAATATAACAAATCTTAGTTATACTACGAGCCAAGTACTGAACGGCACTCTTTAAAACATGTAATGTAACTTGCAAATCGATAAGCCAACTTTGGATTTTGGAGCACCCCCTAAGAATTTTCCCGTACCCATAAGGAGTACGCGTACCACAGTTTGAGAACCGCTTTCCTAGATGGCATACACAAGGAAGAGAATTAAGTTAAGAATCAAAATAGATTAATTCAAAATAATTGACACACAACAATTGTCCCAATAGATTGTTGTTAAAAAAAGTTAAAAATGTAAATGACAGTTTAATTAAAGAAGTTTGTTAGTCATTGTAATAAACAGTAACAGTAAAATTGTCAACAGACAAATGTTTTCTGATTAAAATAGATCCATTTTCCAATGAATCACCGTACTTGGAAGTGACCGTTGGATGCGGTAGTCGTAGACTAACCTTGAACCGACTGTCCACGGACCGGTCATGCGGATTGTTATCTTGGGCCCCTTGTTTTACGAGAACAAACACTACTTATCACTAAAAACACAAATGCAGACCCAGTTTCTAAGTTTAGTTCATATTTGTAAAGCGTCTACAGAGGTGGGCGCCATAATGGATTTATATGATCGGCATAGTGTTGTAACCCAGCTACTGAGGACAAAGTGTTGAGGAGGTTGTAGGCGACAGGTTCTATCCTCAGTCATCTTAATACCAACACGTTGTCCGCTCAATGGTTGTCATCGACGTGGAAACTACCAGAGAAGTCTGGGGTGTCCGTGTTGGGTGGTAGTAAAGGTTCAGATGTTGTGTAGGGAAGTGAGAACTGAGTGCCAGGCTCGTCAGTTAGCTGAAAATTAGACCAATACTACGTGGTTCGTATTCCACGCAAAGCTATATGTCCCTTAGCTACCATGGGAGATTTAATAAATAGCTCTTTCTGAAGAACAGTCGACCTTAGCTAGTAACAATGTCTACATTCATAACACTAATTCACCCCTCATATTCGCCCATATCCCTTCGATCGGTGTCTTACAAATGAATAATGAATATCCATCCCATAAGAGCCGTGGTAAATGAGGAACATCACTATTATTTAAATATTTGACGGAAGATTTTACTATTTACATAGTATTTCAAAGTTACTACTAAATTCACTTTTTAATAAAAAAAATGTTAATCTACAATGATGTAAAAAAATATGGTCAGTTTTAGTTTTTTGTTTTGTGATTTTTATTAAGAAAAATGAGCAATCAACATTTTAAAAACTGGATCCACTATCAACTTTTTCGCTCTTTTAAACTGTTTAAAACAAGATTTTCCGACGAAGTCACGGTGCTTTAACACATTTAAAATTACTCTTATACATCGCTTACGGCGAGTACCTTTCCAGACTATTAACTCTTTATTAAACGCAAAAAGAACATAAATATAACAAACATATCCTTAATATCAACTAAAAGTAGCCTACAGTAAATAGACTAGTAGATCAAAGTCGGGAATCAAGAGGTGGAACCACGTGATAACCGTTGGCGTAGAATTATGATGCCTGGAAGTCCGAAACTGTTTAATAGTTGCTCTGTCTTTAAATTTTCAGTAGAAGTAATGATATAAACACAAAATAGTGTTATAAACACGTTTTAAGATAACTGTAGTACTTGTATTTTCCACCCTAAGAGCAATTAAATAGAAAATTCTGTTAAGATTTGTTTATGCGACTAAAGGCTAATTGGAAATTAACTTTTGTACAGATTGTAGATGACATTTTATTTTAGTCCTCAATCCTATTATCATCATCGATATCCTTAATGGTTGCCAACAGCGTGGAAAGTATGAGAGAAATCTGGTGTACGAGTGTTCGGCGGTGGCCCGAGTTCAGAAGTTGTCCAGGAAAGAGAAATCATACTTGTCAGTCGATCAGTCAAAATAATGCACGACTACTACATGGTTCAAATTAGAATACCTGGCTATAAGATATTAATAAATGGCCCTTTATAGGTATCACAAGTAACGTTACTAGAATTAGTAACAGACTTCACTAATTCACAACACATATTAATCAATCTAAGATCGGTGTCTTAAAAATAAAAAAAGTGCAAAAAACCGACACACCTTTTGATATATCCGTCTCCTACTTTTTCTAATCGTATACTAAATGCAATTTAAATAAATAAGGTCTTAATTTTGGAGCAGTTTCCAACAAACAATGCTAATTTACAAAATGACTCAAGTCTTACTACAATTATTAAAAAATGAAAACCCTATTTTAGTTATTCATAACTAAAAAATAAAGTTAGGTATTCAGTAGAGTTATATCAGCTTGTATTATACATTAAATACTCATATACATTGTTTTTACACGTAGTTTTAGATACATCCTGGTCTGTTACGCTGGAGGACAGTTCATTAAATAATTTGGGAGCAAAGTACGCAAATCTTTTTCTTTCAAATTCACGGCAAACGCGAGGCATCTACTAAACTTGATCTTGTCTAGTATTGCGAGATCGGATCTGAGACCTGTTTTTTAGTTTTCCCTCAACTATCCCGGCCTGCCAGTGGCAAGGATTCTGTAAACTACGCATGAGGAGCGCAGGGTACAGGTATCAGTCACAGTCATCAAACCCAGTGATCGTCGCGCCTCCGAAACATGGTCAAACTTTCTTAGTCCACATAATTACTTGACACATATATTTTGCACTCTCTGTAATTTTTCTAAATCCCCTTTAGACACAATGTTGCCATATAAGACTAGTATCCTGATATACTTTACGTTTAATTTTAACTGATCTTTGGTTGTACCACAGACTGAAGAAACAAGAAGACTGTCCACTCATGTGAATCCTGTGAAGCCGGTTTTCTTAACCTATAAAATTAGTTCTTGTTCTGTCATCACAGATAGCGCCAACGGGCTCACTCTGTTTCTTTTCAGCACACGCTGAACTTACTAGTATCTGAGTGCCTATTTGAAACCACCCACCGTTAGATAGCAGCACATGTGCGCATATGCAGCAAATTCTTTGGTGTGTCTGTCTGTTTTTATTCAATGGTTCTACCAATATCTTGACATCAATATGCGTATCAGGTAGGGCCTAGAGTGTGACAATGATCGTGGTCGCAATGAGGTCTAGACCTCCAGGTAGAAACCTACAGTTTATACTACCTTCAATTAACGAACGTGTACATACTACCGCTGGCAGACTTAGAAAGTGAAGCGTTCTTGGCATCAAGTTAGTCGCCAGCTCATTCATTGGCCGTGATTGTCCACTTTTAACTCATCTCACCTCTACATTTTCCAATACAACTCAGGGTATACTTAACTCAAAGTCACCTGCTCGCCCCCCCCCCCCTTACACCGTTTGGGTAGGAATTGACGTAAGTAGAAAGTAGACGTGTTTAGGTAAACAAAACCTCTCACCCTCTTTCAATTCCAATTTTACTCCTTTTATTTGGCAAAAACCACTCCTTGGAAAATATTGTTCATTCTGTCATCAAATTTGCCAAAAATTACGTCAACTTATTTAGTCAAAATTTCAGGGGGAACATTATCAAAACTGTACAATTTTGTAGTAAATTTATTTTAAAAAAACTATTCGACGATGAATGTTCATTTCTATCACCATCTTGTTTCTCTAGCTGCTACATTATTTTAAAGTAATAAATGCAACCGGTCTTAATTTAATTACGTACAACATTACACTCAGAGTTCAATGTATACCATAATAGAACTCTGTATTGGGACAATTTTTAGGATTTTTATCGGACCTTTTAGTTCTGATTAAACCTTCCATCAAGTCTCTCAACCTAAGGAGCCTACACACGGTCATTTTTGCATGTCACTTTTGCATGCCATGCAAAAATTACCGCGTGTATGCCAGAAATGACGTGAGCTTACGCCAAAAAACTGAACTGATGGAATGATGAAAATGCATAATTTCGGAGTGACATGCAAAGCCGACATCATGCCGAAATGAGCGTTTGTATGGTCTCGTCAGTTCAATCCTTCACGCCAGAAACGAAAACCAGCCCTGCGCATGTGCAGTAGTGTCTTCCGCATAGAAGACAAAACATTCCCACACATTTGTACGTCATTTGCATATCTCAGATCCTTAAGTGATTGAAGTTAAATTTTGTACTATGGCTGGTTGGAGTAAAGAGTTTTTACTTGATTTTATATAACTGTTTAGACGAGTAGAGTGCCTTTAGAAAATTACATCGACAGATTTTCATAATAAATAAAAACATGATTCTCCTTTTAAAACCGTTATTGAAAAGGTAAAAGAGATTGGCCCTCTAGCTAACAAACATACTATAACAAGGCAGATAAACACTTTGAGAAGTAAATTTCGTATGGAAATGAATAAAATAAGGCGTTGTTTAGTGGAATGGGTGCAAACGAAGCATATCAGTCTAAATTATGGTATTATGATCAGTTGTTGTTCTTGGTGGATCAAGAGGCACATTCAGATACATACGTTTACATCAGACTGACACGCTAAAATGACCGCGTAGGCCACTTAAAAAATTAAATTTCAAAATGCTGTGACATTCTCTGAAATAATATATATATATGGCTACACCAACCAAAATGATAATTCGTGTAATCAATATCACATCCAAGACAAGTTTGACAGCTCACTGCAAACTGTCATTCAGCTGTTGAGTTGGAGTAAGAACAAACAACCAACAAACACTGAGCCGTGGGCGGGGAACAGAGGTAGAACATCTGATTTCATCATTACAAGTGCTAACCCGTCTCTGCAAGGAAGGGCAAGTTGTTTACTCACCACTGATCTATTCCCGCAGCGGCACTATTTTTACCCGCAAGTCGTCCCAGACACTGCCAGCCCATTCCATTACTTATGGCATAGCAATCATTACACCGTGTTTCCTTTCCAAACTACACGGGAGGCCGAATGAAATATGACCGAACGGAATTTGGCCTCAACGCCTAGCATTTAAAATATTTGACACTTTGGAAATGAGGCCCCAAGATTAATTAGAATGCTATTAGATATTTTCAAAATCCTAAAACCGTCATAGCTTTTCCTAACTTTTCACATAACTATATATTTTAAGAATGTTCTCTAATACTTCGATTTAAACATTTAAAACCACTTCTAATAGGATTGTAGTATAAGCTTTGTACCGGGTCTTGGACCGGTACAGTTTCGTTTTTTTCGTCATTGTCTGCCAGGCTGCCTGAGATTCGTTTTTGCCCTGCGTTTTGCGTACTTTGGTAGCCGTTGGCCCAGTTCCGTTTCGTTCCGGGTTCCAGCAGCTTCGGTCAGGTTGGCCTGGCTGTTCAGTTGTCTTGTGCTGCCTGCAGAATTACGTTATGACCAGCTAGACACACTAAAACTCCAGGGTCCTTGAGTGGGACTTTCAGCCCTCAGCCCGCCGTCCGGGGGAACTTCGATATTCTCCACTGCTAGCCTGGCCTGAGGACCATGTTGGAGCCTGGAGTTGCCCGCTACCCGCCCTACATCTTTGGGGGTAGAAGTCTTCAGTCCTCAGGTCAGTTCTTTCCATCTTTTCCCGGCGGCTGAGCTGGGGGTGATTTATAAGAAAACAAAAAAAAAATATATAAAAACAAAAAGGAGAAAAAAGTTTGCGGAACTTTTGGTGTGGCCTAGGCCTAAAACTAAAAACCTGGACAGTGAATTATGAAACAGCCATGGGGACTTAATTATTTTTTTATTAACGAGGGAAAGCTTTTAAAATACCCAAGATTTTTTTGATGTTAATATTTATTTTATTTATATTTATTGTTATTTATTTTTAATTAGTTTATATTCCTTGTTATTAATTAATTAGTTTTATTTGTTGTTATATCTTTTTAGATTTTATAGTTGTTAGGTCCCTATGGTTAAGTCCTGTTATTATTGATTTATATGCTTAGGCCTAGTTATTGTTATTTATTTTTTTTTGTTAAGTGTATTAGGGGGGGGTTTTGAAGTGAATTTTTACTCGAACGGTACCGTGTTATATTTTCTTTTAAATTATTTAATTTTTAAACTTTCACCAAAAGGGGATTATTGTTCTTTTGCTTAACTTTTAATTCGGAGCTGCCCAGGGATTCCGGCTTACTCCCTGGCCCGGTGGAATCAAGGGATGCGGGCCAAATTGCCGGTTTAAATGTTGTGATCCAAAAGTTTTCTAAATTTTCACTTTTATTTGGGGCTTAATATTTTCTTACGTTTTGGGGTGTCTCAGGCTAGGCTGCAGATAGGCCATGTAGTTGTTAATTTGTTAATTTTGGTATTTGTTGAGTTTGTTGTTCTTGTAGCTTTTGTGTGTTTTGTTATTTATTTAAGTGCAAATTTTATATTGTGGCCTTCTGCCTATTTTATATTGTGGCCTTCTGCCGTTTTGATTTATTAAATGGTGTTTCTTGTAATAAATTAGTTTTGCTCAGCTGCCGAGTGTTATTTCGACCCTCCAACTGCCACCCGTGATCCCATCGCTCGACTTGTTTTGAGCCATCCCCCGGTTGGCACGCTTTCCAGCTTTGGTGGGGGGATGGGTCTCAATTGGTAGCAGAGCGTGGTTTGGTGGGGGGATGGGTCTCAGCTTTCGAGCCATACTAATAACGTTCATGTAATTATCTCTTGCAGTCCTCTTTGAACGTCCAGCATTGAGTTTACTTGCCAATATTGTGACTTCTGGAGCTGATATGCCATTATTGTGAAGTCTAGTGTTGTGTCTCCAAGCCACGTCACTTCTAGAGTTTACATTCCAATATTGTAATGCCCAGTGTTGTGTCTTCAAGCCCCGTGACTTCTAGAGTTGACATGCCAATATTGTAACGTTCATTGTTGTGTCTCCAAGCCACGTCACTTCTAGAGTTTACATTCCAATATTGTAATGCCCAGTGTTGTGTCTTCAAGCCCCGTGACTTCTAGAGTTGACATGCCAATATTGTAACGTCCATTGTTGTGTCTCCAAGCCACGTCACTTCTAGAGTTTACATTCCAATATTGTAATGCCCAGTGTTGTGTCTTCAAGCCCCGTGACTTCTAGAGTTGACATGCCAATATTGTGACGTCCATTGTTGTGTCTCCAAGCCACGTCACTTCTAGAGTTTACATTCCAATATTGTGACGTACAGTGTTGTGTCCTAAAACGTTGTGACTTCTAGAGTTAGCGTGCCAATATTGTAACGTCCGTTGTTGTGTCTCCAAGCCACGTCACTTCTAGAGTTTACATTCCAATATTGTGACGTACAGTGTTGTGTCCTAAAACGTTGTGACTTCTAGAGTTAGCGTGCCAATATTGTAATGTCCAGTGTTGTGTCTTCAAGCCCCGTGACTTCTAGAGTTGACATGCCAATATTGTGACGTTAAGTCTTGTGTCTTCAGGTGGTGTGACTTCTATAGTTGACATGCCAATATTGTGACGTACAGTGTTGTGTCATAAAACGTTGTGACTTCTAGAGTTAGCGTGCCAATATTGTAATGCCCAGTGTTGTGTCTTCAAGCCCCGTGACTTCTAGAGTTGACATGCCAATATTGTGACGTTAATTCTTGTGTCTTCAGGTGGTGTGACTTCTAGAGTTGACATGGCAATATTGTGACGTACAGTGTTGTGTCATAAAACGTTGTGACTTCTAGAGTTAGCGTGCCAATATTGTAATGCCCAGTGTTGTGTCTTCCAGCGCTGTGACAGGGTAAATTGAAATGGAAATACAACTTACCCAGTATACTGACGTACAGCACTAAAGATGATAAGGGGTTAGTCAACGTGGAAAGGGGTTAGTCAGTTTAGTTTCCTAGGACATATAGTTTGTTTCTTTAGTCAATCAAAATATCGGGTGGAGTATTTGAGAACTACGTCTGTCATAACGCGGAATTCAGCGTTCATCTTGATGGGCTAACCCAATTTGTAAGTATTTCAATCCTCCCCCGTCCTCTTGGCTTATATTTTGCGCTTTGATAGGTCCACCCATCCACCCTGTTGTTGGTTCATTCACCATCTCTTGATCCATTCTGACGTTAGATGGTTCGGTGGTTCCACCTAACTGTCTAAATGAACATTGGGAGGGTATATTTGTTTGTTAGTCGACGTAACAATTGACTGAAATATCGAAGATAAAGATAATTTAATACCGTTATGAGCACAACAAATTTGTATTAAGGTGACTTATAAATATAAAAATTTTGTTTCCAGCATTTGTATACTAATCTAAATGAAACAAGTGGAGCCAGTGACATCTTCTACCTGTCACTAGGCAGGCCTTGATTATCAGTGACCTGAAGATGTGTGAATGTTAAATACCATGTGATATTATGTCTTTGATGTATCAACACATGAAACACTTTGCCAATCACCCAATACACGTTTGCCAAATGGTTCTTTCCTCTCTTACATCTAGGGAAGGCAAATAATTTCAACATATCGATATATCGCAAACCAAATATCGATCTAACGATAATATTGGAAGAAAAATATCGATATATATATCGTGTAATCGCTACATCGAATTGTTCTGATGTATCTGTTTACAATTTTGCAACGACTCTTATGTCATGACCATAATACACTCATGTGTCAATGTCACTATTTAGAATAACCTACTGAATGTAAAAATTAAATACATTGATCTACACGAATCAAGTTATGGTCTGTGGGGTTGACTATAAAAATTCAACACATGTAAAATTATATATTTATTTACTATGTTAATTATAAAAGAATAATTTAATTTCATTGTTATTTTTGTTTTTCAAATTTAAAAATCCATTCGCCTTCTTATAAACAATATAGACTAAACAAATTAGTTCAATAAACCTACTTCCAATACTTGTCAGATAAATCATTTAAAAACAAAAGTTTGGAAATCAATTTTCCACTTAGTCTGTTTAGTTTTTCCGCACTAAATAAAGTAACTTTATTATTTCAATGCATGTTTTGTTCACATAAGAGGCGATTTAAATGTGTTTTTTTTTTTTAATCGTGATGATTTTGAGGAGAGAGAACGTCAATATTTAGTGATATGATATATCGAACCAAAATATCGATATGGCCGATGTTATCGTAAGAAAATATCGATACTAATATATCGATTTATCGAAACATATTTATCGATATTTCCAACATATCGATACTAATTTATCGGTTTATCGAAACATATTTATCGATATTTCCAACATATCGATACTAATTTATCGGTTTATCGAAACATATTTATCGATATTTCCAACATATCGATACTAATATATCGGTTTATCGAAACATATTTATCGAAATTTCCGATATATCCATATATCGTTGCTATTCCTACTTACATCGTAACACAACGTGACGGCGCCTTGTGTTCAACTACGTTTTACGTTCTTCCGAGATGCTCGATTAAATATTCCTCCATATCAGCTGGTCAAGAAATATCTTTGTAATGGTATTAACTGATGACATTTTTTTAAGAACAAAAAAAGTAAATAATCAAACGAATAACTGCGATTGGTGGATCATCAACAAGTGGAATGGAAATCAGATTATTACATTTATACTGTAAAATGTAAACAATTGATTATATACACATATAATAGATAACTCGTCTACTAGAAATATTTGTTGCTGTGATTTGGTAAGTTTGTGAGGTCTGCTACCACAACTGGTTTACATTTACATGGGACTACACTAGCGTTCCACAGTGGACCAAAAACAGCTGATAATTAGAGACTAATTATTTAATATTGGATGAGAAAGCTGTGCAAAATATGTAAAAAATCAATGGTTAAATTTACAAAATAATCTGTATATTTAATTTCGTAAGGCAAATTGGTTGTGTCAAAATTCAGAAATGGCTCATTTTAAAGCTCTGATACTGTAAACGGCGGAAAAAAATAAAAGTTTTGCAATTCGCTCAGTCCGATTGGCCTTCAAAGTTCCCATGTTAATCTTATATGAAGAAGCTTTCTAACTTTTTTTCATTTATTGAGTCCAGCTGTCAATATGAAACATAAAATATTCCAGCTGTTAACGTTTTATACTCTAATTAACAAAGCACAAGACCAACCCTTTAAGAAGCTGGTATTCACCTGAACAAACCAGAGTTCACACATGGGCAACTTTATGTTGCATTTAGTAGAGTAAAATCCCCAGGCAGAATTAAATTGTTTATTGAAAATAGAGTCGACCAAAACAACGATATAGACAGTTCTTACACAAAAAATATAGTGTACAGAGAAGTTTTAACACAACAATAATACCTTATTAATCTGTATATGATGATGTTTTATAAAACTATTAATTGTTAAATTATATACAATAAACATTTTACAGCAACCTTTTAACTTTATTTATTTAGGGGCTTTTGTCCCTACAAGTCACTATTAATTTATGTAATAACCTATGTTTATGTAATTTATTGGCATTCATTTGAAAGACTTATTATGGATTATAAGAATTGTGTATGTATATTTTAAAATAATAATAAACAATTAATAACAATCAACAGAAAATTACAAATCGGTTGATACATACACCACAGGCTATTGTTTTAACCTAAGTGAAAAATTGCTAACAAATTAGTTATACCGAGTGTCCCGTGAGTGAAGTGCCAAACTTCGGGAAACGGTTATTTAGGTCAAAATAAAGAGGAAATGGAGAATAGTTTTTTCCAAAACCGCTTCGTTTACAATATATCCGCCATTTTGTTTTTTTCACAAAAGAATTTTTATCTCCAAGTTTGCTCAGACGATCTTTATGAAACTCGCTATGCATATTAAAATAATAAAGACCTATTTTAGGAAAAACAATCAACTTGATCCAATTTAAAATTTCAAAATGGCGGTCATTTAAAATGTTTAGATGGAAATTGCGGGGAAACAACAAAAAAATACTAAAAATTACTAAAGTTCTGTTTTTTTTATATAATTATATTGGCAATCTTTCAGTACCAAAAAAGTTGGAATCGAACAAAAAATAACCGAGACACACTGACAATTGTGTTGAGAAGCAGCAAAAAATCTAAAAAACAAATGGCTTTTTTACTGCTTCTCAACACAAATGTCAATGTATCTCAGTTATTTTTTATCCGATTCCAACGTTTTTGTACTTACAGATTGGTAATAAAATGTTATAAAACATTATACTTTTAGTAATTTTAAGTATTTTTTGTCGTTTTCCCGCAATTTCCGTTTGAAAATTTTATAACGGCCGCCATTTTGAAGTTTTAGATTTGATCGAATTGGTTGTTTTTTTATAAAATCGATCTCTATTATTGTAACATGCATAGGAAGCTTCATAAAGATCGGTTGAGCCAACTCTGAGATAAATATTATTTAGTAAACATTATTGTAAACTAAGCGTTTTTGAGAAAAAAAGGTTCTTGATTTTCTCTCCATTTTGACCTATATAACCATTTTCCGAAGTTTGTCAATTCACTCACGGGATACTCGGCATATTTTTGTTTGTGATTCTACTGAGTACGATTACGTAACTGTTTAAAGACTGGTGTTTACTTAACATTGAATATAGTAGGTTAAAAAGTGAGTTGAAAAAGTAAATTTGCAATTCAAGAATGGCATCTTTGTTACAAAACACGTTGCGTGTTGTGGCTTAGTATTTTAAAACTAATTAAATCGTGGAAAGATTGACGGCAGAATAGTAATGGCACTTAACAAGTTATGTCAATCCTGAAATTTAATTACCTGAATAAATAATGACATATTATTTGTAAAACATTTAGTCATATTTTGCAAATAAGTAATTAATAATTTACTAAATGCCATTTTAATTTTAAGTGAATAATAATATAAAACTAATCAGCACTTTTTTCAGTACCAGTTATACTTAATAACAAAGTTATTTTTTTACCAGTAAATAAAAATAATTCGTTCAGAGATAGACGTGATATAAAATATTGGAAGGAAAGGTAGGCTGAAAATAGTGTGACATAATCATATCATATTGGCAAAAGAACACCATCAATTAATTGGTTGCTTCCGTTATAACCTACAAAATGTACAATTTAAAAATACAAATATCTTCTGTAAATCACATTATAAATGACTTGACTTTAAAAATGAACGTTGAGAGATTACATTTTAATGGGTAAAACTTAAAACATGTTGGCCCATATTAATGGCAAAGTTACATGGAACATGTTCTATGTCAATATGAACATAAATAATTATACAACGTGGAAGAAAATTCCCGGAACAAATTAATAATTTCTCAACAATTGCAGATACAGCAATAAAACGTGGTACATTATTAATGCACAAATTAATTTACTTTTTGAAGTACGAGTAATTACCATTTTTCTGCCATATCACGGGAATGGCCCGCAAGGAATCAGAAGAAAATATTAAATAAGAGTATAGGTCGAGAAGTACATAAAATTAAAGGTCTTTAGTAGTAGAACATAAACCCACAAATCCGATATCAAAGGGTGCGCTTTAAAAAGCTACGCTGGTTTAAAGTTTAAAAAAATTACAATGAAGGTTCTTTTCTAAACGGTTTAATATTATTTTTTTAACTCAAGTTGGGACAGTTATACTTTATAAATTCCCGGACTTAAGAAATAGTTTTTTTAGAGTAGTTAGTGACTCTTCACTTCCAATGGAGGATGGCTCACAAATAGTTCGACAAGAATATTAAACATAAATCAAGATTTACTTTATTTTAAAGTGGTTGTCAGGCACAGATGAATACCACAAACAGCACTTAAAAGATCGATCCAGTACAAAATGGTAGATGGCCAAAAAGTTTCTTGGTTGTAGTAAGACATTGTATTAATTTTAATAAGTTAAAATATTTGCGTCAAATAATTTTTTGTAATTGTTGATATACCTTACTCAGCATTCGCATAAACAGAGTCCCAATCTTTTCCGTCAAACAATACTAGACTATCATCTACAAATAGGTAGAATTTACCCATAGTATCTAATTTAACAAGTTTATTAATATATATTAAAAACAATAGAGGACCTAACGTACTTCCCTGGAATATCCTGTATTCTACAGTTGTCACAAATTGTTTTATATATATATATATATATGTGTGTAATTTAATATTTAATATAAAATTAAAAAAACACCATTGAAGGGTATTCCATCAAATCCAACCATTTAAAGTAAAAAAATCTGTATATTGAATCAAATGATATTTTGCTTATCCGAAAAAAACAGAACACACGATTATCTTTACTAACAGCAATATTGACATCTTTACATACCTCGAACAATGCATCTGAAACCTAAGCCCAGACTAATATGGAGTTAATATGTTGTTTTTTTTTTTAAGTAAGCAGTTAGTTGGTCTTTAATTATTTTTCAGAACCTTAGTGAACACACTTAACAACTATATTGGTCTAAAATTTGAGATGGAAGTGACGTCAGCTATTTTAAAGAGAGGAATAACTAGTGATATTAATGGCATCGGGGAACTGACCGTTGAGAATGCTCAAGTTTGTGATGAGCAAAAGTGGATGTCGAAGTATTTCTCAATTTTCTTTCAGTACAAATCAGCTGATACACAATCATACCCTGGAGTTGACCTCCTCGTAGTTCTTGTTCAGTCACAGTGCGCCGTGTGAGGACAAAGTTGACAGCAAAATATGTGTCATCAACTACAGGTTGGCCACTCGAATACAAGCCAAACCCATGCTGTTGTTTATCCATGTTGTACTCCTACCCTTACACGTATAGTGGTATTGACCCTCCCACCTACCCATACACGTACAGTGGTATTGACCCTCCCGCCCACCCCTACACGTACAGTGGTATTGACCCTCCCGCCTACCCATACACGTACAGTGGTATTGACCCTCCCGCCTACTCATACATTTACTGTGGTATTGACCCACCCACCCACCCCTACACGTATAGTGGTATTGACCCTCCCGCCCACCCATTAACGTACAGTGGTATTGACCCTCCCGCCTACCCATACACGAACAGTGGTATTGACCCTCCCACCTACCCATACACGTACAGTGGTATTGACCCTCCTACCTACCCTTACACGTACAGTGGTATTGACCCTCCTACCTACCCATACACGTACAGTGGTATTGACCCTCCTACCTACCCATACACGTACAGTGGTATTGAACCTCCTACCTACTCATACACGTACAGTGGTATTGACCCTCCCGCCCACCCATTAACGTACAGTGGTATTGACCCTCCCGCCTACCCATACACGAACAGTGGTATTGACCCTCCCACATACCCATACACGTACAGTGGTATTGACCCACCCACCCACCCCTACACGTATAGTGGTATTGACCCTCTCGCCCACCCATTAATGTACAGTGGTATTGACCCTCCCGCCTACCCATACACGTATAGTGGTATTGACCCACCCGCCCACCCATACACTTATAGTGGTATTGACCCACCCGCCTACCCATATACGTACAGTGGTATTGACCCACCCGCCTACCCTTACACGTATAGTGGTATTGACCCACCCGCCCACCCATACACGTACAGTGGTATTGACCCACCCACCTACCCTTACACGTATAGTGGTATTCGGCATGTAAAGACACTACGAAACCTGACTGCAGCTTTCCGGCCATCACCAGCAAAGTTCTTTTTTTGAGTTACATAATGTTAGCGAAAGTGGTAGTGGGGGAGCAGCATGAAGGTGCCTCGTATATCTCACCCACCCACCCTTACACGTACAGTGTTATTGACCCACCCGCTCACCCATACACGTACAATGGTACTGACCCACCTGCTCACCCTTAGACGTACTGTGGTACCCACCCGACCACCCATGCACGTACAGTGGTACTGACCCATTCGCCCACTCATATACGTACAATGTTATTGACCCACCCGTTCACGTACAGTGTTATACTCAGTACCGCTGTACGTCTATGAGTGGGCGGGTGGGTCAATACCACTGTACGTTAATGGGTTGGCGGGTGGGTCAATACCACTGTACGTGTATGGGCGGGCGGGTGGGTCTATACCACTGAACGTGTGTGGGTGGGTCTATACCACTGTACGTGTATGGGTGGGTGGGTGGGTTATTTCCACTGTACGTGTATGGGTGGGCGGGTGGGTTATTTCCACTGTATACACGTACACTGGAACACGTATGAGTGGGTGGGTGGGTCAATACCACTGTACGTGTATGGGTGTTGCTGTTTAACCATGGTAGGGTGATGCTATTTACACATACTGGGGTGTTACTGTTTATCTAAGCTGGGATGTTGCTGTTTAACCATGCTGAGGTGATGTTATTTATCAATGCTGGTATGCTGCTGATTATCCATGGACTGCTGTTTACGCTGGCTGGGGTGTTGCTATTTGTCCGTTCTGGTGTTCTTGTATATCTGTGATGTGTATCAGGGGCAAGTTGTTATAAAGTACCTGTATAAGTTGGTATCTTATCATGCCAGAGCGAAGTAGTGAATTCGTATTTGCATTTCTGCACCGCACACCGAAGGCTGATGAATGATAAAGTAAAGGCCGGTTTGCACCGTTCACTGAACACGTTGCTCTACGAATACGGACAGAACTGGTTTTGTAAAGTGTTGGTTTTTATTTGGCATAAGAAAATTTCTAAATCTTAATTAAAACTATGAGGGTTCAAGCTGATAATATTTATTGGTGATTAGTTTTTACTACTATAAGTATATTAAATAAATTTCTTCAGTTTTTAAATATACAAGTAAATAATTAGTTAAACATATTCGTAAATGTAGTAGAGTAGAAATATAGTTGTTAGAGACATTGCCTTTTTTTCAATTCTGAAATATTTTGGGTATGTTTTTAATTTGGTTGTGTTCTGAAAATTGTCTGTAGAGTTCAAACGAATGCCGTACATGCTTATACAATTAATTGTATTGTGTATTTTAAGAATTGCACTATTGTACAAATATCGATCTTCGTGTTGTTTTTTATATAGCTCGCAAAAAAGGTGTCACATGGTTACCAGTTCGGTTCCACACAAAATAAATAAATAAAATAAATAACGTATTTATTTTGCAAGCGTTCTTCAAAGATACAATACTCTGATTTACAAGGCAACTATTGTCATCACATACAGGTAAATAAACATTATTCTAAATTAAAAATAAATAAAAATTAAAAAACAACTCTAGAGGCGTGATGACACACAGGAGGTTCCCCCTCTCCCCGAATGTTGACACTCTCATGATCAACACCTACAAAAGGTGGCACATTGTTATCAGTTCGATTCCATTCCAACAACAGCTCCAGAGGTCTGATGACACACAGGAGGTTTCCCCTCTCCCCGAGTGTGAGTACTCTCATGATCAACACCTACAAAAGGTGGCACATTGTTATCAGTTCGATTCCAACAACAGCTCCAGAGGCGTGATGACACACAGGAGGCTTCCTCTCTCCCCGAGTGTGAGTACTCTCATGATCAACACCTACAAAAGGTGGCACATTGTTATCAGTTCGATTCCAACAACAGCTCCAGAGGTGTGATGACACACAGGAGGTTCTTCCTCTCCCCGAGTGTGAGTACTCTCATGATCAACACCTACAAAAGGTGGCACATTGTTATCAGTTCGATTCCAACAACAGCTCCAGAGGTGTGATGACACACAGGAGGTTCTTCCTCTCCCCGAGTGTGAGTACTCTCATGATCAACACCTACAAAAGGTGGCACATTGTTATCAGTTCGATTCCAACAACAGCTCCAGAGGCGTGATGACACACAAGAGGTTCTTCCTCTCCCCGAGTGTGAGTACTCTCATGATCAACACCTACAAAAGGTGGCACATTGTTATCAGTTCGATTCCAACAACAGCTCCAGAGGCGTGATGACACACAGGAGGTTTCCCCTCTCCCCGAGTGTGAGTACTCTCATGATCAACACCTACAAAAGGTGGCACATTGTTATCAGTTCGATTCCAACAACAGCTCCAGAGGTGTGATGACACACAGGAGGCTTCCCCTCTCCCCGAATGTGAGTACTCTCATGATCAACACCTACAAAAGGTGGCACATTGTTATCAGTTCGATTCCAACAACAGCTCCAGAGGTGTGATGACACACAGGAGGTTTCCCCTCTCCCCGAATGTGAGTAGTCTCATGATCAACACCTACAAAAGAAGTCACATTGTTACCAGTTCGATTCCAAACAACTCCGGAGGTGTGATGACACACAGGAGGTCCCCCCTCTCCCCGTGTGTGAGTAGCCTCATGATATACACCTACAGAAGGAGTCACATGGATTTGGCATGGCAACACCTGCCAAACTTTCCTTTGACATTCACGTAATATATTTGGCTTACTCACACATTTTGCCGGGTGGCACCTAAAATAACTATCATGTGACCTAGACTATTTTAACTTAGAATGGCGTAAAAACTAAAATTTTATTAAAAATTCCATTGGCTCATCTAAGTTTTTATTTATTTTATTAATTTTTTTTAATATAGCTACTAATTATTTTTTTAATAGAAAAGTCTTTTTTATATATAAATTTAATTAAGTTTTTTACTGAAATTAGATAATTTTAATAAGAATAATAGTAACAAATGTTGTATGACATAAGTACTGTTTGCATTGATATTTACCAACCATGTTTGCGGACATATTACGGAAATGTTTCCTACTTGGATTTGTAAAAATCATCTTAGTGATATAAATGTTGTATAAATGATATAAACTGTTGTTTAAAAAGAATAAGTATTATTTGTATAGAGCTCCTTATTGCGGTATTTTCTAAAAGTAATATGATTTAATCAGTAGCCTATCATTTTACACTAAAATAAATTTTAAAAAATTCAACTTTATAGACAATCCAATACACTGTCAACGTTCAGAACAATCGTATCCTAGAGTACGTTCCAAGACAATAACGTGTGAGCAATCTTAACGGTTTGGGAAAGCTAATATAAATAATATTCATATTTTATGTAAGAAATGTTACATATATTGATGATCTCCACATAATGCTCATTTAATACTGTTATAAACCATTTTGTTGGTTTGAAGTATTTACAAGGTTCGTTAAATTATTACAGAAATTTATAACGATTATAAAAATACCCAAAGTTGTGGAATCTATTATTTGGTTCGTTTTGTGAAGAAGAAAATCTGGCATTCAGAAAATATATACGGTAATATATGTAAAATTGTGTTGTCGTCAGGAGCAATGTCACAGATAATACATTACATGTTGACACAAAACACCAACACGACACTAGACAGAGTAGAACATAGTTTGACTTCTCGAGACGAACTATCAATTCATACGCATAAACTACCACAAAAAACCAGGTAGTATGATCTCTGCGACTCGACTTGATGCTTTTTAAGTACAAAACGCAAAAGATTCCAAATGTTTACCAAAAACGTTTGCTGGGTATTAGTTTAAAATTACAAAAAAAGTACCCAAACATTAACAAGTTCGGTTAAATTTTGTCAACAATATCAATTCATTATTAAGTTTCTGCTTATAACGGAGACCGTCAAAATTTATATTTTAATAATTTTATTTAAACTAAAACCAATAGTCATCATCTGAATGCCCATATAGGATCCAATTCGGGAATAGATTTGGGTTTCATTTAGTTTACAAACTAGTTTATGAACTGAGCTTGGGTTAGAGATAGTGTGACAATGCTAAAATAAGAGTGGTGTACAGTACGTAACACACGCGTGAATACAACGCGCCGGACGTCAACAAGCGTTATTCTTGTCTAGGCATTTTGTTTACAGTTCGTTTATAACTTATTGTGACGCTGCTCAAGAGGTGTTATATACAATACGTAACACACGCATGAATGCAACGCGCTGGACGTCTATAAGCGTTAGTCTAGGCTAGGCCATGTATTTTGTTTGCATTTCGTTTACAAAATAGTGTGACGCTGCTCAAGAGGTGTGATCTATAATACGTAACACACGCATGAATACAATGCGCCGGACGTCTACAAGCGTTAGTCTAGCCTGGACATTTTGTTTACAAACTAGTGTGACACTGCTCATGAGTTGTGATCTATAATACGTAACACACCTCTTGAATAAAACGCACCGGACGTCTACAAGCGTTAGCCTAGGCTAGGCCATGTATTTTGTTTCCATTTCGTTTACAAAATAGTGTGACGCTGCTCACGAGGTGTGATCTACAATACGTAACAGACGCATGAATACAATGCGCCTGACGTCTACAAGCGTTAGTCTAGGCTAGGCCATGTACTTTGTCTCCATTTCGTTTAAAAAATAGTGTGACGCTGCTCAAGAGGTGTGATATACAATACGTAACACACGCATTAATACAACGCGCCAGACGTCTACAAGCATTGTCTCGGCTAGGCCATGTATTTTGTTTGCATTTCGTTTACAAAACAATGTGACGCAGCTCACGAGGTGTGATCTACAGTACGTAACACACGCATGAATACAACGCGCCGGACGTCTATAATCGTTAGTCTAGCCTAGGCATTTTGTTTAAATTTCGTTTACAAACTAGTGTGACACTGCTTAAGAGGCATTTTGTTTGCATTTCGTTTTCAAAATAGTGTGCGCGCTGTTCATGAGTTGTGATCTACAATACGTAACACACGCATGAATACAACGCGCTGGACGTCTACAAGCGTTAGTCTAGCGTAGGTCGTGTAGTTTTAACATGTTTATTTGCTTTGTATAAAGTTCCTTACAGCAGACGACGGTATTTATCACTGAATCTCAATCGTTACGATGTTGTGTCGTTATTAAATCACGAGTGGCAAATTACGCAACAATGTCACTTTAATTTCTTTTTTTATGCATTTGAAATCATTTTATATATTTTCTTGAATTTATTATATTCTGACGTTTGGAGTAAAGTTGTCGTTTAAGTTAATGTCTAATATCGTTTTTTTTTTGTTTTACTATTTTTATTTGAAAATTGGTAAAGAATCCCATTCTGTAATTCTGCGAAGAATCAAGGGAAAACAGACGCTTCCATATTTTTCATGTTAACGAAAATTAAGTCAGACAGGAGTAGAACAAGATCAAGTCCCTGAAGGATTTACAGATACAAGTACATTACAGTATTTTTTGCTTTCTAAACTTGTGAACAATAATATATATATATTTTTAATATATCAATATAATGAAAACACAAAATTCTAAAACGGTATATTCATTAATTTATTCTTATCGAGGTGTGCGGCATTCTTAACTTTTAAACACAAAAGTAATGATAGATAGATTCGGGTTTTATATTTGAAAATAATTTTACATCCTGATAAACCTTTTTCACCCTGACGAGACTAGTATATTTCTGTTAGTATTACTATGCAATGTACAGTAGTAGTACTCGTCGGTGACATAAATTAGTTTCAGCCGTTTGTTATTTTTATTTAAAAATTAAACTAAACATCATTTGTCTATGTTTATTACAGTAAATTCATTTCCAAGTACGTTTTTTATAAAATAAGTTTCTAACGTGCTTGCAGACATGAAGATAATTGTTACTATTTACAGTGTGTCCCTTGGTAAAGTAGGTTGTTTGGTAATTGTGATGATTAGAGTTATATGGCCTTCTACGTCATTACCAACTGTACTTGCAGCCAAAATGTACCCTACAGTCAAAATACATTTAATTTTTGAAATACAGTATATGCATACAAATTACAGACTGAGAAAAGTCCTCAACATTTTCAAAGTTATCTCTCTACTCGAGACGGTATAAATAAATATCGCGCACCAAATTAGACACAACTCCCACGCAACTTTTATTGCTTAGTAAACATACCATCTCCGGGCGTGTTGGTTGCACAAGAGGTCGTATACACATGAAAATCATGTCTACATATTTTTCAATCAGATTTAGAAATGATTTTATTAAACTCATCAAAATATCTAAAACATTCTAATTACGTATTGGCATTTAAGACTACATCGTTGACGACATATTTGGTAAAACATAGCAGAAACATCAATAACTGTTTTGGTTGTCATTTTTATTATATTATTAACTATAAGAAAGTACTAAATCAACGAATGATGCACCGTATTGTACAGACCTGAAAGTACTATCAGCTGCAAGACGGCCGGGAGCACGCAGGCACGGGTAAACAGTAGTGGTGTGACAGCCAAGGTTGTCGCAAGGTCGAATGGTAGGCTGCATGGCGCATGCGCGAGCCTGCCGCCGAAACAGCTGGCAATCAGCTGTTCACATTGTTGACGTCGAAAGCAGCATGAACTGCGTAAATCATTTGAGTTCTTTGACTCAAGAGTGTTTTTTTGTGTACTATCTAAGCAGTTAAAATTGTATTGGTTTATGGAACAATTTTATTACAGATAACCTGTAAAATTCTAAACTATTTCTGTGAGTGAATATTTAATATTTTATTTTCATACACCATTAATATTAATTGCTACTACTAATACCATTGATTTTATACACAAATGGATTTCTCATTAACTAACAAAATTACTGCCACAAACATTCCTATTACATGATATATCTATTGTAGGTGTATATAATCAAGGCTAATACTAAATATTCAGCTATACATTAATAGTTTAATACCAATATCAGAAAAATTCTTACTCAAGAAAAAAACTATTGACATTCCTCACATTTTCGTACTGCAAGTTGAACGAATGTATGCGTTACTTCGATTATTAACATGAAGCGCTGAGGAACTTCATTCCCGTTTGTAGAGGTGAAGTGTACAAGATTACTTATAGTCCTAACTGTACCTCGTATTTCGACAAATAAAAAGTTTTTCAGCACATTTAGATACCCATCACTTTGGCCATATTATCTGATTAGCGACTTATATCAAAATAGGAACTGAAATGCTATTAAACAATTTTACGTATTTTAAGGTGACCAACACATGAGTGAGGATAACCTATGTACTGTCGGTGCAGAAATTATGTACATCCGAGTTTTAATGTTGTTTTCTAAGTAACTAAAATGTCTACAACAAATCTAATCACACCATTGTTTTCCTTGTTTTATTGAACATTATAAAAATATATATTTTTAAATTGTATTACTAGTTTTTATAATTTGTATATTAGTTGAAACGAAAAAGTAAGGGAACTTTAACTAGTTTTCACTTTACATCACCTTTACACAGTTACTCAAGAACCTGTAAATGTATCACATTTACATTTTAATTACAGGTCGATAGGAGTGTTTTCCATAAGTTTTCTACATTTTAGAATTTTAACTTTCGAGAAAAAAATGTTTTCTTATACATTATTTTCTTGGTTTCTAGAGATCGTAAAATTAATTATTTGGACTTGTTGCAATCCTTATGACATGTTTAGTTACGATAAATTACTTTCATAAGTGTAAGTATATGCAGTTATTTCAAATCAGTTAAAATATATATAAAATAACTTTAAATTGACAGATTTAAGTTGATTTAAAATGACTGCATTGGCTTACACGAAAACGATAGTATCGTAACTATCGTTCAATAAGGATCACATTTTTTCTCGAAAAGTTAAAACTGTAAAATTTATAAAAACTTGTAGAAAACATTCTTATCAGCCAGGTATTAAAATATAAATGCTATACATTTACGGTTCTTTTAGTAATAACGGTGTAAATTTGACGTATAGTGAAAACTAGTTAAAATTGCAGTACTTTTTTTGTTTCAACTAGTACTAAAAACATTAAAACTAGTGATAACATTGAAAAATTCATATGTTTATAATGCACAATTAAATAAGGAAAACAATGGCGTGATTACATTTTTCGTAAGCCTCTTAGTTAATTAGAAAACAACCTTCAAACTCGGGTGCACATAATTTCTGCGCCGACAGTAGTCTGAGTACTAACTTAAATAGACTTATGTCCGGAAGGCCCAACTGGTAGCTCAGTATATAAATAGGACAAAGTGGCATTTACAATTTACTATGGAGTTTGAACCACATATGTATGTCAATTATGTAGATTCCAGTCAACGTCGTGTCCACGACTGATTACACGTTTAATGTAAATCTCTCTATCTCTCAGTTCATATCAGGAATTAACAAACTTCATGTGACTTTTCTCTGCGTGACGTCCAATTAATGCTAATTTACTACTTAACTCTGGCTTAGTTGTGTAATTTTTTTTACAATCGTATACAATGGCCATATGGATACGGGAAGCGATGATCTACTTTACTTTTAGTTTATTTTTGTCTGTAGTTTTTTCACATTATTGACTTAATTGCAATATTTTAAGGGTGGCTCTGTAGCAATTTTCAGATTTGCAGTGAATAAAATTTAATAATAAAATAAATTGTAGAGGCCATTGCGTTTTAACCTTAAATATTGTATTTGGAATATTTCAGTTGACATTAAAAGCTGAAAAACAAGAGTGATACTTGCATCGAGGTTAGTGCACAGTCACCATGGGTTGAACTCCTCTGATGGAAGTGTCACCGCTTCTAAATACAGCCTTTTCTGATGACCAGCTGACCTCTCTAGCAAGTACGAGGCAAGTAGCGACTGTACTTAGCTGGTATTAGAATCATATCGAAGGCCGGAGAAACGATCGGATTATTTACCGATAACGCCGAGCATAGAAGAGCAGCGCTTGCAAACAACGTTGTTAAATTTTCCGACATCGACACAGTTGTGTAATCAAGAAACAGCTGTTTTTTATTCAGCTAATCGAATGTGTCCAGCTGATTCACACATTATAAAAGAAACGCATTTCATTAATTTGATCTATTGAGATTGAAATGATTAGAAAGCTCTTTGGTTATAAAAACACAATCTTACATTGATCAATAAATGAAGAGATGAATTTGGATCCTAGTTTAACCTAACCTATTCTAACTTAACATAACCATCCTAATATTATTTAACCTAACGTAGTTAACATAAACAGACGATGTTTACATAATGGAAACCTGTAGGAAATTACCGAATTTCTTTTTAATGCACTCTAATTAGTCAAAATCATTTATAAATTGAAGACACAATTCATATCATTCTTAAATTTACATGAATCTTGTTGCGTTTCGGTTTTTAAATTTATTCACTATTTATCTCAAAGAACGGGCCTTTCTTGGATTAAATCAATGAGCAATTCTTTGTCAATCACAATATCATCAGCTTTATTGAATTAATTATACAAACTAATCTACGCCAAAGAAGTTGCAGATAGCAGATCAACACAACAAAAAACAGCGGACGACAATGCACAAGTTGGTGGCAGTGGTCGTCCGCCCAGCTGCCGACGACGTTAAATAAAACGATCGTTAATTCTTCGGTCCAGTGTGTAGCTCCCCATCTACTGCCTTGTACCACTGCTTTTACGGCGATATCGGTAAATAATCCGATCGTTAAAAAACGCCGTGTGTCTCCGGCCTAAGGCAAGGCGATTCACAACAATCGAACACAACCTTTCCACACACCGTTGGGCTTGTATTGGCTTTAGTGGATGGGTGATAAGGTGGGAGGGGGACTACCCACCACCCCTCAAGACTAAATTTGACCTCCACAGCCTTATTAATATTTTCGCTGTTCATAATATAAAACAGTAACAATGAAAATACATATTTTGAATAAGATTAAAATTAGTAGGCCTGAAACTCTTCCATCACTTACAAAACATCTTTACATGTCTACCTTAAACCTCACTGGATTGACTGATATTTCTGAACTTGGCCCTGTTACCCTCACACCATTATGTTTGGCTTCCACCCAGGACTGTCATATAAGTTACAAATATAATATTTGTGTTGGATAAACACGTTTATTTGTATTTGCCCTCCCCTGTAAAGTATTATATCACATCTCCTACATCATAATTGTTTAGTTATAAAAAACAAGTATTCACTTTCCTCTGTCCAGTCTACGTGTTGTATTGTCAACAATTATTGTTAACATAAAAAAAAATAATAAATACATATAAGAGCAATAGTGTTTGTAGCACAGCATATTTTATTTTATTATGATATCATTCGAAGATGAAAATGACTTATTACGGTAAATTCTTTATTGTTATCAGTCATTTCTATTTAAATCTCCATAGTTAAGAAACTACCATTAACCCACCCCCCAATATTCCTTTATAACCATAGGAATTCATTCTCTAAGGACATATAATATTTCTATTTCCTGAATTTGTGGCCGTAATTAAACTCATGTAATTGATTTAATTGTTTTAACTTATGAATTTTGAAGGGAGGACGTAGCAAAAACTGATTCAATAACTTGAAAGAATTACCGCTTCTAAAATGAAAATGTACAGCTATC
This sequence comes from Stictocephala bisonia, assembly GCA_035578905.1. Lineage (NCBI taxonomy): Eukaryota > Metazoa > Arthropoda > Insecta > Hemiptera > Membracidae > Stictocephala > Stictocephala bisonia. The sequence continues at coordinate 916,986 of JAQJVL010000319.1, forward strand.
ATCAAACTGTCCTTGCGTATACTCTTCCCTAATCAAGGAGAAACAAATTAACGAAAACATAAGAACCATGTTTACAATCATGTTCTGACAGACTCACCAAAGTAAAACTGTTATAGTTATTCAAAATGTGTATGAAATAACAAATCTGTCCTTATAGAGTAAGTAATTTCACTGGAAAAAATATATAATAACCTACATGATCCAAACACAACAAAAATTTAAATAATATTGCATTTTTTAAATTTAATATTTCACGTAAAATATTGCCATGTTTTATTTACAGTAATTGATAATAGCAACAATCTAATTGAAATGTAAAAGGAACACAAATGCAAAATAAAAAATTGGAATAAAGTTTATGTTAACAATAGACACATCTGTTTACCTTATAAAGACACTGGGCGTGCATCGTGTCAAACCACCGAGAACTGCACAAGCCTTGTTGGTGTGGCTCACATCTACTGAATGAGCCAGCAGGTAGCGTGAGGGTAGGAATTTCAAGGGAGGGTGAACCTCCCTTCCACGCATTCTTTATTGTCAGACAACAAATGTATCCAACAGACAAAATGAAATCCTTTCAGAAATATAATACTATTCAAATATCATGCGGAATGACATGGAGATATAAAATATGTAATTACACACAGTATGTACATAAAATATGTGACTACACACAGTATGTATATAAATAATGTAACTACACACAGTATGCACATAAAATATGTAACTACACACAGTATGTATATAAATAATGTAACTACACACAATATGTACATAAAATATGTAACTACACACAGTATGTATATAAATAATGTAACTACACACGGTATGCACATAAAATATGTAACTACACAGTATGTACATAAAATATGTAACTACACACAGTATGTATATAAATATTGTAACTACACACGGTATGCACATAAAATATGTAACTACACACAGTATGTATATAAATATTGTAACTACACACGGTATGCACATAAAATATGTAACTACACACAGTATGTATATAAATAATGTAACTACACACAGTATGTATATAAAATATGTAACTACACATAGTATGTAAATAAAATATGCAACTACAAACAGTATGTACATAAAATATGTAACTACAGACAGTATGTACATAAAATATGTAACTACACACATTACGCACATAAAATGTGTAACTACACACCGTATGTTCATAAAATATGTAACTACACAAGTATGTACATAAAATATGTAACTACCTCCAGTATGTACATAAATTATTTAACTACATACAGTATGTAAATAAAATGTGTAACTACACACGGTATGTACATAAAATATGTAACTACACACAGAATGTACATAAACTGTGTAACTACACAGTATGTACATAAAATATGTAACTACACATAGTATGTAAATAAAATATGCAACTACAAACAGTATGTACATAAAATATGTAACTACAGACAGTATGTACATAAAATATGTAACTACACACATTACGCACATAAAATGTGTAACTACACACAATATGTACATAAATTATTTAACTACACACATTATGTACATAAAATATGTTACTACACAAGTATGTACATAAAATATGTAACTACACAAGTATGTACATAAAATATGTAACTTCCTCCAGTATGTACATAAATTATTTAACTACACACAGTATGTACATAAAATATGTAACTACACATAGTATGTAAATAAAATACGTAACTACACACCGTATGTACATAAAATATGTAACTACACACCGTATGTACATTAAATATGTAACTACACACCGTATGTACATAAAATATGTTACTACACAAGTATGTACATAACATATTTAACTACCTCCAGTATGTACATAAAATAATCTAACCGTACATAACCTAAGAAACTTCTTACCTAATCAATCATAACTTAACATATAAAAAGTAAACGAAACCTAACCTAATGATACCCAACTCCTAAATGATGAGTTTCTAGAAATGTATAAACTTCTTTCTTTAATTTGGGATGACAAAAATTTAATATGGCATGTGTCAGTCGGATATTTTTCTTTAATTCAGTACCATAACCATAACTTAGGCCTGAACATAATCAAACCAGACCCAACATAACTTAAACAAACAAAGAAGTGGCAGTTAATTAACGGAAAAGGTCCAGTATGTCTTTTATAGGGAATATCAACGCTACATTTCTCTAAGGACACAAAATCCTCCCTGCTACCCGACCACCCCGCAGAGATATAGATATTTTACTTTTGATCACAACAGTCAGCTAATTTGTTACTTGTAACCATTTACAATAAAGGCATTTTCTGGTTCTTTGTCTCTTTGTTTAACCATTTAGTTATTAATACTGCTGTCGGCACAGAAATGATGTGCGCCCAAGTTTGAAGGTTGTGCGCTTAAACACTAAGAGACTTACAAAAACTGTAATCATACCATTGTTGTCCTTGTTTAATTGTGCGTTGTTTAATATGTATTTTAGAATTTCTTCTTTTAAAGAAAAAAGTTCTTATTAATTACATGAAACATACTTGGCTTCCAGAGGTCGTAAAATTAATTACTTGATCTTGTTGTAATTCTTATTGCACGTATAGTTACGATAGATTATTTTCATGTCTTCGAGTTAATTTAATGATTTTAAACAATTTGAAACAACTTTTAGTTGATAAATTTTAATCGATTTAAATCAATATAAAATCACTGCTTTTACTTACACGTAAGAAAGTAATTTATCGTAACCATAAGTGTCATAAGAATCACCACAAGTCCAAATTATTAATTTTTCGACTTCATGTAATTGATAAGAACTTTTTTTCTTGAAAGAAAAACTTCTAAATTTCATAAAACTGTTAGACCATGAATCAAAATATGAATGCAGTACATTTACGGGGTTTTTAGTAATAACAGTGTACATTTGATGTACAGTGAAAACTAATTAAAATTCCAGTACTTTTCGTTCCAACTAAAATAAAAATTATTAAAACTTAAAATACAATGTTAAATTCATATTTCACAACGAAAAATTAAACAAAGAAACAATGGTATGATTGGAGTTTTATTGGCCTCTTAGTTTCTTTATAAATAACCTTTAATCTCGAGTGGACATAATTTCTGAGCTGACAGTAATTCTTTTTATCAGTGCTCAGGACGCCGTTCTTTGTTGTTGACGTGATTTAGATACAGCACAGTAATGCGTTACTTGCAGCTATGTTTAATGAAGGCGCTTTCATGGCTTCACGTATCTTTTTTCAACATTTAAGCATTAAGCATAACGTATATACTTTATCAAGTCATTCAAGAGAATGCTTGGAACGTCTTCCTTTGTGGTTACGACATTATGGTAATTTGTGTATCAAATCTATGGTTGACATTGTTATGTATTTTTGTTTATTTATTGTTTAGATTTAGATATGTCAAAGTCATTAACTGTATGCTTATGTCTATGTAAAATACTTTGAGGTAAGTTATAAGGCGTCATTAAATACTTTAGTATACATTTTGTATATTAAAGTTTTAGAACTCATTTGGCGAATTACCTTATGAGGAAACTTGTTTGTTGTTGATTCATACATTTGTTTGGTGTTGTGCGACGGAGAGAACTAAGTGTCTGGCTTGTCAGTTATCCTTATGAGGAAACTTGTTTGTTGTTTATTCATACATTTGTTTGGTGTTGTGCGACGGAGAGAACTAAGTGTCTGGCTTGTCAGTTATCCTTATGAGGAAACTTGTTTGTTGTTTATTCATACATTTGTTTGGTGTTGTGCGACGGAGAGAACTAAGTGTCTGGCTTGTCAGTTATCCTTATGAGGAAACTTGTTTGTTGTTTATTCATACATTTGTTTGGTGTTGTGCGACGGAGAGAACTAAGTGTCTGGCTTGTCAGTTATCCTTATGAGGAAACTTGTTTGTTGTTTATTCATACATTTGTTTGGTGTTGTGCGACGGAGAGAACTAAGTGTCTGGCTTGTCAGTTATCCTTATGAGGAAACTTGTTTGTTGTTTATTCATACATTTGTTTGGTGTTGTGCGACGGAGAGAAGTAAGTGTCTGGCTTGTCAGTTATCCTTATGAGGAAACTTGTTTGTTGTTTATTCATACATTTGTTTGGTGTTGTGCGACGGAGAGAACTAAGTGTCTGGCTTGTCAGTTATCCTTATGAGGAAACTTGTTTGTTGTTTATTCATACATTTGTTTGGTGTTGTGCGACGGAGAGAACTAAGTGTCTGGCTTGTCAGTTATCCTTATGAGGAAACTTGTTTGTTGTTTATTCATACATTTGTTTGGTGTTGTGCGACGGAGAGAACTAAGTGTCTGGCTTGTCAGTTATCCTTATGAGGAAACTTGTTTGTTGTTTATTCATACATTTGTTTGGTGTTGTGTGACGGAGAGAACTAAGTGTCTGGCTTGTCAGTTATCCTTATTAGAACAATTTTTTTCGGATGTCACGCTTTACTAGAGGTCCTTTAGTTGCTCTGGATAGAGGGATATTAATAAATGGAATTTTCTAAAGAGCCTTAGTCAGTAACAAAGACGCAATGCTCGTTCCTCTACACTCAATCTTGCAAAATAGGGAGATTCAGAGTAGATTGCATATTTTTACACTCTCTGAAAACTCGCTTTCGCACGGTTATGGGAAGATGCAACTACTGGAAATACAAGTGGGGAATGGCAAATGATCAGTCTTGTGATTGCGGAGTCGGCGTTCAAACTATGGATCACATAATTAATGACTGCTTATTGCACTATTTTCAGCGAGGATTACTTAGTTTTCAATCGAAGAAACACGTGCTTAGTGGTTACGAAAACTGGATTCAGCTCTGTGACTGGAGTTAGATATTTGAACACCAAGACACAAGTACTTTGTACTGTGGATTTAATTTAATTTATATAGTGTTTATTAGTCTAATTTTTTATTAGTTTGGTAGCTGGCCTTTAAAATCCATACGGTGTATAAACAAGGCGGAAAAAATTTTAGAAACGGTTTCACAAGTTTGGTATGACTTCACTTGTAAAAGTGAAATATCGTACGTCATCGTGGTTAGAAAGAACACACTATATGATGCCATTAGAGACATTTCACCTTTTCAGGGGGACGGCCCGCGAGGAGTTGAACGAAAATTTTCATTGTAAGCCTAGGTCGAGTTTGGTATCACATGAAAGGTATATTCAAGAGAAATTAATTGCCGCAAACCAGACTTCGTAAGGTTATCCTTTCCAGAGTAGCGGTAATTTGAATTTCAAAGTAATTTATTTGAACAATATTATTTATCCAACATTTGACGGTTTGAAGTAAATTGTTACGATCTAAAATTATCCTTTATGGAACACACGTCTTCAAAAAAATTAAAATATCAAATTATATATGGAAAAAATAACGATGTTGTGAAAGCGTTTCCATAATTGTTTCCACCCTGCATATAAACTCAATCTCCTCCTGTATTCACTCATATCTTGACGATTGGTGTCTTAGAAATAAACAAAAATAAAATGTAAAGTATTTCCTAAAAGACCGTTTGATATTCTTGATATTCTTTATTTAACAAGCTGTTAATAAGTTTATCTAAAAATAAATGATCTTGAAAATCTTTCAAAAACATAATCACAGAAAGACATATAAAAACAATTACTAATAAAAAAGATGATGCCCCATTCAATGGCTTTGATTTACTTTTACAGATTTGTAATTGCCCAAACCAAAATGAGATACTGGTAGTAGAAAAGTGTTCCAGACAGAACCCTCGGTAACCGAACAGTTAGTTCTGGCTCGTAAACGCCTTGCACAAACAACGGTTCAATTACTACACTTGTCCACTTCACGAAACACTTGGACGTTGTTTGTCTTTTACGGCAACATCAAATGCCACTTCTGCTTGCAACAGGCAGAGGCTTCAAAACGCCCCTCGTTTAATAATAATAATTTATTTTCCAAAAAATAACATATCATACAAAATAAATTAATACAAGTGTATCCAATCACAAAGCACCATCTAAATATGAGAAACACAAAATATATTTACATGAACAGATTATAACAAATTAATATTGCGTTGATCAGGCTGACCATTAACTGCTACTTAAAAATGCAATTAAAAAAATAAGAATAATCAACGTAAAAGAAAAGAAAGTTGTGTGAAAATTTAAAATGGTAGCAAATTTAATATCAGAATTGGGGGGCAATTGTGATCAGCATATATGTTTTTGTTGCTTTTGGAAATGTTATCTCCAAGGCATTGCCTGTTTGGAGAAAAGTTAAGTTGTTAAATAAATGTACTAGCAGTCAGGTTCACAAAAATGTTAGCTATTTTATTTACATAATAGTATAAACAAATATAGTAACTCCCAATAAATATAAAGTAAAGTAACATTCTAAGTAAAACTATGAGAAAAAAATAAGAAACAAAACCTAGAGTGAACAATCCAAGAGTGCTGAACAAAACAAAATAAAATACAAAACAGATAATACCAGACGACGGGTCATGTTTGGATTGATAACATACTGGTGGTAACAACGAGTGGTGACAGTGAACACAACCTTGAGGTACTCCATCGAAGAATTTTAAGTATATCTATTATGTCCTGTGTGAAATAGATCATAACAAACCTAGGCTAGAGTTGATCGATCTCTGAAATACAATTCAAAATGTTTCCTCTAAGACAACCTCTTCTCTCTAAAACATAAATATTATTGAAGTCTCAAGTCATGTCCGCGATTGGATTTATACTTTCTGGACTCTTCAATCTCTATTACTCTGTTGCTTACAGGTCAGTAAAATACAAGCTTTATTGTTTTATAAAGTTAGTAAACCAAAGTGCATACTTCTGTGACAAATTGGTTTGTGTGAACAAAATATTTGTATTAAATTGTTTCAACTGAGTTGCTATTGCATATAAACAGGACGTCTCTGCACTCTTTGAGAAGCTCGATTGGTTATTATTTCTGACGTATTTAAGTGTTCAAAACACCTCGGTTATCTCCTTGCAGCCGCCATTTTGTTTTTGTTTCTTACTTTTAAATATATATATATATATATATATAAAAGGTGTATTAAGCTAACACTTTTGTATGGCCCTTTATAACATAAATATCAATTTAGAGAAAAATTATTAGTTTCAGTATCAAAACTTTCAAAATGGCGGCCATTTAAAATTTTAAATCATAAATATCTCATAAAATGTTTATATTAAATAATTATATTAAAAATTACATAGAACAAAGCTTTTTGGGACATTCAATTACAAATCCGATGATATAACGTTTTTAAAAATCGGATTAAAAATAATAAAGAAGAGATACAGTAACAGTATATACAATGCAAGATGCCAGTACAATGTGAAACACATCTGGAACAGCTATAAATAAGTAACTTGTGATAGTCTTAACTCTGCTGACTAGTTCAACAATACAGTTTATGTAAACATCTTATGAAAGACTGTCATTAATTAAATACATTATTATTATTATTATACAAGTGTGTTGCACGTTGTACTGGAATATTCATTGCACACTGTACCTACTGTCATATAAATTATCTTTTCTTTCTTATTTTTTATCTGACTTTTAAAAACGTTATATCATTGGATATGTGATTGAATTTCCAAAATAAAACATTGTTCTGAATAATTTTTAGTATAATTATTGGTTCATACGTTGTTTAGGATGTAACAATCTGAATGGTCGCGATTTTGAAACGTTTGATACAAGGATACTGGAAAACCTTTTTTTTATGGATGATTGTCCATTTAACAAAACCAGAACATACCATTTAAGGACCACAGAACATACCATTTAAGGACCACAGAACATACCATTTAAGGACCACAGAACATACCATTTAAGGACCACAGAACATACCATTTAAGGACCACAGAACATACCAGCTTCATGTACCTTTATATTTTTAAGATATAAATGTAAAAAAAAAAATGACGGCTTAAGGATATCCGAGGTGTTTTGAACACTTTAAATATGACATTTGTGATCAAAATGAACCAAAACAATAACGAGAGCTTATCAAAGAGTATTTTTGCTAGCATTGCAGTCAGGCTTTACGACATAGACCTTTTTATAACCATTGTGGCAGGTTCCAAATTATGGTGAAATAATTAGCCTACTGTAGTAATAATGCTTGCCTGTTTGACTAAACTCACAAACAACAGTTATCATGTTTGGGCCTGATGTCTGTTTCGGACACTTGAGAGTTCAACTGGTCGGCAGAAGGATCGGCAAGGCGTTGGGATAAATGGGATCCCTACATAAAAAAATATTATGCGGCTCATATCTAAATATATAAAAAAATAAGTCCTGACTCACTCACTGACTGATTCATCATCGCCCAGCAAAAACCTTAAAAGATAGAGACATTAAATTTAGTACATATCTTATGCCCTAGAGGCGCACTAAGAAAGGATTTTTCGAAATTCCTTTCCTAAGGGGTACATACAGCCCCCGAAATTTCCTTTTTTTCAGAATAATAACACTGGGTTGATTTTAGTAAATTAATAACAGCTGTTTTGTAATTAAGGAATCATTTTATTTTTAATGTTTGACATTATACTATTGATGCATTACAATTTTAATCTTCAGCTGTTAAACAAACAAAAAAACAATAAAATGAACACGTCTGAAATAGAGTAAGTAATACCATTGGGTATTTATACTAATAAATAGGTAGCAAAGCAAGTAATGTGAGTGAGTTACTGTAAATAAATTTAATATTGTGATTTTACGTTTTAAAGTTAATCTGCTATTATTTTTAATCAAAAGTCACATGCCGAGGCCGAAGGCTGAGATGTATCGAGCGCAGTGAGAGGCAGGGTTGACACGCAAAGCGTGCAGGGGTGTCTCCAAGTTTTTTTAATATAAAATTATATTTATTTGGTCCTCTCTACCCACTAACCACATCAAACACATTCAATACAATACAAATAAGTTATACAAATTCATAATAAGTTTATCTTTGTTGTGAAGAAAATGACTCTTTGTGAATATTTTCCCTCGTTTAATTGAAAAATCAGCTACATCATCATCATTTTATACATAAATTAAATTAAAGAGAACAGAAAAATAAAATAATATCATTAGAGATATGAAAAAGGTTTCAAAAATATTTTATAGTTTTCATAAGATGACAGTACTTAAAATAAAACCATAGATAAAAAACTCAATTTTGTGATAAAATGGCTGCTGCATGTATATAATGGCATACAGCAAAAATAAATGGCAACGTTAAACTTAACATAATACTTAGTTTAAGTGCACAAAAATAAAATTTAATAATTTTAATAAAAATTAATTGTCTGATTTATACCACCCCCTCCATTAAAAACGGTAATTACTATAAAATCTCAAAACAACTTTATTCCAGCCATTAATTAATGTAAAATTGAAACGACTCAAATTGGGCGGGCACTGATTATATAATTCCCCCCCCGCCCCCTCCTCCAAACTATTTGGACAGTGTACATTTATATTGGGGTGGTGAAGTGGTATTTTATATTTACTTTATATCAAGTATAATGCAGTGTACATTTTCTGTAGGGTATTGTATGCAAAATGTGGAAACTTTTGTATGCAACTTCGGAATTTTTGTATTATTAAATATGCAATTCATATTCAATGTTAATCCATAATATACAGGGTGTATTTTTTAATGGGCCACCATTGTGAACTTGGAAACCATAAGTCTAGCAACAAATATTAAATGGAGAAACTTACCTTTTTTCTAGAGACATTTAAAAATACATATTTCAAAATTTAAAAAAAACTGCTGCCATTCCAATATGGAGGTAAATCTTTTCCTTATGGAATACCCTGTATTTTATGATTGTTTTAGATAGAAATAGTAATACTATTTTAAGAAAAGCATGAATGTTTTCTTAACAGTTTTTCGATATTTTACCTAATAACGTAAATATGAGAGCTCAAAATGTTCAGATTCCTTATGGAGCTTACTATCGAAATAAAAGGTTTTTGAATATTTGTTAAAAAAAATAAATAAAAAAATAATAATAATCTAATATACAAGCATTACAGCTTACATTTGGAAAATGTATGCATATCTATTATTTTTATTTTTTACGATTTAATAGCATAGTGTATTAATTGATATCACACAGGAATAGACACAAATGTGATACTATTATTCCACAGCTGTTTAAGTCTACTGCCAATAAAGCTGTTGAAACGTACTATTGTAGTTTGCTGTATATTTTATAAACTTCTAGCTGTTTACTTTAGTTCAAATTGTTTTAAGTTATTAGTGATTACAATAGGTTTAATATTAGTTTTTAATAGTATTAGGGCACATATTAACTTTATTCCAATAAATAAACTGAGCATTATTTTGCAAAACATACAGCAAGTTACAGAAATAGGGATCGACAGCTGTATCGGAAGTTGACTTTAAACAGCTGATAATAGTAGCAATGCTCCCAACATCAATTAATTCATCTGTGACAAAATGGTAACATAGTTATTTCTATTCCTGTGTGACATAATTTAATACAGTATGCTATTGAACCGTAAAAAAATAATAGCTAGGCATACATTATCCAAACGTAAGTTGTAATGCTTGCTGATTAGATTTTTTTTTTTTTTTGAATGCATGACAAAAGAAGTTTTTATCTACTTTGTCAGCTCTCATATCTACGTTATTAGGCAAAATATCAAAAAACTGTAAAGAATATAAACGTCTTAAAATCACTATTTATATTTTTTTAAATAATAAAATATAGGGTATTCTATAACAAAAAACAAATTTGATTGCCCTATTGGAAAATGGTGGCAATTTTGTAAATGTTGAAATATATATTTTTAATTGTTTCTTGTAACAAGGTAAGGTTTCCCATTAAGAAATGGTAAGTTTTTTGTCAGACTTTTGTCAGTTAACAAGATCACAATGGTGGCCCAGTTTAAAAAGACGACCTTTATATCGGAAACTCGTTACTGAATACAAAATACAGTTTTACTGCGTGTAGTAGATAATTAAGCATCTTTTAGTTGTACAAACGGGCAAAGTGGAAAACGCCTGCCGACCGCAAACAGCAATCTGGGTACAGAGTGCCGGCGTGTAGGCAACCCGCTTGACATGTGGCCGACTTTTGATCGTACAGTATTAATCGTTTCGATAGAAAACTTCAATTTAATATATTTCTTAATGTTATTCATAATTTTAATAGTATTATTTTAATAAACAATCGAATAACAGAAGAAAGCCAGTTTTTTTAAAAGCAGTTTCTGTATTTTTATGCAGTTATGTTTAGTGGTTTGTTTTGTGAGGGTACAGATTCAATCACGAACAAAATATCAATAGCAATTAAAATCAATATTTTATCAGAATACAAAAAAATAAGTGAAGTGTGTTTTTTTCGTTACTTTACTACAAAAATATTGAAAGTCTGCTGGTGCAGTGTGTAATTTTTCCAATGCTCTGTTCACAAAAGATGTTTCCTTTGGAATGCACATTCTTGTTTAAGTTAAAACACGATTGCGCACCAAAATTAACACTTTTTTCTAGTTTTGAACCATTTTTTATCACGTCTAGACGTAAGCTTTTCATGGACCTTTTCTGTGACCCCTACAAAGAAAAGGTCACAGCTTTATACCGTATACTATTGAACCGTGAAAAAATAATAGCTAGGCATACATTATCCAAATGTAAGTTGTAATGCTTGCTGATTAAATTTTTTTCTATTGAATGCATGGCAAAAGAAGTTTTTATCTCAATGGTAAGCTCCATTAAGAATCAGAAAATTGTCAGCTCTCATATCTACGTTATTAGGTAAAATATCAAAAAACTGTAAAAAATAAAAAGTTTTAAACTTAACATTTCTATCTTTGAAAATAATAAAATATAGGATATTCTATAAAAAAAGACAATTTGATTGCCATATTGGAAAATGGCGGAAATTTTGTAAATGTTGAAAGTGCGATAAAGTGATAGTCTTAGATCAGCTGATTAGTACAACAATAAAGTTTATGGAAACATCTGATTTAAGACTATCGCAAATTACTTTATTATCATCAGCTGTTACATGTGTGTTACACATTGTACTGGACTATTGCATTGTACATACATACAATGTATTGTGCATTGTACATGTAACATACTGTCAAATAAATTATCTTTTCTTTGTTATGTTTCATCCGATACTTATAAACGTTATACCGTTGGGTTTGTAATTAAATGTCCTACAAAATATTGATATGTACAATTTTTTATATAATTATTGTTTTATGAGTTGTTTGGGATTTAACATTTTAAATAGCCGCCACTTTGAAAATTGTTATACAGGAAAACCCATACTAAATTTTTGTTAAAACGGATGTTTATGTTTTAAAGGACCATACATCAATTCAGTTTAATATACCTTTTTTGTTTTTGATATAAATTTAAAATTATAAAAACAAAACAAAATGAGGTCTGCAAGGATAACCAATGTGTTTCGGACACTTTAAATACGATATTTGTGGTCCTAAATTAACGTAATAGTAACCAAAAAAGCTTATCAGAGAGTTCAGAGACATCCTGTATTTAAGAGTACGCAGTACGGGGTACTTGTACTTAGAGAGAACACAGACTGTTCTGAATATATCAACTGAAGACGTTTTGTTGTAGTAGTGACCACTCACTAGCTGTCAACACGGAATTACTAATTAGGTCTAATCACTTTCAACCATCCTGACACTTCCACTTCTTCAAGGTGCTGATGAAGTCACCCGGAACATAATTGAACTCTATGTAAAAACTAAAACTAGTTGGGAATACGAGGATATATATATCGTATGGTCTGTTGTCAGCTACCATTTGTTAATTTTAACACTGCGATGTATATTTGGATAAATATCCAAAAGTCATGCTAGTATATTAATTGACTACAAATTTAAAGTAATCTCCTGTCACAAAGCTAAGTCCAATCCATTGAGCCATCTAAGACCTGCCTCCCTGATTCTGTGTATGCTGGCTAATCCCTCCGTAAAAGAGCGCAGAAGGCAGTATGTAACTATGTGATCCATTGTTTGGATAGACTCCCCGAAATCACATGACTGATCTAGTGTCAATCCCCATTTATACTTCCAGTAATTGCATCTGCCAACGCCAGTTCGGAACCGATTCAAGAGTGTCCACTTCCTACGAGGGAGGTTCATCCTACGTACAGTACGAGGGTGAAGTAGAGTTATGCCGTCGATACTCTCCATTCATCAGAACTCATAGAGTGGAATTGGCATGTGGAATGACCTCGAAATATGGAATATAATTAATTTACTATTATGAGTCCTCGATGTACAAAATGAAGGCAATCGAGAGATGAATATTATTGATGGAGTTCGTTAACCTACTTGTGATTGGTATTCGTTTATTCATTGTAAAGGGTGGTTGATCGCTTCCGCAGCATCCTCAGATGTATGTGTTCACTGTGTGCAAGGAGAACGACGACTTAGGTAGTAGTACCACGAGTTGTGTAGTAATCATCCATTTATCTCAGCCATACTACCATTTTCTACGTGTCATATCACAATAAACATCCCTCCTTCCACACGCAGGCTTCCGTCATCGTAGTTTCCATGACACTTTTGAATCGGAATTACACAGTAGGCGAAGATTAGTTCTCCAACTCACTTGCACCACTCAGTCCATCTCACTCACACCAGTGCGTTCAAAAGGTCCTTTTCTAAGCGGCAATGTAAATATTACTGTTGATATAAATGTAACAAGTTACAACTAATTTATATTATTTCTCTTAGGAAGAGGTAAACAAAAACAAATTGGTAAAAAGAAAACGTAACATAGTAAATTTAATTAGAAATCTATTACAAATAACAGATAATCATGCCTCGACACTGTATCTACACGGCGGCCATCTATGTCACAAATGTACAAACAGATTTGATTACGAGTAAGGTGGTGGGGTTGTTGTGCCTAACAGGCGCAGTCACAGGCGCACCGCTTCACGCGCTTGTCCCTCTTCATGAACGTGTCGTCGACGCTGCGCACAGACCTGGGCTGCACGACTGAAACAAAACACAAACCAGTCACATTTTAAACTAAGAACACAGAACGTTTTGTCATTGGAGAAACTAAACTCAAACACTACGTGAGTCAGTACAAATCAAAACTAAATTACGGTATAGTTATTTATTAAATTGAAATATTGTAAGTCTAAAATCGATAATAACTAGGTAATTTTTGTTGATTAATTTTTAGTTTGATCCAGAGGAGTTTTTTGTAAAGCTGGTCTACCTTCAACAAATAACGCTCTCTATCGTATTAGATCTTGACACAACACAGAGATAGAAGAAACAGATGTCACTTTCTTATAGCTGCAGCAAACGCCTCAGTAGCAGTTAGCAATAGATTTCAACTAATGTACAGCTGTAGTAATAATTACTGTATCCTTGAGGATTTGTGATGGGGGGGAGGGACTGAAAAGGAGCTGGCTCTGCTATCGCACGAAAAACTGGAGTATTAAGTACGCGACCCACATTGAGTGCACTATTGGATGTGACCTCTGTTTCTTTTGTCTCTATAGGTACAATCAATATATATTGCAAGTTGTTGTAAGCAAACAGAGTTTCGTCTCGTGCTCTTCATATTACTGGGGAAAGACGTTTGAGTCAATCGCTGTTAAAACTTAGAATTTACTTACTCGTATACATTGAAATTTGTTACCATCCACATCGTGTAAAACCGACAACATGGAATTATATTGTATAGTTCATAAAAACTTGATTAAAATCAATCTTCACTGTGAACATTGAGCAAAGTAAGCGAGTTATGTTGTCACCAGTGATGTCCTTGCTTATGTCCTTACTTACAAATAGATATTTCATGTACAAAGAATATTTGTGCCAGTAATTGTGGTTATTTAGTGAGGTCTGCTAACACAGCTGGCTTAAAACTCCACTACTTGTAGATGGTATTACACTAGCTCTACATAATAGACCACAAAACAGCTGATAATTGGAGACACAACATTTAGCATTGAACGAGAGCACTGTATCTGTGTGTGCGTGAATAAAATCAATGGTTATATCAGAATTTTAAAAGTTGATAATCTCATTCAATACTTTTTATACACCAATAACTCCACCTTTTCTATAATGGCGTTAACTATGATCTTAACTCACCTTTAAAAAGGACTTTAAGGATATATTCCTTATTTGTTCATAAATTTGGTTTTGTTGGTTGGCAGATGAATTAAATTGCTACAAACCTAAAACACAATTCCTTTCTGGCTAAAGTAAGCTATTTATTTGTATCAGCAAGATTATTAAGCCAAATATAGGTTTTCTTCTAGTATTTTTAAAAAATAATATTTACTCATCATCAAATAAAGAGATGTTATCTAAGTGAATCAGCTGTTTACGTTCTCTCTCTGTACAATAGTGTCACTAGCCCCGGGGTCAGGCTGGAAGGAAGTCAGTTGTAGTCGCGGCTTTGTCCCCTTGTCACAAGTTTCACCAGTCACGGCGTCCGGCCCAACACACGCGTACTTTCTACCCACAGTGTTCACGTGCTGGTAGAAATAGTACGGTAACAACGACTGATCTATCGAGTATTGATGGGCGAAGTGAAAAGGAAGGAAATCATATAAGTTGTTGATATGTTTAGTTACGCGATTTGTCAAGGTACAGTTAAAACCCCCTTCTGATGGAAAAACTCTGGGGCAAACAACATTGTCAAGTTTTTATTTGGATCTTTTCAGTTAAATCACTACAATAACCTTAATGTGACGGTTTCAGCTAGGTTATGTTTTGTTAGGATAAGGCTAGATTGAGTAATGATATTTTAGGTTTGGTTAGATTAAGTTAAGTTTAGGGTTTTAAGGTTAGGTAGATTAACTTAGGTAAATCTACCATAACACAACCAAACAAACATAACCAAACCAAACGTAACATAACCAAACGTAACTTAACCTAAACAAATCTTACATAACCTTACAAAAGTAGTGGTTGTGAATTAAAAGAAACCTTTTATTTATTTATTGTTATTATTTCGATTAATATTAGCTGATATTGAATATTAATTGAATATTTTGTGTATCTTTTTTCCATAGTTCTGCAGTCAATGTATGTGCGGAAATCAAAATACATTAGTACGGTTAATTATAGAAATTTACAATAAATCTCTGTTGAAATGTGGAAATCTTGAATTTAGAATTTCCACCTGATAAATAAGACATTCAGAAATTTAGTTTTTTTTTTTACTGTATGCTATTTTGTATATACGTGGCATAATAGTAGCTTCAAAATATTTTATTCCTGATCTTTTAAGATTTAAAGTAAATATGTAAGGCTAGAGCAACATTTCTGTCTAATTTAAAGATTGTATATTTTTCCGTCGTTGAGCTTTTTAATTCGTATGGCTATTAGGTGGGAGAGATGTCCAGTTAAGACACATTTCCCCTCGACCGCTTAGAATAGCCCATGTTTGGATTGTAGGCTCGTTGGACCACTGGCTTAGTTTGACTTCCGAACCACGGGAGCGGCATAGCAGTAAAATATATAGGGTATATGGTCTCACTGGGAATCGAACCCAGACAAAATGCGTGGCAAGCGACCACCTTAGCCCCTTATCTACGGCTGCTCCAATCGTCGAGCTAGTTTGTTATTTATATTTAAATGTATTCTTAAACATAACAGTACTAAACCATTGAATCGTGATATTACAGTATTAAATGAGTGCAGAGAGACGCAAAGAGAGAGTAGTTTAAACGGTTACTAAACGAATCTTATCTCCTAAGTACTTACAATGTGGCCTGGGAACTTGTTCATTGGCAGGGTGGAGAGGAGTAGTGAGGGGCATCTGTCTGGCGTACTGTGGGGGTGGGGGTGGTGGCTGGACCATCTCGGCAGGCACTGGGGCGGCAGCCAGTGCTCTGCCCTCAGGACCAGCGGGGTGGAACACAGGTATGATCTCCTCCCGAGCGATAATATGCACGGGCGAGTCATCCTTGGAGTCAGCAGCCTCCTCCTGGGCAATGCGTGTGAGGATGGACATGGGGATGTCATGATGGGGCTGAGGCACAGCTTGGGTCTGGGCGTGGTGTGGTATGTGTTGTTGGGGCATGCGTTGATGCATCATGTGTTCCGGCATGTGCTGGGGCATCATGTGGGGTGGTGGGGGTGGGGGAAGGTGGTGAGGCATCATGTGGGGTGGGGGTGGTGGGTAGAAGGGGCCTTGGGCTCCCACGGGAAGGGGCATGGGGATGAATGGCATGGCGTCCTGCAGAGGCAGAGGAACAACCACGGGGGTACCGATGTTGTTGTCGACTGGGATGTGTCTGAAACAAACAGGCATTATACAATTAGAATACAGATATATGACAGTAGGATCTCTGGGGTAATCAACGTCCAGTGTTAACACTAAGTTTAAAGGTTTTTTTTTCTTTAATTTATGGAACATCCAGTACGTCATTTTCCCTGATAGGCTTGTCCGTTTGATTATATTTTTAAATGATTACTGAAAAATAATGTATAAGTAGCAAGTTATCTGTTGATAATTTAGAAATGTAATTTTTTAATTTATTTGTTAAAATAATACAGTTTTTTTTATTAAAATTAAACAACTAAACCCCCTTTCGCGTCTACGAACACAATCACTTGCACAAATCTTGAAAATCGCCTTCAACATTTCATGGACTGTTGTACTAGTGCATCCCATGTACTGTCACTGAGTACGAAAGTGGGAGAGAACTAGAAAACTATATAGTTTCTAAGGGTGTTGATTTTTTCATAGGTCCTCCAACCTGTTTACACTTACCTACTTATACACGATTTGAAAGTGACACTAATAGAGATTGTTACACAATGTGCCTGTTGTTGCCGTGAAAACAACTTCGAACAGACCCTTGTTTACCTCGGCTGCCCGTGACTAACCACTGAGCACAACAATACGGGTTTCTCCCGTAGTTCAAAGCCGTTTCTCTATCCATTGTATGACTTTCAGTATGGTATTATCGAGTAGACGACCTGTACAGCTGATTGAACTAAACGCCAAACTAGATCTCGTTACAGATCTACACGGTAAATATAGTAGAAAAGACGGTAGGTATAGTCGGCGAGTCAAGAGAAGTCCTCCGAACTTCATGCCTCTGTGATATTGAAGGCGCTGATTTCCATTGAAACAGCGCAAGCCATGTAGTGTAGCTGTTGTAATTACTAATTATGATATGTACACTACGTGACTGGTGCTGTTTCAATGGAAATCAGCGCCTTCAATATCACAGAGGCATGAAGTTCAGAGGACTTCTCGTTACTTGCCGACAGTATACGATGAGGCTGCGTAGTAGACTGTGACGTCACATGGACGAAATCAGCTGATTTGTTTATTCTATTAAACACTGGTAACTAAATCTACCAACTACATAGAAGAACTCAGCTGAATAGCAAGCAAGTTATTTACCACTTATCAGCTGGAATTGTAATTACGGGAATGAGAAAAGTATTTTCGTGAATGAGAAAAGCCGTTTCACCCATATGACGTCATGGGAAATGGGCGTGACACTGACTTTCTTCTTTTCTAGGTACTGTGACAGATCTATGTATTTAATTATTCAAGAATACATTCGGAATTAATAATACAAGAACTATTTTATTTACCTTTCCTGCACTGAAAATGTTCTTGCATAGACAACATTTACAATCGTCAATCTCAGGACAAGCAAGTAAATGCTTGTAGAATAATTAATTGATACACTCTTAACCGATAATAAACTTCTGCATTAGGCACCTAAATATCTCCTGATAGTGTAGATAATGGCGTTACAACTTATGTAAAACAACGGAGGACTAAGAAATGTTCCATAAAACTTCGTACTAATGTCATCATTAGTAGAGTAGTGCTGTAATACAGTTACTAGAATGACATGAAAGTCATGTGAACGTTAGAGAGTGATGGGTTATACGCTCAGTCTTCTCACGTAGACTGGTGATCGCTCAATGGTCGTCATCATTAAGAGATTCAAGAAAGTTCTCGAGTGCCCAGAAACTGACAACAACTGAAATTGTTTGATAACTTGTTGTAAACAAAATTATTTTTCAATAGACTATTTTGCTCCTGGTCTATTCAAAATTCTTCTTCTTGATTAATAAAACCTGATAAATTAAACGTAATACCCTTATACGCCTATCGTACACTTATGTAATTCCTACATTCACCTTAGAATACGCAAAAAAACTACTATTTCCAGCGTATCACGTATCCAAATCTAAATCTAACTTGGTTGATGGGTGATGGCGACCACTCACCTCTGGGGATGGCAAATATTTTCAAAACATCATTATACCGATATATTGTAAACCAAATATCGATCGAAAGATATCGATATATCGGATTGTAAATTATTTATCTGTTTAAAATTATGCATTGACTGTTTTGTAATGACCAAAAATACCCTCATGTTTTGCTGCCACTATTTAGAATAGCCTTCTGAATGTAAAAATTAAATATATTTATCTACACGAATCAAGTTGTGGTCTCTGGGGTTGACTTTAAAAAGTCAATACAAGTAAAACTATACCTTTATTTTTTATGTTAATTATAAAAGAAAAAGGTTGTTATTTTTGTTTTTCACATATAAAAATGCCATTCGGCTTCTTATAAACACTAAAAATTCAATAAACCTACTTCCAATACTTGTCAGGTAAACTGTTTAAAAATAAAAGTTTGGAAATCAATTTTCTACTTAACCTCATGAAAAAACTAAATAAAATTACTTTATTATTTCAATGCATGCTTTGTACGCATAATAGGCAATTTATACGTGTGTTTTCTTTACTAATCGTGATGATTTTGTGAAGAGAGAACGCCAATATTTATTGATGTGATATATCGATATGGCCGATAACATCGAAATAAAATATCGATGCTAATACATCGCTATATCGAAACAGATTTATAGATATTTCTGATATATCGTTGTCATCCTATTTCTGATATATTCTACTCACCTCTGATCATGGCCGCTCTCACAGAAGATGGCCATGCGTTCTCCAGTGACGTGCTCGTAGCGGGGGTCCGTAGTCAAGTTGACGCCGAACGGCAGCCTGACGGTCTTGGGCTGATGGTCCATCACCTCCTCAGCTCGTCGTTTCTCGACCACGCAGTTCATGCGGGACCGCTGGTTCTTCTCTACCAGAGACTAGAAGTTATCAGGCAAGAGATTTAGAATAAAAAAGGCATTGAGTTATTTCTCTCTAGAGTTTTGTACTGACTAGTTATTTATTAAGTGCACTGAAAAGAATAATTTAAAGAAAAGAAGTATTTGTTTTTTAAACTAAACGACTACCCTGAATATTTTTTAGTCTCGAGACAGAAAGCATTTTCTAATCGAGAGATCCTATTATGCCATAATCATGGAAGAATGAGCTTTTCTAAAATAAGGCTTTTTAGCTATTTTAGAAGACATGACTAAAAATACATTAATTAACTGAAAAGTTAAAATAGTTAATTTAGGAAATTACTTCTGATAATTGTAATAAAATGGAGAATAATGATCATCGAAATTTCATTGCCTTGCTGATAGTAAAAATAAAAAACCCTGAATAGATAGATATCAATTATAAGCATTCCAGTAAATAATATAAATTCACTAGTAATTTGTACAAATAAAGCATATTTACATAGCACAAATGCTATAGAAAATTAAGAATTTATTTTTATTTAAATGTCATTAACATAAAATATATGTTACAGAAGTGTACTAGAAGAGGTTCTTTCAGTTAAACAGTTGATTATTTCCAGGCATTTACTCACTATACTTTTTTTATAAGTTCTAAAATTATATTTTTTATAAATAATGATCCTTTACCAGTATAAATATGTGTACATTTTGGATACGTGAACAGCAAATGATTATGTTGTTTGTAAAATAGACATGGCGAAAGATAAAAGAACTTTGTTTGGGAAATTTATTTACGTCACAGTAAAGAGTCTTTTTTCCCATTTCAGATTATATACTGTTTATTGTAGGATGTACAACACGGCAAATTAACGCGAGCTGTTTTTGCACAATGTAGTCTATCTTACAGTACGGGTTTGCAACATTAAAATATATTATCTTAAATTATCGGTACAGTTTTTCAAGTGGTAGACTATACGAGGAGTTGGTTTATAGTTTACTCACCCCAGCGATGTCGTCAAAGTCCAGAGTGAGGGGGAGCTTGAGCTGTATGGGGGTGGACGAGTCCTGCTGGGAGTTGGAGGAGTCCTGTTGGGAGGACGCCGAGGGAGGGGGAGGAGGAGCCAGACTCTTTCTCTTCGCCTCCATGCTCTCCTCTGACTGCAGAGGGTCCGCTACCAGATGTTGGTACTGGGGCTGGTCTTCCAGTTCCTGAAACGGTTGGCAAAGTTGAATTTAATTTTAAGAAAGGATCTGGTCAAAATTGTAAATATTCTTTCGACTGACATATTGGTATGTAGAAAAGTGGATCAGTTATGTGTGTTTTTTTTTATTTGGTATGTTAGGGGAGAGATTTCCATGGTTATCTTGTACGGTTAGTTCTGGAATTATATTTGAAATATTAGTATCCTCTCCATTATTAGTGTATATGATCTTTCTAGACTAAAAATGGGTATTCCGCGAAATAGATTCAGTTTGTTGATTGTTGATAGGAACGTCTATTTGAGATGTCATACAATTTTAAAGGTTTTTTTTAATATTAAAAATATTATAGATACAAAATAAATGTTTTACTAAAAAAACAGGCGTACGTTTTAAAATAAGTATTAGACTAATATGTTTATTTTGTTCGTGTGCTTCTTTCATTTTTGTTGTGAATGTACCTGCATCAAACAATCATGTTACTGTAATATATTTAGTTATAATATTCTTTTTTTCGTTTGATGTGATTGATTGTACAAACAGTACCACATTATGTTTTATTACTTCAACTATTTAATTAGAAAATGTATTTTCAAGTTGTTTCCAAGAGACAGTTGAATTAATTGTGCTTATATTTGTTGAACAGCTGTTTATAGCATCGTCAGGGGAGAAAGCTGAACTGGCCAGGAACAGGAAGCAAGACTACTGTGGTGGATTATGTCACAATGCTTGATATGGCGAGGCCCAGCTGTGGTATAACGTGGAAGGTGGTTGCATTCGTAACAGTCAGTTGGCTGCACTGCACGACAGCTGGTTAGGTATGAACAAGAAAAAAATAGGGAATATATGGTAGAGTACAAAAAAAGGAAACGACTCTTTGAATAAGGCGCTTGCAACACGGGATTGATGTTCCTCGGAAATACCTGGATGTTAAATCAGGTCATGTATTTTTAGGAACAGGCTACGCACATAAATGTACTATTATTATTATTATATATTAAGTAAATCATTTTATTCAAGAATTGAGGTTTTTTATCTTTAAATACATATATACTTGTATTCCTGAATAGATTTACTCTCTGCCTTAAAATTATGCACATCGGATTTATTACAATAAAAATTCTGAAATGTTAAGTTCTTTCCTACCATTAATAATTTTTTTTAAACGTTATCAATTCTCTTTGTTATGAAAAATATTTAAATGTAAAATATCATAAGAATATTTTATGATTAATTTTTTTTTCAATACAAAATGATTCTTCGAATTAAGGAGAAAGTTAGATAGGAATTTACAGTTTCCTCAGACGAAGATAAGCTAAATTTGTATATTAACATTGATATACATGTCCTAATGTATCCTTCTTTAATGTAAATAACAAGTAATCCAATGCCTTTACAATATCTTATTTAGTTAATTGTGTCTATCTTGTAACATAGCCAATTAAACAAGCTGGTACTTTTTCATAATTTGTATGTCTATGTGGGAGGGGGGTTGTAGCAATATTAGAATTTGACCTGATAATAACCAAGCTGTTTAATAGTTGTCCTTGCTTATCTGTGAATAAAAAATTCAAATTATGTACTACATAAACTAGCTTTTAAATCGTAAAATGAATCATTCAATTTTCAAATGCAGATTCTCAGAGGATAACACAGACTGGGTTTCCGCCTCTTTAGTCAGTAATAAACATAATTTCAGCACACTGCCTCATCAGTTTCGACGGGTAACTTGGTTATGTCAGCATCAACCAGGTCATTGACCGGCGAAAGCTGGCCGGAGTTACCCAACAGCTCCAATGGACCAAATGTCCCCTGGAGGAAACGCCAGCTGATTGCACACATGCTCATGAATGAAGTGGTTCTAGCTGAGCGGAAAACTCCGTGACACATTGGTCCTAATGCTGCTTTTGACACGAGTAGTTCCACTCTACATTCTTTTGCAGCAGGTAGTTGAAATCTTCATCCACCCAGAGTGTTTGGGCTTTGAATAATCAGGTTAGATAAACAACGTCTGCAAATTCGTATGTTTTGCAAAAATGTGTCGGGCACATTATAGGCTGTTTAATTCAGTCATGGAAAGGTTTGTATTATCCTTCAGGAGTTTTGAATTACAATAACATTATTTTAAATTAATTTTAGATTATAATTTTATATTTGCATAATTTGACACCATATTTTTATAGTTTAGACAGTGTCTGCAATAAAGTAGACATTTAATAATAGTTGTATTGGTTTATCGTCCTCATATCCGTCTAAAGTGTTTGTAAGATTGTAAGCGATAGGTTCCATCCTCGGTCCTCTTAATACCGATACGGCGTCCACTCAATAGTTGCCATAAACGGACACTACTAGAGAGGTCTACCATGGGTGTTCATGTTAGGTGGTAGTCAAGGTTCAGATATTGTGTAGGCAAGAGAACTGAGTGTCAGACTTATCAGTTAGCTGAAAATCAGACTAGCACTACGTGGTTCGGATTCCACGTAAATATTTATGTCCCATAGTTGACCTGGCTATTGGGTCCTATGTAAATAGTCTAATGTAAATAGTCCTTTCTGTGCTAAGTCGAACTCAGATAGTAACAATGAAACAATGACTACACTCGTTCACCTACACTCATCATACTCATTCACCCTTCATATTTGCCCATATGATCGGCGTTTTAGAAATTAATAATGAATACTTTTTTGTAAGTTTACACAAACATCGAAATTACAAAATAACAATTCAAAGAAAATAACTGTTATTTAAAAAAATTATCATAGTATATTGAAAATGTTATACTACCAAAATAAGCAGAACATGTATCAGTTGCGAATATTGACTGTTAAACCTCTAAAACCTTAACATATCGCAACTGACTATTTCAATGATAAATATCTTTAAAAATGTAAACAAGCTTACAACCACCTTTAAGATTTGGTTTGTAATATAAATACATACAAATATATATATATATGGTATTAGGAGAACCAAGTATGAAACTTATCGCCTACAATCTCCACAACACTGTCTCCAAGTAGCTGGGTTATAGCACCGCGCCACCAGTGCCGACAGTTTGCTTTGACTAAACATTGAAAAAGTAGAAAAACAAAACGTAAAGTCATACAAATCATCTACTGTGTTCAAGAGTATGTGAATGTCTAAGTCGTCGTATCTGCGAGAACTCCTTGACCCAAACACAGACCTGCCAAGGTTGTCCAGGTAGTTACTGTACTCTTGCCAGGTCCTTTCCTCAGTCAGCGCACGTCCTGTGCCGCTTCTGTTTCCCTCCCTCGTTGATTTCTCTCGTTGTACACGACATTGTTTAATATGCTTCTTGCAATAAAGTTATGTTCACTTTCAATACTGAACCCTCACGAGTCGTTAGCTCTCACGACTCGTGGCATCCTGAGGCACGACCCTGCTTTCCCTGTCGCAGACAATCGTCTTCCATGTACTTTCTTATTGTGTCGGTCGGCCTTACCTGGATCGAGGGTTATCTCTGTACCGTGGGACGACACGGACGTGATCATAGATGACCTTGGGGTAGCTAAGGTCATCTCCCTTTTTCCTTACTTCTGCCGATCTGTTGCTTTCAAGTGGTGAGACTCACTTTAATCTTGGAATACTGCCTTTTTTATTCACAATTGGACACAATTTGATCATACATTTTTCGATGACCAAAGCTAAATGAAAGTAAAAAGATAAATTTTGTCTATAATCCAACTTATGGACGACAGTCTTCAATTTACAGTGTATACACATTTCATTAAATTAAAAAAATTTTTAACGGATTTTTCCGGTGTGTTGGCTCCGGAATGTGAAGGGTATTGTTCAAGGTTCGAATCCCCAACTGAACTTAGGGTCGTTACTTCATTCGTTGAATGAAGTTCATGGAGAGGCCCGCAGGCCCATGTGAACAGCCGAGTAGAGTTTTTGTTATTTACTATTATTATTCTATAATGCAATAATGGTACTAATACCATTTAGGCTATACTTTTAAATGTGTACATTTCTTTAACATAACTGCTATGAAATATAATTACTCAAAAAATGACGACTAAAGTAAACTATCTGAGAACTTTTTCCAATATATAGGAAATGAAAAAAGCGAATTAAGAATAAAGTTTGGTATTTAATTTTTACTACCCTATGTGAAATGAGTTAAGAATGAGAGTCAGCCTTTATTCATTATTATTTTTCATTATTCATCTCTAAGACGCCGATCGTTGAGATATGGGCGAATATGAGGAGTGAATGAGTGTGATGAATGTAGATGAACGAGTGTAGTCATTGTTACTATCTGAGTTCGACTTAGCTCAGAAAGGACTATTAATTAATAGCCCAATATCCAGGGTATATTAATGTTCTCTGTGCTTTTGTATAGAGGTAAAATAAATGCCTTTAGAAAGTGCATTTGAGGCTCAGTCGTCTAGTTAAGATTAAAATCATGCAATTTCACATCAGGTGGAATTACATGTTGACAGAAGTTTATTTTTTATCAAACAGATTGAGCCCAATGAATCATGGGAACCTATTATGAGTGGAGTGAGTATAAATATTATAGGTAACAATCTGTTGGAAGAATACTGTATATCGATTGTGGAAATACTATTGTCACATCGTGGTGCCTCATCATTGTGGTTATGTACGTCATAATCTAAATTTTTACAAAAAAAAAAAAAAAAAAAAAAAAAAAAACAATCATAGAAACGTACATGAGACCAAATATTTTAGATTTTTACATAAATTATAAAAAAGAAAACAACTTTAATATATTCAAGATCAAATTAAGAAAATTCTTAGCTGACGCTGCTTTGTATTCTGTAGAAGATGTGTACTACATAGAATACAATTACTACTAAAGAAGAAAACAGAATATAAAAAAGAACAAACAGAAGATAAATGAAAAAATTTCAAATTAAGATATTAGCCTTAAAAAAAATAATACAATACAATAATAATAAAAAATATGTAACCAAACTATCTTAGATCTGAAATATTTGTGTGTTTACATAATATATATTGTTATTTATACAATATACTATTGTAAATAAATAAATACCATAATAACATATATTAGATATCATGTGTGAGCATATTAAACTAATGTAGTTCCTTACAAAATCCTTCTGCAATTAACCTTTGAGTTCCATACCGATGGAAATTAAAATATTTCCACTGTGAAGTTTTTTCCCCAAAAGTTCATACGATGTTTCTTCAATTTGATAATAATTGTTTCTCCTTCCAAAATTATTCACAACAAAACCGGTTCCTACCGCAGAAATACGTGGTATAAAAATGCAATTTGCCTGTAATTAACTAAATAGGCAGTATCCCCGTGGTTTGGTCGTGAGACCCGTTTGTTTGTGGTTTCGTCGACTGATGGCTCACGTTTCTGGCGCCTTTTGCAACGTGCTCTGTGTTCTGAGCTCTGTGTGTCTGTTGCGAAACTGTTATTGTCTGAATTTCACATTTCATCGTGCCTAGCCAAGCGATCAGTTTGTCAGTCACAACGTCAATAATGACAACGCTTTTAATCATAATTGTTTCAATTGGTGTATTTTGATTTTTATATAGCCTAAATACAGTTTTATCAATTCAATTATTATTTAAAATATTAATACGATTTCATTATTTTTTTTAGCTAATTTTGTTATTTTTGATTTAATGTAATTTTAAACATTTTTGTACTAATTTTCATTGTTGTTAACTGTGCATTATAATTTAATGATTGACTACAGAATGTTTGTTAATTTGTTGTCTTTGGCATTCTTTAAACGATATAATCGTTTCAGTAATGTTTGATTGATTTTATTGATTCCTGCCAGTTATTACTCGTTAATAATTATTTATCTTTTATCTCTTTGTTATATTTTTGTTTATAGTTGTGCAGGTTACTGAATCACTTTGATAATAGTTATTGTTTTGATTATATCCTGAATTTTAAAATTGTTAACTTTTTACTACTTTAATAGATATGGTTTCACAAATAAAATTAATTACTCTTTTTATGATCATTGAGAATTTTAAGGCGACTCTTAATTTTAATAAACCAGCTGGTTTTTATATTAATTATCTCCATCATCATTACCTGTTCATCGAGATAAAGGTTGCAATAAAATAAGTTTAATAATTGTAAATTTCGTCAAAAATGTTAACCGTCCTTAAACAAATGATTAGGTGTTTTAGTTTTAATGTCAGAAATATATGCCAAAAACATTTGATATTCATTGCTTTTTATGGTGTTCCATAATTACTATTTTTTAGATTCTTAGCTATATAAAACCCCCGGATTCTAAAATAAATCCATAAATTCCCCAAACGTAACCTCTTCAGTGTAACATCTACCTGTCTGAGGGCCTCGTATCCAGCGCAGGACGCTGTGGCGGTGATGTAGGCGGATGCAAGCATGAAGCATCCCAGGATGAAGGAGACGGCGATCACTGTGGCAGCGGCAATGCGGGCGATCTGGACGGCCGTGGCTCGAGGCCTTTGGTACGCCTGCAACAACAGGAGGGCTGGTTAACAACTACTATATTCGATTGCTAAGAGTTGAGAGTGAGGCACCGCCTGGACTGTCGCTGTCACAAAGGAGCCGGCCAATAAAAAGAGGGTGGCCACCTTGACCCTTGATGTACAAAAAGGCTCATTCATTGGCTTCCCTAATCGGCAGTCAGGCTCAGGCAAATAGTAGATTTCATCACTACAACAACATGTGAATGCCTGTGAATCGGCCTATCGCCTACGTCACACCGGCAGTGGGTGGAACTTTAATCTCAACTCTCACTGAATTGAACATAGTACACAAATATTCATTTAGAATTGTCCTGGTAAATCTTTACAACTTTAACGTTGAACCTAATTAGCTATGAGCCATCATTTCCTGAAGCAAAAATCTTTTTTTTAAACTAACAATGTGTTTCATCAAATACATATTTTTAAATTAAAAACTTAAATAACATATAAGTCAACCTTCAGTTAAGTAGAAGTGCATCTTCTAAATTTGAATGACTACAAAAAATGGTAATTTTGCACTTTCTTGCCACCTCTGAAAATACGATTTCATGTTAATAAAGTGGTGAAAAATGAGTTTATATCTCTTGAGGAGTTTGATTTCATCCGCGGAAAACTCGTTTTTTACCGAAAAATCGAAAAACTAGATTTTTATCTAATAATGAAAAAAACAACTTTTTTGAAAATCGTTATTTTTCGACAGATTTTTTTTCATTTCTCGTGTTTTTTATGCTGAACACAAATATATAACTGGTTTTGTAGTAAAATTATTTTTTCAGTTCGAAAAATCCATTTTTTGCTGTCATAACCTAACTTATCCTAATTGTCTATTTTCTCAACAAAAATTCGTAATTTGCGTTAAATTCGAGCGTTTGGCCTCCGTGGCGGCCTGCCGGCCGTCACTCCGGCGGGAATATAGGTGAATTCGGTTTTTGAGATTAATAGTTGTTGTATATAATGATCGCGTAATGGTCGCTAATCGCGATCCGCCGCGACAGTAGTTTTTCCGTTATTTCTCGAGAAATATTTGTAATAGAACAAAATAGTTTTAAAATTTGTATTCAGCGCAAAAAATACATCAAAATAAAAAAATATGATTAAAATACCATTTAAATTAACGGAAATATGACAAAAATTCTAAAAGTTGTGACATTGGTTTTTTCGAATTTTTTGGTAAAATACGTTATTTCCGTGGAATAAAAAGCATATCTCGTGAAAATACAGCCAATTCTAGACCCATTTCAAGCAAAATGTTCCAAATTTGTTTGGTGGCAAGAAAGTGCATAATTACCCAAAAATCCGTTTATCTATTTTACACCAGTCATCCGGATCACTGACACTGATTATAGCACACGTTGAAATGTAAGTCTGAATATAATCATTGCGAAAACAACAGAACGCATAAATTAAAAGTCATTTTTTTAAATAAATTCCACAAATTTTAATTTTTATAAGAGCGCTTTCAATGTATGTTAATACATGATGATATGGACCCATATGTATTATGATATGATGATGGTGTGGACCCATATGATGATGGTATTATAAACCATAAACATACAGTGGTATTGATCCACCCGCCCACCTATACACGTACAGTGGTATTGACCCACCCGCCCACCCATACACGTACAGTGGTATTGACCCACCCGCCCACCCATACACGTACAGTGGTATTGACCCACCCGCCCACCCATACACGTACAGTGGTTAAGGCATCTTCAGTTGTAATACATTATATACAGAAAACATATGTGAATAAAAATAACAAAAAAATCACATGTAAAACATTAAATACTAGTTAAATTAAATTAAAGTGGCTAAGTTTAATAAGAATTGTTATGAATTAAAATATGGCTTAGAATTTTCAATTTTCGATGATATTTCTTCTTTAATCAAAGGTAAAAATATATTACTAAAATTTAGAGATGGTTGGGAAATACATTCATCTTTCAAAACTGCCATATATGCACTTTCAATTTGATTTCTCTTGGTCCATAAAGGTTCTTTTAAAATTACACTTGTAGAATTAAAATTGATATCATGTTTTTCATTAATAGCATGTTCAACTAATTTTGATTTTTCTGTATTTTTTCTTTTTTTTTTTTTTCTAGTAATATATTTTTACCTTTGATTAAAGAAGAAATATCATCGAAAATTGAAAATTCTAAGCCATATTTTAATTCATAATAATTCTTATCAAACTTAGCCACTTAAATTTAATTTAACTAGTATTTAATGTTTTACATGTGATTTTTTTGTTATTTTTATTCACATATGTTTTCTGTATATAATGTATTACAACTGAAGATGCCTTAACCAGCAAAAGCGCTCTTAAAAAAATTAAAATTTGTGGAATTTATTTAAAAAAATGACTTTTAATTTACAACTAAAGCAATTCCATCAAGCATATACAGCAGAAAAAGAACGCATAAAGTGAGTAATTTTATAGTTTGATCATCATATTACATATAAGTAAAAATACAACTCAACTGAACGCTACAAAACAAAATAAATACAGTGAAAGTACCACAATATTAGTAGGTTTTGTACTTTTTACCGTATTGTACGTATTATAATTACATTTTCCTAAACACTTGAAGCATTGGAAATCTCCAAATATTATTATCTATCATGAACAATTCAATGCTAGCAAATAACTTTCAAACAACAATTAAATTTGTGTTTTGTGACGTTCGCTTTTATTTGTTATTTTGTGAAGCATATTACGATTTTTATTGTATTTATAATATCCGAGGTATTTCCATTCAAGCTGAGTGAGAAAAATAACATTTAATAAACAATGTTTATTATAATTTTAAGTTTCGACATGGAGACACTTAAACAGACACGACTTAATTTAGGTCTCTACACATTAGCTTAGGTTATATCTTTCACGTAAATATCTTATATTCAAGTGTAGAGAAAATAAGATAAAATTGCAAACATATTCCATAAAATATAAGTGTATTTCTATGGATGTTGTAAGAGGATATGCAGAACTATAATAAAAATATGATATAAATGGTTGATAACAAAAACTTGCGGGAACAAAATAATGACAGATAATATGAACACACTAATAATTAACGTGGATAATTAACATAGTAATAATGATATAGGCATAACAGTCATAATTTTTTTAATGGACAAATATATATATATATATATATATATATATATATATATATATATATATATATATATATATATCATCATAAAAATAAAAATGAAGCACCTTAATTAGGGTGTAACGTTAGGTGCTGTAATATTTTCATAATTTAACTTAAACACCGACATTTTTGGGAAAGGTTACCTAAAAAAAGTCAGTTTAATAACAGGAGGAAGAGTAAATTAATAAAGGCACATGGGCTGTAGCAAGTTCATTGCAAAAGGCAAGAGTTCACGGGTTTTTGGGGAAGACAATGTAAATAATAAAAATGATATACAGTGGAACTCCAATTATCCGAATTCCAACTATCCGAATCACCGATTATCCGAATTGCTTTCAGAATTTCTTGTTTAAAGTATTGTTTTATATCACGTTGAAACAAAAATGCATTTAATTATATGCAGCAATTAAATAAAATGGACTGCTTTTAGACCAAATCTGATTATCCAAATATTTGACTTCCCGAATAGGTTCTGGTCCTAATTGATTCGGATAGATGGAGTTCTACTGTAGATGTTTGTCTAAAGCCATTGTCCAGTAGCAAGTTGTATGAACCAACTGACTGTGACAGGAAAAGGTGTTAAAAGCAAGAGAAACTAATTATAAAGAAAAGAACAGCAAAGTTTCCCGGATGTGGAATGAACATTTGGAACATGTTTATAGTTTAAATTCGCAAATTATTTGCGAAATAAACCTGTCAAAATACGCTTATCAGATTTAAGCATAGATGGAAGATATATTAATAGCAACCGGTTGGTAGCAGTCCTGGAGAGACTGACATTTTGGAGAAAGTGTTGTGGGTGTTCCAGCTGTGCTGTGAGCCACTCAATCTGTTCCACACAGAGGTGACTCACTCACTCACCGGAGAACCAGTTCCTTCCTATCCCTGACCTTGATCACTGTGTCCATTGGAACGGATGGGTGATCACGGGCAACATTCTCTGACACAGTTCTTCGCCGAGTACTTCCTCGACATTAATAGCTTAGAAAACTAAATGAATTCGCTTTTACTGGAGAATCATAGCACCCTCTGAGGCACTAGCAATATCATCGTCTACAATTAGATTCCACTTCGTATAAACAGATTTCGTCGACTTCACACAACTTGTAAGCTTCAACTCTTGGAGTGCATGA
Organism: Stictocephala bisonia; assembly: GCA_035578905.1. NCBI lineage: Eukaryota > Metazoa > Arthropoda > Insecta > Hemiptera > Membracidae > Stictocephala > Stictocephala bisonia. Next base: position 949,104 of record JAQJVL010000319.1, read on the forward strand.
CCTTCCAATGACCTTCCATACACATTTCCATATGAGGTCACATTGTATATTTAACTTGAGTGTCGAACTTTTTCGTTAATATTTTTATTTTATTCAGTTGATACATAATCGAAAAATATCCTGATATTTTTATTCACTACACTTTATATGTAAACACTATCAACTATTTTTCATTTCTGTGTAGTTTTTTACACGATTCCATTTTTACATAATTAAAGACTAGATTGATAACACCTTCTAGCTCATCGGATCTACTATATTGCCAGAAATATAAATAACTTCTTTATTGAAAGTAAATTTAGTGTAAGTTTGACCTGATTATTCACTTTTATAATACATTTCAGACCATAATACATTTCAGACGGATTAAGAAACTGACAAATAAAGGAAAGAAAGAGAAAAAACAGGTAAATGTTGTTGCAAGACTTCGAATATTGTAAGAGTCTGCAGATACTGTCAACCATTTTGGTTTTAATCCCATAAGAACAATGTTATTTGCGAATCCATATTTTTTCGTTATTACCTAACCAAAAGTTGTGTATGAGGTGTCATTTTAAACGTTATCATATTGTGCATTGGGTTTGCTTTTGATATTTTGAATACACACACCTAGTTTTAAAAAATAGCTGAAAATAAAAACCTCAAACTAAACATTTTTTTCTATACAATTATTAGAAATTCGCAAAGCAATTCCAACGCACAATTTCATTCTTGATAAAATGCAACTTGTTCGGAAAAAATTAATTATAAATAACTGTTTAATTTGGATACGCGGTATCGTGTGTCGGTTCTTATGGGATTAAAACCAACATGGCTGACAGCCTCGGAAGACTCTTCAGTGTCATGAAATATTACACATATAGATAAAAAACACCCTTCAATAATATCCTAACACAATTTAATATCCTAACTCAATTACTTCTCTTGTCCCCACTAGACTTGGCTAGCGAAGTAGGTTTGCCAGGAGAGCGGGGACAGACATTCAGGCACGGCGAGGGGTCAAGCGGTGAGCCTGCCTACCGTACGGTCAACTGTGCGGTAGAAAGCCCGGTCTCGAGCGTGGAGAACCTACTTTCGCGATCGTGACAAGACAGGAACGGCGTTATGAATGCACGTCTTGTATGATTTTAAGCTCCTTATTTACTAAATATGGCGTCAGAGTGCAGCTGTTTATCACGATATGAATACTCCAGGTATTTGTACCTGATGGTGTACTTGGAAGAATAGTTTATCACAGTATGTCTAATAGTTGGTTAGATAAACTCATTTACGAATAAGGAAAGGGCTTAAATGTTTGGAAATTATCGACCCATTACTGTAATAGTCTATCCAACAAAAATATATAAGAAAATGTAAAAAAGAGGACTATTTATTATTCATGAAAAGCTGATCATAGAGATATGATAGCCGAATGAATGTGATGACTGTAGATAAATGAGTGAAGTTATTGTTACAGACTAAGGTCGACTATTCCTTAAAGAGAGCTATTTATTAATAGGATATAATAAATTCGCTTATAACGAAATATTTCATGGTTATTGATAAGTACTCATTTTTAACCAGATCAGGTAGTGAGGGTAGGAGATCTTGTTTTATGATTTTTCAAACCTACTCACTACATTTATACTTAAAAGACAAATTGAGTCTATATTAATTTCTTAATTCTATTATCCACGTTTAATGTTGTTAATCCTATAATCCAGTTATGAATTTTAGGATAAAAAGATCTAAAGATCAGTGTTTGTTATGAATCATATAAATTTAGAGATTCACAGAGAAGAAAGAAACTGAAGTTGCAAAATGTTATAGAACATCTGGTTTCTAGTAGTTATTTCTCTAGTTCTCTGTTGGCAGGTCCAGCACCGTTGTTAGTCTCTCCTCTTGTTCTCTTCTAAAACGTATGGCAACAATTATTACAACAAGCGTATAAGGATTTACATTATTTATTTACTCTGTGGCGAGTTCTTCTTTGAAAAAAAGGGGGAAAACAAATGCATTATTTATACAGAAATCAATTTCGAGATTATTCTGTTTTCATTTGTAATATAGACGAAGCTGATATAAGGATATTCTAGATGATCGAGAAGTTGATACCATGTCGCAATGTGTAACCGGTCTTAGCTTGTCAGACAGAGTCTAGCTGGACTGCAACCCAACCACAGCGGGCTGGGTACTGTTACAACAGCGAACTGTTGTGTTTGTCACGTTTTGGCACTGCTCCAGCCAACTCATGAGGCGGAATGTAGACATTAACTTATTACTGTAAGTTATAAAAATGAGAAGGCTAAAAAACAATGCCATATTTCGGAGGGATTCGTTTGTAATATCTAAGAGGTACAGCTGGTTTGAAGGCTCGTGGGCTTGACGAGTTGGGGGACACTGTTTTCGTGGTGGAGAGAATGAGTCTGTATTAGTGTAATTTTAATTATATTGAGTTAATTTATAAGTTTGGTAAATATTAAATATATGAGTTTCATGTTTATAATTTTATTCACTTTTCTACTGTCTTTGATTCAGTAGTTATCACTTTGAAAATTTAGTTTTGTTTGAATTTTAGTTTTAGTTATTTTGAAATCATATTTTTACATTGTTTGTATGGTTTTATATACGGTTGAGTGGAAGAGAGGACTTCATAGTATAACTCTGCCTTTCAATAAAGACGTTTATTCGCCTAGAAAAGACACAAACTGGCAGGCTGTTTATATATTAATCACTTTCAAAATAATATAAAGTTAGGATGTAAATACTTTTAATTACTTCGTTAAAAAGATCAGCATACTTGTTTTTGAAAACGGGTGAATATATTGTTGAAATATATTTTTAAATTACCATATACAACATTTTAAGATGTGATCAAACTTATAATAATAAATATATAATAAATAAAACAAACCAAGAAAAATGTAAAATTAACAACTAAGTGAACACGTGTCGGTATATGAACTATTTCGTAAATGAACTTCTAACATACATTAACGACAATAAATTAATAGTTAATAGATACATTAATAATATAGTAGCACCCTTTTTAATCAATTTCGACCACATTTATCGGAGCTTACTGTAAACCATCTTCTTGATAACCTTATAAACTTTATAAAATGTTTAGCGGTATTCTGATTAAATAAACTATTTTTAGCTATCTACATTATATTTTAGCGTTTCCTGACAAAAATACTAAATTAAGAAGAAGAAATATGTGTTTTCAAAGTATTAAAGTCCCTAACTGTCGGCGCAGAAATTATGTGCACCCGAGTTTGAAGGTTGATTTCTTAGGAACTAAGAGATCTATGAAAACTCCAATCATAGCATTGTTTTTATTGTTTATTGTGCATTATAGCATATGAATTTCAAAATTTTATTTTGAGTCCTAATAATTTGTATCATGGTTAGAACTAAAAAAGTACCGGAATTTTAATTAGTTTTCACTGTACGTCAAATTTACACCTTTAGTACTAAAAAACCCCGTTGACGTAGCACATTTATATTTTAATGTGTGGTTGATAGGAATGTTTCCTATAAGTTTTATAAATTGTATAATTTTATGTTTTTAAGAAATAAAGTTCTCATCAACTACCTGAGACATTGTTTTCTTGGCTTCTATAGATCGTAAAATTAATTATTTGGTCTTGTTGTAATCCTTATTACATGTATAGTTATGATACATAATTGTCATATGTGTAATTAAATGCAGTCATTTTATATTTAAATTTAGATATAAAATGACTGCATTTTTTATATATAATTTATTTATTTAGATAAATTAATTAATAAATAATAAATAAATTAATATTTTAATTTATTAGATTTAATTATTAATTTATTTGTTATATCTAATTTAAATTTATTTAGATTTAAATTGATTTAAATCAATTTAAATTTATAAATTTTAAGTTTTTTAATTGGCTTTAATCGTTTTAAAACCAGTGAATTTACTTACACATATGGAAACGATGTAACCTAACTGCATATCTAATACGGATTACAAAAAGACAAAATAATTAATTTTACGAATTATAGAAGCTAAGAAAACAATGTCTCAGGTAGTTGATGAGAACTTTTTTCTGAAAAACATAAAATTATACAATTTAGAAAACTTATAGGAAACATTCTTACCAACCACGTATTAAAATATAAATGAGCTACGTCAACAGGTTTACATTTTCTTTAAGGAGCTGCAATAAAACAACCTTCAAACTCGGGTGCACATAATTTCTGCGCCGACAGTAGACACATTGTGATCATGTTTGTTAATTTGAATATTATCGCCAAGCTAATAGTTTGCGCTAAGCATAGTGGCCACAATAATGTACCAACAATGTGTGTCGATAACAGGTGAGTGAGGTTGAATGCATTTAGGTCGTCGATTGTGTGAAGGGGACAACGCCGCAGTCTCCCCCACACAGACACCAAACGGGCAGCTTTCTCGTATTAAGTAGGAGACTTGAACGCCTGGTACAACAGAAGTCATACAACGCCGGAACAGTCTGCTCTGAACAGTTTATTTTGATCCTCTGACTTTAACAGAACATTAGGTAAATTTAATTTCAAAATGACCAGTTGCTATAGTCCCAAAAATACTAATTAATATAAAAAAGACCGTATTAATTAGAGCTATAAAGTTAGATTGCTTAGACGCTTTCGGTTGTGTTCAGCTAACGACAAACAACAAGAAAGACAATAGCGTTTTTGCGACGTAATGAGATTTTTTGTTGGATTCAATAAGTGTGTCTTAAATTCACTTGTTGAAAAAGTTTTACTCTCTAAAAATAACATCACAACCAATGGTTGACATTTGCGTCATAAAAAGAAAACTATTAGATTTATGGTAATTTGCTATTAGATAAATAAACTATTAAAATATAAATTCTTATTGCCTAGTGAACTAAGTTCAGTATATGTCTATGGACAGTGAGCACAACAATTAAGTTGTTACATTAACAATAGTATGTAAATAAACACAGGTATTTATTGATTAAATTTCACTGCTCCCATTCAAAACTGAGCTGGAAATGTTTGGAAATCAAGTAGAACCTGGTCAATTTTATTGGTTTCACGCAATCTCCTAATGTTGAAATTGTTTGCTTCTAATTAACCTTGGACCACGGTCGGGTTTATCCGTTACAAACGACAAAGCAGCAGCGAGCTATCTAACTAAAGGTGCTCGTATTGCTGTTTTATGCTACTTCATGCCTCCTTCTGTCACAATATAAAACTGATCAAAATTAAAAACAGCTGTTTGTCACAAATAAAACTTGACACAGGATTGTTTTATTCATATCTGATGCCAAACTTTCTAGCAGACATATTTGATTCTCATTAAATTTCCGAATGATAATAATTTTAAAAGTTTTTACTTCATATCCTTTTCGAATTTACCATCTAACGCCGTAAAGTTTAGTGACGAAATTTGGACGTTTCGATAATTTGATTAAATATACTGATTATGAAATAGGTTGGAGAATGAGAAGACAATGGGTGCAATTTACGGACACCGTAAATTTTATTTTATTTCATAAGATGAAATATTAAAATAAAACATTTGAAACTTTAGACAGTAAATGGCATACTTTGATTATATTACTACAGTAGGTAAGTAGAAAAGTATTAAATGATTCAAGAAAGATGACTTTCAACAATGGGTTTCCAGAATCTTCCGTCTCAGTCGTTTGCCTCCATACAAGTATAAAATATTTTAGTATGTTCTTACCAAACATAATTTGTTTTAAATATGTATGAGAATAAAATGTAGATTCAAATAATATAAGTACATTAAAATATCTTGAAAATATATACTACCCATATTACAAAGGAAATTGAAGAAAATAACATACCACCTTGTTTCATTCTTAATTTTTGTAGAAATTAAATTTCGAAATATAAATTCAAAATTTAAATGATATAAATAAAGTAATACTAAAACGGATTGAGATTTAAATTTGTATGAAGTTACAAACAAAACCATTGCTTAGGCAGAAGACGATTTGTTTTGAATTTAAAACTCAAAGACTACACTTTACAAGAACAATTCGCTTTCATTACAGTGACGTATCGATCTTTCATTCCATATGATTGTGCTACTGTTTTATAGATGTTACTCCCACTGCTTTTGGTTAATTTACTGAGGTATAAACATTTTCTACTTTGTCCGGATACGAAACACATCATCTGATCAGTTCGTAGAGCTGACTCGGAAGTATTGCAAACATTATACCACACTATGAGAGTTCAGATGAGAAATAAACAGATATAATTTATTTGGGTGATCACAAGTGCCAAACATCATAAGCTAGGGATGGATTGAAAACACAAGATTATGATCATTTACTTAAGTGTGATAAAAATTGTGATCATTTACTTAAGTGTGATAAAAATTGTGATCATTTACTTAATCGTTATACTCTTGCCAATTCTTCTTATCAATTTTGTGTATTTCTTGATTCGCCGAACTTCTAATCAATAAATACACAAAAAATTACAAAATTCACGGGTAAATTATCTAAATGTACGATAAAGTAATTGTTATAAACTTGAGTGGTATATCAACAAAGGTCCTTGAAAGTACCGGAGGTGAAAGCGGGTAAATACGGATGGAGGCGGTCGCTGGCCGCTGGCCAAGGGAGTGTCCGCGAGGTTTGTTGGTAATTGTGTTCGTGCATTGTGTCAAAATCAATCATCCAACAACACTGTTGTCACTGGTCGAGGCTCGAACCTCCACCCCTAGAGATGTTCCGGTGCTCACTTTCCCTCCTTCAATGGACAACACTTTCACTCACACCTTCCGCTCTCAAACGTCATTGTCCTTGTAGTCCTGGACGGCAGTGTCCTTGGAAGTCCCATCGTTAATGCACTAACGTATGATGAGGAAGTTAAAACCAACGTTGAGTCGGTAATTTGTTAAGTAAGTTTCGGATTTACGTATACTTACTTGACTTTTTTCCTTTAATCCCTAGGAGGGATGTAGAGCTGCAACGTATAACCTCCACCGGACTCTGTTCTGTGTCAAATACTTTATTTCTCCCCAGGTCTTCCCTTCTTCCTGAATTTCTCTTTCCACTGTCTTTCGCTACGTCTATCTGGGTCTTCCTCTCTTCCTTTTTGCTTGCGGGTTCCAGTCTATCCAGTCTACCACTTGTCTACTTATGGTGTTAATACGTCTCCTCAGGGTGTGCCCTATCCAACCATACTTCTTTTCTTTATTGTCTCCCCAACAGGATCTTGGTTACATCTTCGCCACAACTCAGCGTTTGAAATAGTGTTAGGCCAATAAATGTTTAGAATTCTTCTTAAACATTTATTGATAAAAACTTGTAATTTATTTACTATGGGTTTTTTTAACTGTTTGTAAAATAACTGTTGTTTTTAACTGTTGTTTGGCATCCATATAAAATATTTACGTAAACAAGTCCCTTTTAAGGTTAGAAACAACTCTAGCATCACTTAAAGCTGGAAGGTATTATTCCTTTTAAGGAACAATGCTTCAAACCATGAAGACTCCAAAGTAGTATGTAGTAGAATGGTGTAATTGCGAAGTTAGCCTTCAAATTCACAAAGTACTACGAACCCAGTAACTTATGTTTCACTGGAAATGGTAGTATTAAAAAGAACTTTCATCCAGTTTTTCTTGGATTAAAATCTTCCACATTTTTATTTAAAATAAAAATTGTATTTACTATCTGTGTTTGATGATTAGATCAAGTTTAGCATCTAAAATTGGTAGACTTGAATCCTGATGTCAATTGGTTGTGACTTTATCATTAGGATTCAGTTTCAATCATCATCATTAAGTTTTTTCTTGTTAGTCCACCAATAGGGAAACGACTGTCGAGGGTCTTCCGCGATGCGAGAGAAAGCTGAACACCATTGTTAGAAGCACTTTGCTGATGTATTCCTCCTGACCTTTCCCGCAGACTTAACTACCATCCTCTCACCGGTAAAGTTCACTGGATGTGTCCTTAGCTTGCTCAGTGAAATAGCAACGACATAAACAGTGAAGCAGCATGAAGAAATCTTTCCCGTCATCTGGTGCCAAATCTCTCTTCAGAAATAATTTTTAACGCTCAACATAATACAGTGCTATTCTAAGATGGTAACTCAAAATATATCGTACCCTAGTTGATAAAAAATCATCTCTCTGAAGAATATATTGGCAAGACGATAATGGATGGTTATAAAACTAAACCGGAAAACAGTTTGTACAGTTTCATTTAAAGGAAAAAACATTCATACGGCGTCCCACTTTTAAAATTAAATGTAGTCTCCATATGAATTTTTATCTCTTGAAAGATTAAATAAATGAACAATACAATTAGACGAATCAAATCGTGAATTTTATTTGCAAACGCACGAAGGATTTAAATCTTGTTACCTCTAACTGTTTTTAATTGGTTATACGTAAAGAAATGTTTGTAGAAAATGTATTCGTATTGTTATATATTTTAACAAAAGCTGCATACTGCATATTAATGTGCATTTGCAATCCATATTTGCCTACATCTTGAAGATATTGATAAATACATATAAACGCCACCCAAAAGTCCCAAACCTCCTCTATATCTTTCGTTGCCACAGAATATCTTTGATGTTTTTTGAATCATTATAAATAAACACTTTGATCGAGACACATTTTTATTTTAATAAGTAAGTCATTTAAAAAAAAGCGTAATGTTATTAAAACTTTGAGGCCATCATTTTGGATTGGACTTACACAGGGACGTCTAGTTATCAGCATTCTTCCTTTTTTGAAAAATCCTTTAATATTAAATGTCTTACGATGGTGGTTCTTATTTGAAAAATGTCGATATAACTTTGCAACCTTCTATTTTGACATGGAATAAATTCCCATAAATCCCAAATATTTAGATTTCCTGTCATGTATTAATACTCCAACCAAAGTACTTTTATATTTGGTTGCGTTAAAAAGAGGTGGTGAGAGGCCCTGTTTAAAGTGCTTACAATGAAATGAATTAGTCTATTGTACAATTTCCCACACGAGACACGTTACGTTATAAACAATGAAATTAATCCGGTATTTATAATCAAAATACAAGAAACAAATTTGTAATACGATTGCTATCTTATATCAAACAACAATATTGTACTATCTTTAGGATATGTCAATATTACAGATCTTTTAATACACCTCTTATTTTCGAAAGATTAATTATATCAGGACAATTTTTCAAAACAATAAATATAAACTATTTTATTTAGTATAAAAATGCAGTATTTTGTATGCTAGTTTACTTATTTACGCTTGCAACTAACCGACTGTCTTGTTTTGATTATATAATAGCTTATAAGTCGTTGAAAAAGGGGGGGGGGTGTCAACCCCTAAAAAGTAGATCTATGGCTACCTGTTGTACACCTTAGACAGATTTGCTTCCACCGTTTACATGACCTTTCACTCCTCGCCATTCATTTAAATGTAAACTCTTGTCCGGTTCGATCCAGTGACCTTTCGAACGCTCTTCTCCACCGACGCCGGCCCAGTTAGAGGTTGTACACCCATGACGCAAGAACGCATCCTTCACTCCGCCTTTCACCTCTGTTTCACAACGCAGCCTCGTCTCTCTGGTTACTTGCTTCACTCGGCGGCGCTCTCGTAGTGCCATTGCTCTACTACTGTCCTACAACGGGCTTCCTAAATTGGCAAACTGTACATTTCCCCATCACTTGCGTATTTTTATCTTGTTTTCGTGGAGATGAGTTGAAATTTTACAATAAAACTGCTACAGTGACGAAAGACACGCTGCAATTACTAGTTTCAACCAACACGAATAAATAATATTTACACCAAAAAATATTAATTGTGAAATATTTTATAAATCATCAAATATCTGCAAAATGTAAAGATAATTTTTATTTGGGGGGGGGGGGTTCGTTTTAGTTTACAAGCTGTGTCAATTAAATCCTTGTGTCATTTTCTGATAATGATGGCAAAATTACGATTTAAAATTCACGTATAGTAAAGTTAATGTAATGACAAAGTGAATTTGTCTTCTTGGAGCTTAGTATATGTAATCAATAGTTGATTTAAAATATTTTACTATTAATTTTTAAGCTTCATGTCAGGGAAACAATTATTTTGCTTTCCCTAACACCTTTCAATGTCAGTGAACGGAATTAATCAATTTTATTAATGTAGTTTATTGATTTCCAAGTGAAAGTTTATCAGTATTTTTGGAATATAATGAATAAAAATTAACACGGAACATAGAGAAACAGAAAATACGTCCTCTATTCTATGTATGGAAAGTTTTAGATGGCCGTTACTCCGGACAGCCCTGTAGTAGTAGCCAAACCATGCTTTCCTATTTCAACTGCACGGTTTGTGTTTATTACTACAATGTGTTATAGTGAACACCGTGTGCTTGTTGAAAAGACCCGTTCAAGGGAATTATAAGCTGATATTATGTGAGGTTTTTGTTATGTAAAATCATCATGAATGACATTTAAAGTTTCACATATTAAACTGTGAAAAAAGTATAACAATACTAAATCTTTTACAACAAAATAAATAAATAAACTTATATTCTACTATAATAGGTCCTCACCTTTCAAATGAAACTAAGTGTTAATATACAATTATTATTACGGACTGATTCATTGAACAAGAAACCCATATTGTTTACGTGTTTTGGGGGAGGGAAACGCCCCCCCCCCGCCCTTGAACTTGAAGAATAAATATAATTACGTATCTAACAATATTTAATGATTTAAATCTCCGACTACTCAAAATGCTACACATAATACCCGAACGTGTCCATGAATGGCAGAGACCATGCATATGGAAATCTGTGGAACAATAGTGATCGTTAGCTGACTACATTTGGAGGACCCGTCAGTGCCAGTTCCAACTCGTAGAAACTTCTTCAAGTTTCCATGGCCACAAAGAGAAATGACAGCCCGACCTTGACCAAACTAACAGAGTAACAGGTGATTCTGTTTGCTGCCGGATGTCAACTCCATCAGCCGGGTAACAGCATTTCAAACAATACGAAACACGTTAGTGTGTAATACGGAAGTCCACAAAGGTGTCATTTGGTTCCCATCATCTTTTTTTCACACGAGTAGTAATGTTTTGAATCTTCTTCAGTGGTTGATTTTTGATAGACGTGTATAAAAAATTGCTATATTTGAAATAACTGCAACTTTTATTTGTTTATTGTGTAGCTTTTAATCTTACATTTGCAGTCAAATTCTTGCATATGATTTGTATAATTGATAATGAATTTTACGTACACTTACAATTAATTATAAAAGCATGGTCCTTAAGACTTGTACTTGCAGATTGAAATATATTATGATAATATGCTTAACATAATTGAAATAAATTGTAATAATTAAATTACAATGTGGCATTAATATATGAAGTTTGGGCACCAGCTGACATCTTCAGAAGTAGAAAGATTCGTCTAAAGAAATTTATAGAAACTTAATGATTCCAATTGAACTCATTTACGGATCCGGCCTGTTTCGTACAAATAAAAGTGATGAACACTGTCATTCCCAGCAATGATGGTTCTAACAGATTTTCTAACTGGGCTCAGAAAAAAGGAAATTGTTATAAAGACACGTTTTTGCAGCTATCCTTGTGTGTATGAGCCTAATAGCTTGTTTTATGCCTCATCTCATTGTACTTTAGATAAAGATAAAAATTAATTTTGGAAGTTAAAAGAACCTCCATTTCGTATTTATTCAATGTTTATTCAGTGTATATGTTCATGAAATCGTATACAAAGTAGTCTTTAGATTCGATTTAGTGTTTTGTTTCCTTTAGAGTTCTCATAAATATAATTTAGGACTGATTTATAGCAGGATAGTATCGTCAATGTGTCTTGGACATTGATTGTCCGGGGAGGGGGATGGCTCATAAGGACCCATTTGACGAAAGGACTTAAGAAGGACATGACAAATTGTAAAACCTCCACAGTGAGACTTTATGAACCAGCCTCCCTGTTTCCTCAACAAAAAGTCCTTAGGATGCTGCAACTCTGCAAAACAATCATTTCTGTTAACTATTGACTAAGACTTTTCGGAAAATGCAGCTGAACAGCTACGTAGTAACTTGTGGATTTACATATTTAGGATGTTTTTAAATTTTACTAATAGAATTTTGAGGTATTTAAAATGCTTGCACTTTTCTGTTATGATTTTTACTAACTGGTATCCGTTGTTAATACATTGGTATTTCTAAATAAACGATAAAATATTATATTCATCTCATTGATGTGTATTTAAATAAAATTACTGTATTGTTTATGTTGCTAAAATTCAATTTTTACAAAATACTATTTCGAATTAGATGTTTGTAAGAATATTGGACCAATAATATAGACTAATTAAACTAAGTAGAACGTCAGAACGAAAGAGAAATCGGCAATCAGAAATCCATCAGAGGTCTCGTTGAGTACGTGATATATGCTCCATAACATTTAATCAGAAGTAATATTATTCCCGGGGTGCAACTCACTGAGTCGTGGCGAGTTGCCGAAACCAAGATGGCGGCCAGTAATTAGGCATTGATCTTCTCTTGAGGTGCTAATCTATGACGACACGGCGAGAGTGTGGCGGAGAAAGCAGAACCATGTTGAGGAAGTCTGCAGAAATGCACTAGTAGAACGACAGTTCTTCTGCAAACTATCGTAGTATTCTATAATTTTTCTTGTGGAATTTATTTTTAAGAGGATCTACATGTTGGCTCCAAGCAATAAAATATTCCGATGGGAAGAAATGCCTTATGTAATGGCCCTCATAATGTTGTTTTTGTTACAACTTTAACCAAAGTAATTAAAAGAACATGGATGATCTAAAATTTGTGTTATCTTTGTTAGAATTTCGAACTTTTCCACGTAAACAAACTGTAATTCTTGTCCTTAAGGTAAACATTAACTGGCTAATTATTTTATTCAAGTTCAATGTTTTCATGCGGCGAGTTTAATCATCGAGAGTTGGCGAACATATGTCTTGTGGGTGAAAAAGTTTAGGCATATCGCGGTTTTTGTTAAATAATTTAGTCCCTCTCATAAACATAATACTCTAAATACAGCAATCATAAAACACATTCTGGCTCTATCTACCGACTAAACCCAGTTTCTATTAATTTCTTATTTAAATATTCCCTTTTATACTTCGTAGGTGTAGGCTCATACATCAAGGGACATAGCCCTATTTACCTGTGCCGTATTGGATCATTATCATAGATAAACATTTCATATACCATATCAATGTTCATCCTAAATGACATTTTTATAACACTAAGATGACCTGATTAATATTTTAAGGTTATATTTGTTTGTGTATATCTGTTAAAAAAAAGAAAGAAATAAAATAAAAAATACCAACTGATTTTACTATAATAGACTTAATCGGTATAGTTTGTGTTGCCTCTATATTATCTTTGAACACTTAAGGTGAAATATTTGTTCAAAGCCAAATAAGAAGTTAACGAAACTTATTCAAGTTCAGGATAGTTCAAATCAATTTATTTTACCTAAATATCCTTTTCCTCAAATATGAAAAAAAATACTAACAACATGTTTAAGGTATATTTTTTAACAGTTATTTGAACATCAGTTATTTAGACTAATTTTCAACTAACTTATGTTCCACTTTATTATTGTATTTTCCCTCTTACTCTTAACGTATACCTCTTGAATACTTTATTCTACAATTTTCCTACTGTGATTTCATATTTGTCAAGCAGTTTTCTTTCAATAAAATTAAAGTTTATTATTTTTTTTAAATTTATCATATGGTTTTGTTACAATGTTCATTGATTACTGTATGATATTTCAAATAAATTGATGACTTAACGAACCAACGATTATTTATATTTACACATTCCAATGTGCTCTCGAAGTTCAAATCTCCATTTTCCATTTTAAAGACCATACTATATTTCCACTCGGGACGAACGGGAGGTGGGAAGGGAGATAACTCACTTGGGTAAGTGCAGGAAAGTGGACGACCCCATTAGGGGTACAGCATGCACTCATCACTGCTGCAACGCTGCACCGTCCAGCCTCTTAACGTCGACAGGCCATATAGAGTCTCGATGGTCTTGAATAATTAGAACCGATTTCGAAACTAGCAATCTCTTACTTTCCCGTATTGCTTGACCTGGAGAAAGCCCCTGTGTTAGTCCGCCATTGTAGACATCTTAATGTAACACGACTTTCATGTATTAACATTCTCCTTCTCGTGTTTGGAAATCACATTTTGACTTATTTGGACATCTGTTTTTGGGTGTGTGTAGAGTGGTTCTAGAGTGTGTGAATGTCGAATTCAATAACAACTAACCGTTATATTATATATCGTAACAAGAGTGGAAAGTGGGTTTTGCATGTTTGGGATCATGATATGTTTAAATTGCAAGACTTGTCAAGACTTCAAACTTCGAGAACCAGGAATATCGAACATTTCCTTGTCTCTCGTTCATATTTACAAACAGATGTATAATTTTTACAGTGGTAAGTTATGCTTGTTTATTGTGGAAAATGCTCCACTGTAAACATTAAACGCCTGTTTGTAAATATAAAGTTTAGCAGGTCGAACACACACGAAACACATATCGAAAACAGCTGATACCAAAGAAGTGTAGTGATCACATTTTTTAATTTTAATTAATACACGACAGAAGGTTACCATTAAAGAGTGCTATTGAAACTAGTATATTTCATAACAAGAGTGGAAAGTGAGGTTTTGCATGTTCGAGATCATATGTTTGAAGTGCGAGACTTGTCGAGCACTTCGAATGGTCGAGAACATACAAAACACTCACTCGAGTTTTGAACGATACTTTTCACTACACTACGGAATAAAAACAGGTGTTGTTGACTGTGGAAAATTTTCGGTTGTAAACAATGTTACTTTCGGTAGTAAACAATAGACAGCTGTTGAAAATATGATGTTTCGCAGGTTATAAACACATAACGAAAACAGCTAAACTCATAGTAGTGTAGTGAAAAATATATTCTACATATACACATCATTTCATTGCCATTCACACTATTGTATATTGTATAGTATATTTACTAAGCTGTATTTTCTTACTAAATAATGAACTATTTCTTTCTTTTTTTAGGTTAGAAATTAAAATATTATTTTTCTTTCCTGAATATTTTATTAGTTTTAATTTTATGATTTTCCCTATATAATGTTTTATAACCACTGTCTGTATACATGTTTTAAAAGTAACAGATACATTACAAATTTTTAATAAGTATAACAATGAATTCATTTAATTTGTTAAACAGCTTTACAATATTTACCTACTCGTTGGAACTCTAAAAATGGAACGGTGTATCAGTGTTTTATTTAGAGATTTGGATTTTTTAAAGTGTAAACTAGCTAAAGGTCACTAAAATAAAAATGAACTTTCACTACACTACTATGAGTTCAGTTGTTTTCGTTATGTGTTTACAGCCTGCGAAACATCATATTTTCAACAGCTGTCTATTGTTTACTACCGAAAGTAACATTGTTTACAACCGAAAATTTTCCACAGTCAACAACAACCTGTTTTTATTCCGTAGTGTAGTGAAAAGTATCGTTTAAAACTCGAGTGAAAGTGTTTTGTATGTTCTCGACCATTCGAAGTGCTCGACAAGTCTCGCACTTCAAACATATGGTCTCGAACATGCAAAACCCCACTTTCCACTCTTGTTATGAAATATACTATTTCGTTGTCCCCTCAAATAACTTTTAGCTAGATGAAATAAACATCAGTAGAATGTTTTATTATTAATGAATAAATAAATAATTAACTGATTAAAATGTTATAAGAAGATTTTTAATCTAAAGATATTTTAAAGAAACAACAGTATTTTTTGATTTTTTTAGCAAATTAATGCAAGTCTAAAGTGATCGTTCAGAAAATAATGAACTAGTAAATAAATTTAACTAGAAATAATTTAACTAACCATTCAATGTATAGTTGTTACAGGTATTGAAAATACTTTAAGATCATAAGTATTAAAATTAGTTTCAAATTCTTTATTCGTCTTTATTCTATAATTCTTTATTAAATAGATTTACATTCTATCTATGAAACTATAATGGGTCGTAGTGTAGGGTAATATATCACAGAGAGGAAAGAAACAGATGTCTAATTCAATTGTGTGTTGAATGTGTGTCGAGTAGTTAGTTCTCCAGTTCACATGGCTGGCGACGTTGTTAGTCCCTCCCCTTCACCTCCAAACTCTCAAGAATGGTTTATTAGTACAGGTTTGTATAGATGTAATAACACGCGTTCATTGTGGCCATAATAAAGGGACCTCTGATTCTTTTTCTGTGCCTCTATATAGTTTGAAAGTTATATTTTTTAAGATTATCACTATTTTAACCTTCGTCGGAGGAACTGAACGTCGAGATGTTAACTGTTCAAAACTTCTTATTTTATTCTACTCCTTTGGGCCGTCTTCCATGTTGGATCATTTCCCCGTACGACTAGGGATGGCAAATATTTTCAACATATCGATACATCGAAAACCAAATATCGATCTAGCATCGATACTATCGAAAGAAGCATATCGATAAATCGGGTAACCGATATTAAATTGTTTGTAAATAAAACCGATTGTAAATTATTTATCTGTTTAAAATAATGCACAAACTTTGATTTCATGACAAAAAATACGTTTTGCTTTCACTATTTATAATAGCCTTCTGATTGTAAAAATTAACTACATTTATATACACGAAACAGGTTATGGTCTGTAGGGTTGAATGAAAAAATTTAAAATAAGAAAAATTATAAAATAAAAATAATAATGCAATTTCATTGTTATTTTTGTTTTTCACATTTAAAAATGTCATTAGGCTTTTTAGAAACACTAAACTTCCACCCACTAGTCTAAAATTAACTACATTTTAGTGCCTCACGTAAAAAAAAAACTATCTAAAGTTACTTTATTATTTCAATGCATTTTCTGTACGCATAAGAGGCAATTGAAATGTTTTATTCGAATCGTGTTGATTTTGAGGAGAGAATAACATCAATATTTAGTGATATATCGGATATGACCAATTTTATGGAAAGAAAATATCGATACAAATATATCGATATATCGAAACAGATTTATCGATATTTCTGATATATCGTTGCCACCCCTTCCTACGACTGTGCAACCTGGAGTGCTGGAGCTGGAGTGCAGCAGCCTTGGCAGGCTCACGACCCGTGCCTTCACCGCTGACCTCGCTGGAGCCCACAGGCTGTCTGTCAGTTACACACAAAGGACTCAAGCCTCCTTCAAGGCTGGTTTGTTTAATTAATTACGACTCAGCCCGCTCGTTGCATTTGTCTGCATGATAGACAACGGATACGCTTTGGCCCCTATGAGAATATCTTTTGTCTTATAGGACAATATTTGCATAACAGAACAGTGTGTATCAAACTGCTGTCGGAGCAGAAAGTATGTGCACCCGAGTTTGAAGGTTGGTTAGTAACAAACTACACGGCCTACGAAAATCCAATCACACCGTTGTTCTTCCGTTTAATTATACGTTAAGACAGATGAAATTTAACGTATTATAACTAACGCTTCCGGTAACGACCGCGTCAAAGTGTTATCTACAATATTTACATCACCAAACGTTTCGCCCATGCTGTGATGTGGCATCCTCAGTGGCAGTCTCAGATATATCACCTTGACACCTTGACGCGGTCGTTACCGAAAGCTTTAGCCCTACATAATATTGTTATCACAGAGAAGAAACGAGTAAAGGCCGCATCCAATTTGTGTCGAACAGTTATTTCTCCAGTTTGCCATGCGATGACAGGGTCAGCACCTTGTCAGTCCCTTCCTTATTCCCAACTACTCTTTAAGAATAAATGTATTAACTCAATTATTTCTGCTGATGTATAAAGATGTACATTAGTTGTAATGAATATAAAACTGCCACAGAAGCGTTCTCTGTAGTCATAATACATCGACCTCTGCTTTGATTTTCTCTGTGCTGTTAATCAAAAATGTGGACTGTAATTGCTATAAATTCCAGTTGTCAATTTTATGCAAATTACCAACTAAATAGTAACCACTCTAACCTTGTTTGAATTTTTTTCAATTTATACCGTAATACTAAAATGTACAACTAATAAAATATTGTTCAATTATAATATTCTTTATTGTCTTCACTTAATGATGATGTTTAATTCTTCTAAACCAGAAATTTAAATCAATTTCGGGTTTAAAAAAATCATATAGTGAAAGAACTTTATATTATTGTTAAAAGACAATGTTAGGTTTGTCTGTAGCAATGATGCTTATATAGTTTTTTGAGAAAAATTAATTTGTAAAGGATTCATGGACTCGAATAAAAGCAATGCACATTTACAAAAGCAAAATTATATTAATAGTATCCATATTTTCGTAGAACTAAAGAAATGACAACTTTAAAAGTAGATGGTTCGAGATAAACTACTGAACATAATCGACAATTATTTCGACTTATAGCATACATTATATGGTCCGAGGAAAATCGACTATATAATATTACCTTACCTTACCTAGCTGGCCACTCAAACCCAAGTTGGTTTTTGGCCTCACCAACAGCTTGACGCCATCTTTTTCGGTCATCCATCATGTCCTCTGTAGCTCTTATGTGTCTCATGTCTTTTTGGACTTGGTCCCACCAGCGAAGTCTTGGTCGTCCTAAAGGTCTTCTTCCTCTTGGTATATCTTCCAAAGCTGCTCTTAAATTGGAGTTCCTGTTTCTTCTGTGAACATGGCCTGCCCATCTTAGTCTTTGACTTTTAATTGTTGCAATTATGTCTGGGTCTGTATAGAGTTCTCGTAATTCTCGGTTTTTTCTTATCCTCCACGTACCATTTTCTAATATGGGTCCAAAAATCCTCCTTAGAACTTTGTTTTCAAAGGTTATTAATTTCCTTACCGTTTGTTTGGACAGTACCCAAGTTTCCGATCCGTACATAACAACAGGAAGTATCATTGTTTTATATATTCTTAGTTTTGTTTTCTTAGAGAGTATTGTACTTTTTAGGAGGTTTTGAAGGGACCAGTAACACCTATTGCCACTGAGGATTCTTGAATTAATTTCTGTTTCCTCTGTATTATTTTCATTAATGATTACCCCTAGATACTTAAATTCTGTGCATTTTTTAAAGGAGTACGTTCCAACAACTAAAGAATTTTGGACTTGAGCTGTGTTTCTTCCAACAACTAAATATTTAGTTTTTTCTGTATTTATTAGTAGTCCTATTTTTTTGGCTTCTCTAATGAGGGTTTTTATTAATTCTTTTAGATCATTTTCACTTTCTGCCATGAGAACTACATCATCTGCATAAGCCAGAATATTCATTCTATTGCCTACTTCAAGGCCGAGGTGTTGTTGGTTGACTTCCTTTAAAGCTCCTTCTATAGCTAAATTGAACAACAAAGGTGAGAGCCCATCTCCTTGTCTTACTCCAGTGTTGACCATGAATTCTTGAGTGTACTCGTTATTAATGATTACTTTGCATTTAGACCCCTCTGTGCAATGCTTTGCTAGTGTAATAAGCTTTTCTGGTATGCCATGTTGTTGCATATATTTCCATAATTGTTTTCTATTAATACTGTCATATGCTTTACTAAAATCAACAAAAACTATATAATATAGGCTACTGAAAATAATTTAATAAAAGTACAATTATTCGTCAAAACTTTCCAGGTATAAAAATTCGATGCGTGAGTCACCTGTTTGTATACCAATTTGTAATGAGTGTCAATAAATTACAAAAATATTTATTGATTTTACTATATGAGAATTTAATATTCTGTAAATGCGTAGGCAAAAAGGCTATTTACTTTTTAATGAATGGGGAAATGGGAATTGTATTGTAAAAATATAACTACTGAAATAAATAAGCAGATGTTTAGCAGAAAATTTGGACCTTTTCCGTTTACTACTTTGGTAGTACTTGGTAGTACTAACCACTACTTTGGTTAGGTTAATGTTAGTTTTGGTTATGTTATGTTAAATGTTATGTTAGGTTTGGTTAGGTTATGTTAGGCTTAGTTATGTTATGTTAGGTTTGGATTATGTTAGGTTAACCTAAGTTATGGTTGTGGTAGTGAATTAACGGAAAAGATCCGAAAATTTAAATTAATTGGAAATGGGCACCTTGCTAAGTATTCCATAACGTTTTTGAATCAGTAAACATGTCTAATCAGAAATGACGGCGTTTTTATAAATAATGTGCGCAACGAATGTTTAAAAATATACTATCGCTGATTTGAACTAAATTCAAAATCTGTTTGTTGATTACACAAGAAAATTTGTTACTGGTGTACGGGTAGGGAAACTGGCGGTGTGGACTTTCACCGGGTTCTTCCGTCAGTTGCGGGAAAGTGCGGGAAAAACGGTCGGTGAGATCGGCCAAACGGCTCGGCACGGGCACGTAGGCTACTCACCGACAGATTGCCTGTCTACTCTTTTCTCGTTTTGGCTGAAGGAAGTGGGCTGTTTAGTACTCAAACACAGCACGTGCATCATTGATACCATTGTCTATTATGACGTAGACGCTATTTATTTAAACTGTCTCAAAAGAAAAGGGCAAATGTTTTCATTACAGAGTAATGAACATGTTCAATTTTTGAAATTACATCTTAACCTAAAATAGAACCCCAGATCAATAAAAAATATACCTGATTCTCTTTTGCTTGATGGGTAGTTATATATTATATAACTGGTCGGTACCTTAGTTGGTTAAATTCCAGCTTCATAAGCTAAAGGTTCTAAGTTCGATCCCAATCAGAGTCGTAACACATTTTGAGAGGGATCAGCTGATAACCATCGATTGTTAGTTTGTCATTGGGCTATTAATTAATGACAATTTCTAAGTAATTAGTCGGCCGTAGTTTGTAACATACCGACTGCATTAACTGATTTGTACTCATCACACTCATCCGAAATCCATATTCGCACATATCTTGACGATTTGCGTCAAAGAACAAATCAATAAATAATAAAATATTGATATATTACGCAAAACATTTACTACAAACGATGATAGTTAGACATTATCATCCATCTTTGTCATAAAATCATAATTTATTTTGCTAAATGAAATTCATTGGTTTTGACAACAGTGAAAACATCATACATTTGTTTTATGACCCTACAGAGAAGGAATAAACAGAGGTTGCATCCAATAGTGCGCTGAATGGTTGTCGAGTTAGAAACTTGAGGTTTCGATGAGTTCTCCAGTTCGCCGAAAAAATGGAAGGTCCAGCACCGTTGTCAGTCCTTCACTATTTCTCTAAAAATCCTCAAGGATAAACGTAGTAATTATTACTTCAGATTTACAAAACAATGTTCATTTGTTGTAATCAATTTCTATCTGCTATTAAAACATTCGCTGCGGCTATAAGCAAGACGTCTATTTCTTTTTTTCTCTGTGATGATTCCTAACAAAGTTATTCATGATAATTTATTTTATTGAAATCAATAAAAGAATAAAATTAGTTAAACTAAAAGAAGAGTTTTGATAGCTAATGATGTACCATGTGCTTGTATTTAATTTATTACCCATTTGTCCTAGTTAAATCGAGCTTTGTTGTAATTAATTTGAGAAGCTGTCATTAAGAGTAATTAAGAAATCAATCACGTGTGGAGAATGCACCATCATACAGGCCTGACAACCTGTCAGAACGACGCCCATTCATTCATTGTTGTAGTGAAGTGATAAGGTTTGCGTAACGACCTCTGTCACATCAGCTGATTGATTGATAATGTTTGCCATCAGTACTCTGTGTATGTCTGCTTTCACCTGTCTTTGATGGTTTAGCAATTTGTCGGATGGTTAGCAATCGATATAGTAATTCTATTTGTTTATAGACTGTTGTACTGGTGTATAAACGACCCATGAACGTGTGAAGTAAAAGATTGCAAGTCTTTTTCGATAAAAAAGTTGATGAAATTAATCAAGTAGAATGCCAAAAAATGAATAATCATTTCTAAAAAGAAAATAAAACCAACCCGACTGCCATGAATACATGTATTTTGATATGGTTAATACATGTATTCGTATCTCTTGATGATTTAACCTCTATAGGATATTTTTTAAATTATTTTTATTGACGGATGGGTCCAGCCGGATCAAGGGAAGTAGTCGACGCTATTTTCACAAGTTGGCCATTCTTTATGCTCACACTTTGTGATTTTTTTCGGAATTACCTCTCTTTCTTTCACTAGACCAAGTTGTTTCGATATTTTTCCTATCGCCCTCTGACCAACTTTTCAATCGAATACCTTTTTCTAGTTTTCTTTTTTTGTAATTTCAGTTCGTGTTAAATAAGCTGCTTTAGGGTCTTCTTTTTTTTGCACTAACCCATTAAGATTATTGTCAATATCAACTTCAACTACATAATGACTGACGAGCTTTGAATGACTTACTATTTTTACAGAGTGCTTTATGGCCACTCTGGTTCAGTTGAGTATCATTGATCTAAGAGTTCCAGAATATGCCTTTCGCTCAAGAGATCCATTTGTTTGCACGTATTTTGGAGTTTGTGAATCAGAAGTAAGATATGCTAGCAGTGTAAACAGGCTTCACAACCTAGAATTTCTTCGACAACCATAATGACCTGTTTCTAAGGATGCTGTAAGCAGCATATAATTCTTCACTGTGTGACTAAAGTTACTCTCAGCCAGTTAAGCCCCATTCTCAAGTTTTGCATGTTTGGGCCTGAAGGCTGTTTTGGACACTCCAGAGGTTAACTGGTCTGTGTCATGGCCAAAGAGTGAATAAATATATAATGCAATTGCAAAAAAATAAGTTAAATTGAACTTAAAAAGAATATTTAAAATTCATTTGTGTTGAAGTATATAAAGACACGTGAAAATTCGTGTAAAAGGATTGTTATTCATGAATACATGTCACAATAAAATACGAATTGGCAGACGAAAGTTCCTTGGAAGAAATCCAACAAAAAATGCCTTCCTACATTATGAACGATCCATGGTGACAGTTACTAAAGATTTTACTTCGATAAAGCTTAGTTATATTTAATTATGAATCCCATAAGGCCCGGACTTGAAACATCTAGGAAACCATTCTTTACTGAGGAGCTGTACACACTTTGTCTCTAGTAATTTATTCACAGCATTATTACCGTATCTACGGACCGAGAAGCGACTCTCAGCCGGAACGACGGACGGGATGGTTGGTTATATAAGGGGTAAATTAATCCCTCCGTCCCGGAAGACGTTGATTGGTGGACGGCAGCTCGTTTGTGTTGCATTTCTATCGCTGTTAGCGATTGTTTCCTCAACAATCGGTCTATTTCTACCGTTTCCCACGTCCTTGTCGACCTCTATTCGTGCCCTTCTTCGGCGACCTGTTTCTGTCCTGATGGGACACTTTTAATCGACTTTTGTTTGTCTGACCTCCACAGCTGCTCAAAGTAGTAAGGGTAGTTTTAAAGTACCAAGTTCAGGATAAAAAGACCCTCAGAATATAAGTTTTGAAATAGTTTGTCTATTTATTCCTTTATTTAAAAAATGAACAGTATATCAAACCACAACTATAGTTGCCATCATTTCAGAGTTTTTAAACGTCCTATTATTAAATATATTATGGTATTCTTCAGTATCACAATGTTATCACGGAAGAAAGTTGAAGAAAATCCGTCCTTATTCAAAATAGTTGTAAGTTTTGTTTTCATATTGAAAAGTTTGCCAACGAAATAAAACCCCTTCAAACAGTACATTTAAATAAAACGAAATGAGTCAAATTAACATAAAAATATGTTTTTACGAAATACTACTTCCAGTAGTATGAAGTATACAACAAAAACATGCTTGTCATATTAAACTATTTTTATATCCAAAATTACTTCAGGAGTTTAAGTATTTGTGAAAGCTTTTGCGGGGTTTTTATTTGATCCTTTGTCAAAGTGCTTGAAGATTTATTTTAGTGTATGGGATAGTGTTCATACATCTTTTCAAAAATTACACTCTAGTTATACACACACACAATTACAGTTTAATACCATTAGTATCACAATCTGACGATTGAACGGAGTTGGCCTTGGATCGACTCTGTACGTGCAGCGCACTGTGTCGCATGGTGAAGGGACTGGAACAAGAAATGCCGGATAAACTGCGTTAAAATAACGGTCAACTCCGTTGTTACGGTTGTGTGGTTCTGGTGGCACAACTTCCACTGACAATGGCTCAACAGTCTCTGGCACGTGCACGAGCAGACATGGAGTCAAAGACCGGAGGTGTGCCATAGCGAGGATGTGTCAAAGTTAAATTGTTATTTGGAAAAAACTGATGTGTCGTCCAAGACATATCATTTGATAAAGTGTCTCTTACATCAGAACTAATTAGCCAAGTCACAAAGAAATCTCTTTTGTCTTTAAAAGATGAAGTATTTTATGGGTAGAAATGGACTGTTAGAAATTTTCCATTATTTTGATAAGAATTCCTATACGACCAGGAACAAACCATGTCTTTTTCTAAAACTATATCTAAATAACAACTAGACTAACCAATATTTGGAAATACTTGAGTTGTAGCAAAATGAAACGTCGTAAAGGGTTTCTTCACGAAATGATGGGTTTCTTCATGTTGTGTGTTCTGTTATTGTTGTAAATACCACACCTATATGCTGCTTCATAATTTCATCTGTGTTACTCCTCGATCATGACAGTTTCTGCCAGTCATAACGACGTACACTCCACAGTAGTTATTATGGTGCCTTTTTGAAGGTGACATTGAATGCTTCGATACAATGATTGTTATCACCTGGGGACCCAACTTCCACACGCAAATCTTGGAAGCCCACACTTCCTATGAATGCCTTTATGTCTGTCTTGTTACCTCTACTCTTGATACCTGGGGCGGTTACACCCTCTCAAGAGACTTCAGCAGTACACTCCTCACATTTATATGTATTTCAGTATCAGACCCGGTCTTAACATAAGATTCTTGGAAATCTCTAGACAAACACGATTTGTTATAGACGTAGTTGCTCCTAGTTTGTAATAGATCCATGACATTCAGTTGATAACTATTCTGCCGTTTGCATTTCTTACAATTTATTTAATATTTACATTCAGACTTGTTTCCAGATTTAAAGGTTCATCCGTACTCCCTTCAGTGAGAAAGGGGATGGACATAATTGAAAAACCAAAGTGCAGACGTGAAAACATATTTTAGACGAAGTTTCTCTAAAAACAAAATTATTTAATCTGTCAATTATAATTTACAGTACACTCTCTCTTTAATAACCTTGTGACCTAGGGCCAGACCGGGGCCGGATAACGATTTGACCGGTTAAAACCGAGGTGTTCAAAAACTCTTTATACTAAATTTTTTCTAGAAGAATTGATAAATTTATTAAAACGTCAATTGTACTAACCACAGGGAGTTTATTCACAAATACACTGATCAAACGTAAAAGCACGCGATTTAAACAAAGATAGCTCACAAATATATTTGTATGAACAGTGACGGTCACAAAAACACGGAAGATCTTGACAGACTAGTAAAAACAATTATACTTCTTTACACAACAGTAAAGACGTTGTGGCGGGACTGTATGGATAATAGATGTTATAAAAAAAAGAGGCCGGTTAAAGTGATGGCCGGTTGAAATGTGGCCGGTTTATAGGGATTCTACTACATTGTAATTTTAGTAAGGAAGTAAGGAGTTGAAAAATTTTCTTTGTAAATTAGCCAACGAAATACGACAGTAGGATACTGGATTAAGTTCTATATCCGGACATTGGAGTAAACAACGCCCTTCCTAACTAAACAACCCCCTCCCTCTGACGTCACCTAATGAGTTGGAATTGTGACGTCCCGTGGCCTTTGTCAAATATGCGTCAACTCCATTTGAGTTACGACGGAAATCTTCAATGCCATTAAAAGATAACTCTCTATAGTTCTAGGAATCTTCTTCTAGGAAAAACACAAATAAAATTATTTTGTAATTATTTTTATTATTGAAAAAAAAAACGAACGAATATTACAATATATTGATTTAGTGTATTATGTGATATTAGTGGCACGACTTAAACAAGTGTTTGAATAATTATAAAACTAATATATATTTACGTACATGTTATATAAATGTATGTGCATTTCATATTTGTCTTAAAAATGACTAGTAAATTTTAGGCCAATGTTACCTTAGACCTGCCTTTTGATATTAAACTATATTAATTTGATTGCAGTAATAAATATTTATGTTTGAATAACGTAAAACGTATATTTACAAATCTTACTTGGAAAAATAGTTCTAAAAACATCATAAATAGTATAAATTAAAATAACTCAAAACTCATTCAAACCAGAATAGTTTATCAGAGTTTAGAATTGATAATTCAGTTTCTAAATTACATAACTATGCTAATAATGTTATATATTTGAAAGATGTTTCCCAAAACATTAATCATTCTCTTGAAATTTTCAAAACAACAAAAAAAGTACAACGTATATTTTACTGACATATTTAAGATACATTGGTTAATCAACACTGAAAGACTGGTTCATTGAAGGTTTTTTTTAATATTGTTGCAATCTACAATATATCCGTTGAAAATATGTCTCCTGATTATTTTAGCTTTAAAATTTCAGCAGCTCATTTTCTTTAGTTTAGACATAACTTTTGTTAGAACTGACTTTTTAAACAACAAGAGACCAGTTAACGAGTTCTTGAAACCAATATGCAACAGTTCACAAAGAATACGGCCCTGATATTTATTTATTTTGAAGGCCTTTGGATAAGTTTTTAAGCCCATTAATATGTATTAATTAACTCACTTTTCACAATGTATTTTTTTCAATTACTCCCCCTCACCAGTAAATGGTGATTCTAATAAATTCTTATTTTGTTTTATAGTCGAAAACAAAGCACAAGATAAGACTTTGAGTTACATAATCAAGGTTTTTTTTATTATATAGTCGTAATAATTCTGAGTGGGCGTATTTTATTTTTCATTATACATGTTACAATGAAGTATTTTTACTTTGTTGTACTTTCCATTGTTATTTACACGACAGAGAAGCAATATTGTAATCTATTAGTCATGGACGTACATGTTTTATGTAGATAAATATATGAATTCTTCTATAAAGAAAAAATATTAAAAAAAAACAGTTATACTTGTTATTCCTGTCGATTTATTTTAGTTTACAGTCCCAATACTTTATAATATCCAAACAAGTCAAAATAATACATTATTTTAATTCATTTTTATAACTTTTAGACTAACCAATGTAACAATCAAAATAATAGCCTACTATAAAAAATTTTATTTTTATAGCAAATAAATATGTGTAAAAAGTCAGTTTTTAGTCATGTATATGCTTCCATGGTTTAAATATTTCGCAAAATATTGAAATCTACTTATTTTTATTTTTTGGGATACGATGGATTTTTTGTATACGTGAATTTACCGAGAAAGAGTGTGGAAGGAAGTGTGTTTAAATAGAAGGAATATAAATAACAGTAACAAAATAAGTAAATAAAACTGTTACGAGTGAATTTGCTAGATTAAAAAATAAACAACAACAAACTCTTCTGTTGGAAGAAGAGCAATTTTTTTAAAGATACACAGACAGAAAAAAATCAATAATAAAATAACAACGACTCAAAAAAGTTACCACATTCTTACGCCTCATTTTCCACTGCTTGTCCATTCTCAGGATCTTATTGGCTAGCCTCTTTAAATACACAAATAAGAGGAGGGGTTTAATTTTTGTTTGTGCATATTTTATTTTATTACATTTAATGTTGTTAAAAATCAGAAAGCTAGAAAAAACTTACTAAAAATATTCATTAAAATTATTGAATAAGATTTCTAACACGATTATTGTAGTGTTAGACAAGTCATAAAAGAAGAAGTAGACAACTAGGTTTAACGGCAGCCTTGAATATGATAGCGAGTGTAAGGCCTTGCAATACGACTATAATGTACATGCAGCCTTGCAGTCTTCCTTTCTCACGGCTGGTACTGGCAGCTGCAAAGAACGTCTTGACACTTGAACATCCCTTTTAAAAGGGCGTTTATGCTATTCTTCTAATCGTACGTAGATTGTTTGAGTTATTTATAGCATCAGTGTATATAAATTGAATATTTTATTCTGAACTAAATTCATGAGAATAGATGAAAATAAGACTTTTTTACAATAGCGAATGAAAGATTGCAATATAAAAAAAGTGCTATCGACGTAGGAGTAACATTTATTTTAACTGTCAACAATTGAAAATAAGTGTTGATTAATAATTCATCTCGTCATTTTCTGTTTCTTCAATTAGGAGTAAATTAACAAAGTAATTACTAACTAAATTTTAATTGCTATTACATTTCATATCTTATCATGAAACATTTTAAGCGAATCTAGTATTTTAGTGCGTGGCAATTTTCAAATAAAAATGATACGTACTAAATCTGTAACCGCATAAAACAGTTTTAGCAGTAACATCTTTTTATATCGGACTTTACGAATGTATAAAATATCGAAGAAGCCAATGTTTATTATAACTGCTACAAGCTGTGTATAATCAGAAAACACAACTCATAAATAGGTCGTTAGTACAAACATCACCACTATACCAGAATGAAGTAAACACGTGGCATAGTTAGTCATGTGTTGATAAAAACTTCAGTCCGCATTTCATTCTACATCGATTTTCAATGCGGGTGAAATATATAATAATTATTATACCTCTGTACCTACTGACCGTACAACTAGAATATACATATGTATATTATATATATATATATATATATATATATATATATATATATATACATATAGTGTATGTACATAAATGATTTTTACGTTTGAATCAGATTTTTATTAAACTATAAATCAAGTACATGCCTTGGATTTACACAAATCTAAGATCAAGCAATACTGGATTTGTTAGAATAAATATATAAAATAATTATTATTTATTTGTATAACATTCAAATGTTTTTAAAGTTCTAGTTGGGATTAAATAATTATTTTTGATTAATTTAAAAATATTGCGGGATGAAGTGTCTTTTGTAACTTTCTCTTAAAGTAATCTTCTAACTCCAGTCTTAAAGTAACTGTCTGAATATTGAAATTTCAGCATATACTAACAGCAAAACTTAATGTAATTTATAGGATTTGTAGCTTAATTTCATCCAATGCATTACATGAACTCATCCAACGTTTTTATCGTTTAGCGCAGTCATTGGAAAACCAATGGTACCTGTAAAAATAATTACTGTCCAAGAGCGATGACCACAAACTCAAGGACGCCTGTTCAGTTCACACCATTGTGAACACATTTGAATGAACATGATTGCGTTGCTTGGGCTCTTCCTTTTATTAATTAATGGCTACAGGCATGATCTTAAATTATCCTTTCCAAGGTTAGTTGTGCTTCACTGTAAACAAACTTAAAACATCGACGTAAACTTTTGTCTAAACAATGTTTCACGCTCATTAAATTATACGTAATGTAGAATTTTGGGATGTTCACTATTATAAGTGCATTACATTTTCATTGAATATGATTCATGCAAATAAATTTAAATCAATTAAAATGTGCTTCATTTAGTCTCAGTAAAAATGAAACGAATAAAAGTCCAGTATTGGGCTTAACGCCGTCACTGATCGTATGTGTTTTATTACTATAATATACGATCAGTTCTATTAATCACGTTATCAATTTGTTCAGTTAGTATGGTGAATGAGTTGACCGAAACAAGTATTGCAGTGGTAGACGAACGAGTATTTATTTAGCTACGTATTTGGTAAGACGTAGAGTAACCACCAAGTTACATAGGTGGTTGTTTATATATATATATATATATATATATATATATATATATTTTTTTTTTTTTTTTTTTTTTTATATGAGAGGTCAATCTCCTTCCTAACCTTACTCTATCCATTCCTCATAGAATATCTATCTGTGTGGGGAACTTATTCAGACAGAGTAAGGGCGAAAAAGTACGATTACTGATAAATCTTCCAGTCTAGGCCTGATTCGAACCAGCGCTATCTCTAACCAGAGCTCAAAGTCCTGACGCCTTAGACCGCTCGGCAACCCGTAAGGTTTCATAGACAAGGTGAGTGATGGCGTAATATTTTTAACAGCGTCAGTCATAAGTGCCTTCCTGCCATTTTATGACCTATTGAAGTACCTTCGCATAGCCATACTAAACTTCCTAATGGCACATTAATGCAATGGAGGTGTCATTAAATGGAGACTTTACTGTTATGACTATAGCATAAACAATTCTGTGGCGTTAAATTATTATTGTTATTTTACGATCATTGGTTAGTTTAGGCTACTATAGCTCAAGTGAGTAGTATGTTTACTTTTTCGTTATACTTTCGTGACTATTACTTGTTTGTGTAAATTAAGTATGTTGACGTAATCAATCTTTTTAGTTGTTTTTCTTTGTTATTTCAGCTCTGTTGACTCTTTGTTGTAGGACGTTTCTTACACTGGAGTAAACATTTCATTTTACATCTTACTTCGTTCAATAAACCATGTTTGTTTGTTTTGTGCCCAGGTACAATGTTCCATAAAACAATACTTTTAAATGAAATGTGTCCGAATTTTTAATAAAAATTTTTATGAATTTTTGACATCGTTTGAAAGTATATATGCGGAAAGTTTCGTTCGCATTTTGTTTACACCCACTTGTAATACTTTCACTAATTAGTACTGTGGAAAATAACAAAATAACGAATAATTGAAACTGTATTTTAATATTCTAAAAAAATAATAAGCAAAATAATATCGACATGTTATAAACGTGACACAAGAAACAGATTTTTGTCTTCTTCTGTATTTTAGGCAATCTTAAGACAGTGCAATAAGGAACATGGGGCAAAGTTATTATCGCATTTAGCAATAAATTATTTCGCCAACCAAGCTGAAGTGGACCATGGACAGCGACACGCTCACTGATCAACTATTACGACCCTTAACTTCACGAAGATTCATAGTTTATCGTTAGTAATAATTAATGTTCAAAAACAACAATACGATGTTTTGGCGATATTCTTTGATCATTTATTTATTCGAGGACTTTAAAGTAATAGAAGTTAGAGATTTCAAATTTCAAATCATTTTGAACCTGCAATTTTAAAAATATTTTCAAATATTTCTTCGTCCAGATTAGTGATGGTTCGACGAATTTGGAACAGCGCATACAAGTGAAATTTCAAAATAATCCATCTTTTTCTAGGTTCCAGTCTAGGAAAGTATACTCCAAAACCAAGCTCCCAGTTTTGTAGCTCGAATCAACTACTATCGTGCTACGACATCAAACATTGGCGTATAATTAACATATGTCATGTTATTGTTGAATTATTGGTTTCTAATCGAGAAAATACAGGAAAATGAGAAAAGTATTTTAATAAAGACAAGTTTTTATCGGATGACTCACCGGCGGTGGCTCGGCCGAGTAGGCCTCGCTGGGCGGGTACTCCTTGCCCACCCCGACGGTGGAGATGCTGTCCGCCTGTTGCTTGTCCATGGTATCTGTGCGTCCGGCAGTACGGTCTACTCCGGAATGCCGATGGTCCGTCGGCCCGCCCGGTGTCTTTGCTGCAGCCCCTCTCCCCTCCCAGAGCCGCTTTCCGCACCGCCACGATCCGCGCACAGCCTTGTGTGGCGTACCCATCTCTTTACTTAACATGGGTTCGACTAGGAAAGGAAAACTCACATTGTTTGAATTGTTAAAAGTGCTCTCTTCTTCTTGTCGAACTGTAAATATTTCTTATATGTAAATAGTTCTACATGGGTACTTCTAACTAAATAGTTCTACATGGGTACTTCTAACTAAATAGTTCTACATGGGTACTTCTAACTAAATAGTTCTACATGGGTACTTCTAACTAAATTATGTAGTAGAAACAAAAATGTAGTTCGTCCATACTTTACAAGGTTAATTTTAAGAGTGTACATCCAGGCACCATGTTAAGTGCTACAAGGAATTTAGTTTTAGACTGCAAATCAGATTCTTTATTTACATCATAGATGTAAAAATACATTTCGATGTACGTCAAAAGAATACAATAATATAATATATCAAATCTGACATTATTAATCAGTTAGAACATCAATCTCAATATTCATTACACAGTAAACAAGATTATTAAACAATACAATTACGCTGAGATTATTAAACAGTTTGACAAATTATTGAAATTAAATAACATAGACTAATAAAATGGATAGTGAATGAAAATATTTTAAAGGCGTACGTATATCGTGTTAAATCTCAGACAAACTATAGAGAACTCTCCGGGACAAATGACGCCTTAATTTTATTTTTAAATTCTGTAGATTCAAACATGATTTTATTTCTGCTGGTAACTTATTAAATAAAAGATCACCAAGGTAAAAAATTGAATTCCTACAAATTTCTAGATTTAAATTGTTTGTCATTAAAATGGATTTATTTCTAGTATTGTTATGACACAATTTTTTGAAAGATGATTGATTTTGGAAGATGTAAATAGATGAAAAGCATCCCGAAGTGACCTCTACAGCTCTTAGCCCGACCAAGTCCCCAAACAATCCTTAGCGCCTTCTTCTGTAATTTGAACACTCTTTATAAATGATGCTTACTTGTGAAACCCCAAAAAATAATATAAGACAAAACAGATTCGAAAATTCCGTAATATGAAGATAAAAGATTTTCTCGGGTCCCAATACGACTTAGTTGTCTTATAGCGTAGATGGACGAGTTCAGCTTCTTACAAAGTTTATCTATATGAGAATGCCATTTCATATTATTTTGGATTAAAACACCTAAAGACTTTGTGGAATGTAGAGGATTTAGTACAGAGTTATTGAGTTCATGTATGCTGAAATTGTTGATTCGATTGAGCTGAAAATTGTAGTACGGTAGATTTTGAGCTATTAAGATAAATCCTATTAAGTGAAAACCACTCCATCAATAGCAACCACTCCACTTCACACAACTTACGCTAGGAGCAGCAAAGAGCCTGCCTCACTAACACACATACAACATGGTTCTCCCCCCTCCCCACTGTCCCTACTGTCTTGTTCTGCAAATTGTACAAAAGTACACAACACTGTCATTTATAGTAAACTACTGTATAAACAACAATGAAGTTTTTATATATTATTAATGTACTCTTTCAGCCACAGATAATTACACAACTTTTATGTACAGTCATTAAAAAAGTTGATTACACTTGAAAATGTTTTAATTTTTACTTTACACTACGTTTATTAGTACCTTTTGTCCACTCTGATCTCTAAATTGTAATACTATATATTGCAAGGTTTCTTTATGATTTATATACCTAGGATGGTCTTATAAGCCGCCACTTAGGTGGCCATGACTCCTTGAAAAAAATTTGTTGATGAATAATTTTAAGAATTTTTCCTCAGCATATTTATTATTTAAAAGAGCACTAGGACTTTTAGTCATAAAATCTCAAAACTAATTTTCTATCGTACATCCTTTATATGAATACGACTGTAACATTCCGATCACTGTAAAATGAAAATGAAAGCCTTTGATATCATCAATATAAACATAAGTTTATATCAAAATATATTTTCACTACACTACTATGAGTTCAGCTGTTTCCGTTATGTGTTTACAACCTGCGAAACATCATATTTTCAACAGCTGTCTATTGTTTACTACCGAAAGTAACATTGTTTACAACCGAACATTTTCCACAGTCAACAACACCTGTTTTTAAAACATGTTTCTAATTTAATAAACAGTTAACATTCCAAAAATGAGTTTTTATTCCGTAGTGTAGTGAAAAGTATCGTTCAAAACTTGAGTGAAAGTGTTTTGTATGTTCTCGACCATTTGAAGTGCTCGACAAGTCTCGCACGTCAAACATATGGTCTCGAACATGCAAAACCCCACTTTCCACTCTTGTTATGAAATACACTATTCCTTCCAAGAACATAAAAACATGCGACAACAATAAACATTTTGTTTTTCAAGGTGAGATAGACGTGGGTAGACGGGGAGTGGAGGGGGGTTAGAGGTTATCTGCATGAGGCAAAACAGGACTGACGGGTTGATTCTCCATGGTTTCTTTGTTTGGTAATCAGTGGTTTTATCACATAATTTTCTATGGTATTAAACTAGCCATTTAACTATTTTATCTTAGTTATTTATCTTTTTAGTAACATATTATTCAATCAGTAATTTTCTACACTGTACATTATATTTTAAATACTCTGCCATTTAAGTAGCCCAATTGTTAACCATGTAGATTAATTTTTTGAATTTTCAAATTACAATTCTTTATAAAATGTTTTCAACACGCTAAAATCTAATGTCTGATAAATATGTGGCTTGTACAGTTTTGTTATTGCTTACATTATATTATTATATTAGTTTAAATATTTTACTACTGTCTCGTAATTTTATTTCATTTTCTTATTTCATTTTTACATAATGCTGGTTTACATGAATTACCAGCTAAGCTATAGAAAAAAAGTTTTTTTGGCGAATAAACGAACACATAAACGCCTGAACCTCCTAGCTACCCTACGTGTACGGTCTATAAACTGGGGTAGAACGTAGTTATTTTGAATTGTTTTTAAATTTACTTTAAATATAGTTTAGTACTTTTTTAGTCTTTAAAAATCCGTAGGCAATACATAACTTCCAGTTCAAATCAAATTGAAAATACTTAACAAATTCTAGGTCTTCTGGGTTCGATCGCGTCAATTGGCTATGTACAAACATTGCCGACGTTTCGGCCACATTGCAGTAGGCCATCCTCAGGGCGAGACGATCACAGTCACAGAATTTGACTGGCAGGTACGGGCCGGGTTCGTAGGTTATACAAAACATAAATATAATATAACGAACCCGGCCCGTACCTGCCAGTCAAATTCTGTGACTGTGATCGTCTCGCCCTGAGGATGGCCTACTGCAATGTGGCCGAAACGTCGGCAATGTTTGTACATAGCCAATTGACGCGGTCGAACCCCGAAGACCTAGAATTTGTTAGTGATAGTGACGACCGTGGAAGCCTATCCATGAAGATTAAAAATACTTGTCATAAAATGTCTGTATTTGTAATAAAAAAGTATTATAAGAATATTATGATCACATTTATATTCCAAATAACGATGATTCACATTTTAGATAAACATAACAAAAAATGTCCAACCGCGGTTTGCTTTTTGTCTGGATTTATTGTAGAGATCGCGTTTATGGGAAGTTTTTACAATTTAAATTTCTTTTACAAGCGAAACTCCTATTAACGTGAAATTTCTCCCGCGCAGTTCAATAGCAGGAGTTAGCTGCATTTAATGAGCCATTGAGGGACGGCCATTATTTGCTATCTATTGTTTACTTAACGGACCGGCTCACGACGAACATAACCTAACTTTCCTGCAGAGGAAGACTTTCAGCTGACCTTTAAGAAGAACATCTATAATCGATTGGCCTATCGATCAGCTGATTTGGCGTATCGTATTGCTGGAAAGTGCAACCGTCCTGTGTGTGACCAGTTTTGTCGTCTTGTCATTGTTAGCGCACAATAGCGCTATTTTTAAAGGAGGCCGCATTTTCTTTATTATAAGTATTAGCATGGCGATGGAAATTTGCTTCTTTTTACAAACAGGATGCTTGGTTTTGCATTTAAAACTAAAATTACGGGAAAGTGGTGTACGACGAAGTAATGCCTAATTATTCATCTACTCGCATTGTGTACATGCGAAAAGTATGTTTCTAATATCTTAAACATGCATGTTCATTCGAACGAACTTGAAATATGGTAGTCATTTTTGTTGCTAGTGAAGTGTCATTCTTATTATTTTAAAACTTTCTTTGTTGTATTAATACAATTGTGGGGCACTGTAAAAATCCCATAAATGTACTTTTCATAGATATTTATTTCATTACCACAGTGTTTAACACATGTTCAGTAATGTACTTGTAATTAACTCATCTACTACCAAAGGAGACACAGACAATATATACTGCTTAAGGTATTTCAAGCCAGATATGATAGAGTGTGATTATCCTGTGGAGTTCTCTTACTCTTATGGACCGTTTAGGTTAGGTTACGTTAGCATATGTTATAGGTTATGTTTTGTTTTATTGGGTTAGGTTAGGTTAGCTTGAGACATGTCAGGTTAGGTTAAGTACAAGTACAGTCTAAACCAGATTTGCAGGCCTGTTTTAATGGACAAAATATTATGTGTAAGTGAATCAAGCATCAATTTTTTTCGAAGTCAATATATTTACTAACTACTGTTATTACTGCAGCACAATTTTGCTTCTTATCCCGTTTAGGTAAAATATACTTGAGCGGAAAAATACAACTTATCTACAAGACACTTCATTAGCATACTTTAATGAGAACTAACTATATAGGTTATGTTTATTACAGTTTTAACAAGTTTATAGTTAATTATTGGGTATTTATGCGCTTTCTAGACGCCTCGTCAATCTTGACTTTTTTATTACCAGTTGGTAGAATCAGGTCTATATTTTATGAGAAAACGTCTTTTATTCCGTGGAAATAACGTTTTATTCGAAAAAATTCTAAATTTTTGAAGAAGTTATTTTTCGATTTGTCTTCGTGATTTTTTCATAATTTTCTTTTTAATTTGATGTAATTTTTCGTGCTGCGAGACTATTTTGGTCTACGACCAAAATATTTCTCGAGATATCTCAGAAAAACTACGTTCGTGGCAAATCACCTATGGCGCCCAAATGCACAAGGTTAATAGGAGCTGTGACTAGCCACCAAAAACAAATTTGCACGTATACCTGCCGGAGTGACGGCCTGCACATTGTGTGAATTTAATGCACATTGTGATCTTTTTTTTAGTATATAGACAATTAGGATAAGTTAGGTTATGTTTGATTAAGTAAGTAAAAAGTTTTTTCTTGGAGCCGAAAAACTATCTTTTTAAACCAATTATATATTCAAGTTCAGCATTAAAAACAAATTAAAATGTTTAAATAATGGTTTAAAAAATGGTTGATAAATTCCAATTTTTAAAATTTTAGTTTTTTCACTGTCACATAAAAATAAAATTTTTCGATTGTTGGTAAAAATCAAGTTTTTCGCGGCTAAAATCAACCTCCTCAAGAACTGTAAATCATATTTCATCCAACAAGAAATCGCATTTTCGGAGGCGTCAAGAAAGTGCATAATTACCAATTATTGATATATGTATGACCAGAACTCATTCAACCAGAGTAAAACACGCCACACACTCACACCACCCTATAAGTTATAATTTACAGTATAAATTTTATAATATAAACAGTTTAAAAGTTTATATTATATTACAACGGTTTCAATTACAATGATCAGACAACAAAGAAATGAATTACAAAAATGTTCAGTATGAAATTCAAAAATTTATTTTAAAAGAATACTCAAATGTAAGATTAATTATTTATAAAATATTAATCAAGTGATGGACATAAATTCATAGCTCACTCAATGTAGTGAAATCTTGAGGGTGTCTTGTTCAAAGATATTCTTCACAGCTGCTCTCCTTATGTTACCAGTGGAGCTTTCTGCCTTGGTATGGAGGTTTCTCCAGCATAGGCGATAGCACTCGATACAAATGCGTGTCTAGTGTTATAGGTGCGTATATCGGCATCTCGACGTCGACTTAGAGACCTCTACAGGTATGATACTCATTATCATTTGATTAATTCAGCCTCTCCTATCGTATTTGTAACCTGTGATTATGGCTATCTTTTGAGGCATCGATTTTTACTTTCTCCCATATACGTTGGCTTAGAGAAAGTATTGTGATCGTAAAAAAAAATTTTTTTTACAAGTCGGTATAAAATTCCATTTCAGGGTCCCCTGAACCAAAATGTGGTTTTTCGAAAAATATGTTACTGTCTGTCCGTATGTGTGTATATCTGTGTGTATGTGCAGTTCGGTGGAGACCAAACGGATGAATCAATTTTTATTAAATTTAGTAGTTAGGTGTATTTAGCTAATATCTCCACATCATTTTTCACTTTTTTGAAATTTTAGTTTTTTCTTTTTAAGGGCAAAAACATACAAAAATAGAATTTTCTCAAAAACGAGTTTAACTATTTTGATTACATTTTCAGGAAAGAACGGAATTAAAATTTAAAATATTTTAGTAAAAACTGAATGTCTCTAGCTTGACTAGTTGTTTGAGTTATGGCAAAAAAAACATATTTGGGAATCAAACTGGTAATTTTCAAAGTTTTGATTGTTTAGTGTTTAATATGGGGAAAGGTTTGTACCAATTCTTTGGAACCATTTATTTATTTCTTCTTTGTTTTCAAGTCGTGAAGGAAGATGCTCGTTACCCTCTATAAAAGCTGTATTTATCTTTTTAATATACGCCAAAAGTATTTTTAGCTCAGTGTAAAAGCGTTGTTGAGGGACAAACAAGTGGAATTCCCGTATTATGAAGCCATGCATTGGAAGCGGAAATGATGTACGATAATTGGTTTTTTCTCAATTTTCTGTTCATTGTTCTCAGTTTTTCATATTGTTTGTTTTATATATATTTACTCCATATTTGTTGTAAAAAATTATAGAATAGATTATGTTCTACGTCGTAGTTGGTAGTTTCGTTGACAATGAGAATAAAGATCATGCACCTGCCCCAGTAAACCCATTCATTGGCCCAGGGATTATTCATCTCGGAAACATTTCTGGAAGAGGGTGCCTGCTTACGCCCCTCTCGTCGATTTCATTTATTCATTAATATTTTTCTTTCGGATGTGGTTATTCTGGTCCAGTTGTATGTCTTCAGCTCGTTCATGCGCACGGTAGTCCACCCCTGCCGGCACTACTAAACCACTTCTAGTTAGTACAAGTAGTGGCGTAATGCTGTATTTATCGTCGCAATTATTATTATTGAGTAGATTTTACTGTGAGACTTTTCTACAGCTCACTTATAGAATCTAGATTGAGATACGGTATAATACTATGGGGTTCTGCATCCCGTACTGCTTTATTGAGAGTTTTTAGTTTACAGAAGAGAACAATCCATAAAATGGCTGGTGTGTACATAGAAAAACTTCATGTGACGAAATTTTCAAATCATTTCAATTTTTAACTTTATCATCTCTGTATACATATGAAATCTTAATATTCTACAAGTTTAAATTGGCAAATTTTCAAACCGGCTCAAACACGCATAAATATAATACAAGATATTGTGATCAACATAGACAAATTTCCCATAGATTAGAACTAACAGATTCCTTTCCTCAAAATATGGGGCCAAAATTATTTAATAAACAGCCAATTAATATAAAATCAGAACAAAACTTTAAGATATTGGATGGAGCGTTTTACTCTGTAGAAATTCTTAATAGGTGAATAATAAGGATTAAGAATAAAGACTACATTTATTATTTTAGCCATGTATATAAATATTTGCTACTTTAATTAGAATAACTTAAATTTACAGTAACTTTAATGGTGTATATATATATATATATATATATATATATATATATATATATATATATATATATATATATTTGACCTTTGTAATACAATTGTAAAAATTGTCTACTACAAATAAATATTTTGATTTTGTACTCAGATGCTAGAGACAGAGTTATGAAGATTCCAGGACAGGTCCTAAACGGTAACCGCTCAATGGTTGCTATCACCATGGGTACTGTAGAAGTCTGGAGTGTCCTTGTTGGGAGTTGTAGTAAACCGTACTGAGGTTCACTGATTAAGGATACTTTAATCAGTGAACCTCAGTAAGTAAAAATACTACATTTCAAGAAACAAAAAACATGTCGAATTTTTAAAAAAATCTTCCCTGTAGTTTAAATTTTTTAATTTTTTATTCTTGCCACTTCAATTAATTTATTGGCCATTTAGATGTTTGTTAGTCCATGATTACCAAAACATCTGAAATTGTTTTTCTCAATGCTCTTTGGAAATTCGTCAGAAAATTGTAGAATGACCTTTTTAACATTTAAATTCGTTGAAATATACTTTTTATTTTGTTTATTTTTATGTTTTTTATTTATTTATTTTTTTTTATTTATTCATAAGACGCCGATTATCAAGATATGGGCGAATATGGATTTCGAATGAGTGTGATGAGTGTAGATGAACGAATGTAGTCATAGTTACAAACTAAGGCCGACTATTCCTTAGAAAGTGTCATTAATTAATAGCCCAATGACAAATGAACAGCCGGTGATTATCAGCTGATCCTTCTCAAAATGTATTGACTCTGATTGGGATCGAACTGAGAACCTTTAGCACATGAAGCTGTTACTTGTTACTAATTATGTAAAACATGATACTACCCGTCGACACCCAAAATATATATTTTTACAGAACGTGTAAAAGGAAATGTAAATTTTTGTCAAAACCTCCATTAATTGTTCGAAAACGTTCAAAAACTAAAGCTGTATTAAGAAAGTCACGTTGCTGACACAATAAATATCACATCCTAAGTCTATCCTAAATTATGTTTTTTTAAACATATTTTAACTAAATATTATTTGCCTTAATGGTTAATTTTATGCAAATATGCGATAATAAAGCTGGTCATAATGCTATTTCCCTTCGATTCCCTCATGAGTATCATTATGATGTTTGGTTCATCTAAAGGTTCATTAGAGGTAATTTCCACCTTTTCCCATAGCAATTTCTAAAAATCTCACGAACTAACCGTGTGCTGTTAATTCATTAAGTTAATGTCATCATGGCACTTCTGGTGTGGTGAAGAATAGAGAAAGGCATTCTTGGGAACTGCCATGTTGTTCTCTGCGGGTGGCTTGGTCTGTGTTGGAGTAGTTACACACCTCGCGAGAGTAGTTAGCGTCTTATTTCCGCAGATAAGAGTATGAATTAATTTATAAAAAACGTGTAAACTTTAAGTAAGTTTTAACAAACAGTTCAGGATTTGTGTTGGTTACTTCAAAAGATATTGAAATCAAACCATTATTTACATAATTGTAGTATTTTGCTGTATTAAGGGTGTTCGAGATTATTTTATTAAATGTCTTAGTCTTCTTATATAAGTAACTAGCTGAACCCGGCGGACGTTGTCTCGCCTTTAATTTTTCATTGACATACCAAAATAAAGCAAAAAAAGAGTTATAGAAAACACCATTATTTATGAAACGAGTGCAAGAGGGTAAACAATATGTTTGGTCTTCTTATTTGGTGTATAAATGTAAAGGTTTTTTGTAGTGTGTGCTACACTCTCAAGGTGAAATGTAGAACTACAATAAATCAAAACATATACAGTACTGTTGTTGTGAGAACTTCAATCTGCTTATGGCATGTGAAACTACATTAAACCACACAGTTATATGTTTTTTGTAAACAATTCAGATTCTCCATTTGAATAACATGGGATCTTTAGGAGCCCGTGGGGCTAAACCCTGTGGACGGATCTGCATCAAACTTCACAGAAACCATCTCGGGAGTATACAGGACAACATCCTAAAGTTTCATGGTGATCGGTTG
Organism: Stictocephala bisonia; assembly: GCA_035578905.1. Classification (NCBI taxonomy): domain Eukaryota; kingdom Metazoa; phylum Arthropoda; class Insecta; order Hemiptera; family Membracidae; genus Stictocephala; species Stictocephala bisonia. Next base: position 990,546 of record JAQJVL010000319.1, read on the forward strand.
GATGGTTTGGCAGCGCATAAACTTCAAACATATATATATACAAACATCCTCTTTTATAAATATAGATAAATGCGTTGTGAGAAAAATTAAAAAAATCTGTACAGAGATATGGCTACTAATGGCAAATTTGATCGTTCTAGGTACATAGCTCAACCCTAAAATCGACCCTCTGACCTAGCTTTCAGAAGACGAACCTGTGAGGTATTTTTAGGTTTAGTATGAAAACGACACACAGCAAAAGACAACTTCCGTGTGATCCTCAATCTCATCATTCTGGAATCACTGATGACATTTTTATTACATAATCGGTTTTAATTATCAACTTAGACACTCATTTTTCCAAAAAGTGGTCTCACAGACGAATGTTTATGATTAGTGAAATGTTTAGTTGCTTCAAAAATAATGTATAGAATTTGTGAAACATCTCAGATTCTATATATAAATTAGCTTTTTATTTAAATAATAAGAGGAAGATTCAGAAATAGTACGACTGATTTTATTATTTAATAATTTTATTAATTTATTCAGTTTTTTCCCAAATGCCTCAAATTCAAAAGATGTTCAGAAAATCGACTATATCTTTAAATAAACGTAAATTTGATTATTTATATCAAGCTCCAAAGTTTGTTATATTTATTTTAATAACAGTGGCATAGTTATATTTAATAATATTTATATACCTTTTTATTTGTATTTTCATTTGTAGTCTGTCAGACGAAAGTTTATGATTATTGTTACATGCCAGACAGTTTATGATTCTAGTGGAAACTGTGCGATATATTTTAGTAAAATGTTGAGAATATAGTGGACTACAAAATATTTTTCTCAGTCAACAAACGTTGTCAAGGGACAAAGTTCAAAACCCCTCAAGGAACTTTAAAGTAGATTTAAAATCAAATTTAAACTTAAAATTTAACATTGCTTTTATAAATCCGATATGGTGACTACCTCTGCAGACTCTTGGGGAGTAACTTTATTATAGTCTTATACATATTTATATCACGTGTTCTGGAGAGATTTGTATAACATCTCCACACCATCCACACTAGCTGGTCACGCTCAGCCGGCCACACAGTGTTTTAGTGGCTAGCACTCCAAGGTCTACATAGAAACGTATGTTACTCTCCATTGTTTACTCTTGTAATTTACAGTATTCTCAAGTTGAAAAAAATACAATTTTTACTATTTTATATTTGTAATTTTTACAAGTTTCTTAAAATATTAAGTCTAGTTAATTATTAAATTAAATCAAATATTAATACAAATCTTTAATTGAAAATATCAAATTTTATTTTTAAATATCACCATTTTATCTAGTGTTTATTTTAGCAATAAATGAATTCGGCATAAAATTTAAGAGTAAATATCTAAGATCATTCCTCATCAACAACAAAAAACAAAAAAAAAGTAAATACAAAAAAATTTATTTTAAAGGAACTGTTATTTGCTATAATAGTATTCTGATACAACTAAAACTATCTTTACTAAAAAAATTGTCTATACAGAATAAAAACAGAAAAAATAACGGTAATAAAAAAGAAAAGGCAAAACGAATATGACAAATAAAACACTACGTATGTGGCAAAATCGAAAACTGTCAAGTAAATACACGTATAAGGGTGTTCAAAAAGTCCGAGGACGGTTGATTATTGTTTAGACCGTTACAGATAAAGGTAGAACACTTCATATATTGCTGCTGGACACTAAAAGCTATTTTACCATGTATTCAGTGATCCACTTCCTTCGTAGGGGGACAGCCCACTAGGAGTCGGAAGGGGGACGGCCCACTAGGAGTCGGAAGAAAAGCATGAATACCATTTTAAAGCTCTTAGCTAGTAAAAAATCATACCGCAAATTAGATCTCAATAGGTTAATCCTAAACAAAATGGCGACACTCGAAAGTTTCAATAATGATCTTAAGTGCAAGTTTAAGAATGGCTTAATTTTTTTGTAACCATATCGGATGAAGCTACAAAACCTCACACATGATTACTTTACACAAACACCTACTTTAAGTTGTATTGAGTGTCCTGTTATTCTTCTATGGGAACGATCCATGAGGAAGGTTTTAGTGTAAGCATGGGTTGATGTGCACATCATTTTAAAGGGCTGGTCAAGCATAGAAGAATGCCGCAAACCGTACTTCAAAAGCTTTATCTGTCACAAAATGGTGGTGGTTCAAAATCTTGCACATATGATCAGTATTGAAACTTTCGAGCGCCACCATTTTGTTTAGAATTAACCTTTTCAGGCCTAATTTGCGGTATGATGTTCTACTAGCTAAGACCTTTATAATTGTATGTATCTCGACCTATGCTTACATTTAAGATTTTCTTCCGACTCTTAATGGGCCGTCCCCCTACGAAGGTAGTGGATCCACTGAGTACATGGTAAAATAGCTTTTTATGTCCAGCAGCAATGTGCAAAGTATTGCACCTTTATCTGTAACGGTCTAAACAATATTCAACCGTCCTCGAATTTTTTGAACACTCTGTATATAGGGCACTATATAAATTTACGAATTGATTTAAAAACATATAGTTGAATTACGAAGAAATCCTCTGAAAACAAAAGATTTGTAGATTTAAATTGGTATATTGTCTATTCTTATCCCAAACACATAATCCATTGTGACCGGCTTCAAAATTCTCATCGGTCCTCCAGCCTTTGGGTGAAAGTACTTAGAGAAAATGGGTAGATCAGCGGGATTTGAATACTTAAGTATCTTGCTGGCCCATCCAGACAATAAAGTGGAGAACAGTTAGAACTTTGCCTCAGTCCTAAATAGAGCTCTCCTTTAGTACTCGATTGAGTACAAGCTCTTGAGATAGGGAATCGTTTAATAACGGCTCTGGCAAACTTCTGACAGTTCCCATTTAGAAAGTAGTTTTCGTTTTGTGAACGAGTTCGTACTGAATCTCGAGCGTTATAATCATGAGTACCTGGAGCAATTAATTAAGAAAACTGTGATGTTAGAAATTCTGTCATATCTGGTATGTAAAGACAGGACAGTTTTATTGACATACAGAGAAGAAAGAAACAGAGGTCGCATCCAATAGTGAATACTTGTCTAGTACAGGGCGTTTCTTTTGAAAAGCAACCCTATTTACAAGTACAGAAAATCACTTAAGATAATTATAAGTTCATTGGTTGCTAGCCCTGGTTCTTCTTTTTCCTTGGCTATCAGCTGATTTACATTGTTGCATTGTTGTTCACTTTATCTGGGTTTCGCGCAATGTCATTAAGTTGATGTTAGAAACATGGTTTTGAGCAAAGACCAGAGAGTGTTTATCGTGGAGGAATATTTTAAAACTAAATCGTTTGTTTTATGTCAAGATGCTTTCGAACAGTATTATGAACCCATTTAATTATCTATATGTATTGTTAATTGTAAGTGCAGTATTTAAATTCAACCCATTTTAAATAATAGGCTACGTTTTAAAAGAAACACCCTGTAGTTAATTCTCCGATTTGTTATGTAATTATAGCACACACAAATTTTATTTGTAGTTTTTAAATAATCTGGACTGAAATCTTGGAAGTTTGAAACCTTATGAAATGGCTTAAACACTCGCCTACACCACAGCGTAACGCTGTGGGAAACGTAGGGCTGAATGAAGACAATACGAAGTCTGGTGTATTTACATCTGGTACTACTTTTAGGTACTAAAGGCGTAAATTTAATTTTTTGTGCACACAACATTCACTTAGTTATCAGTTCTTGTCAAAGTAAATCTCTAAGTATATGTATGTCAACTTCTGTTAACACGCAATCATTAATTTGAGAGAACTGTACATTACATGTTTTTGACGCTGAACAAGTTTGATTCTGTGTACGTAAGGTGTTCTTGGAGATAGTTTTAAAATCAGTTATTGCACGGAAAACTAGAGTCACCTATGTTTTGGAACATGGCTATAACAATGGCGGTAAATAAGAAGTATATTTTACGTGTCCTCTGTAAATGTTAAGCAGAGTGTGCTGTTACAGTCAGGGAAACTGCGGGATGCTGGTGAGACTCTCGTAGGGTCACTGAGGTGGAACACTATCCTCTCTCCTCATCTAGTGACTAACGAGTCTGACTAGGCGTGTAAATTATATTACACTGTCAGTTCTCTATAAAACACATGTATCTTGGGAGAAAGTAAACAAAATGCTATGATGATAAAGAAACCTCACTCATTGGATATTTTATAATTTGTAAAAATAAAACTGACATTATTCAATACAACTTTATAAACTATGATTTAGTATACAACGATACAAATAACTTTTACTATTCAAAGAACAAATTAAAACACATATTACAGATAAAATGAAAAATGAAGATGAATCAGCAAATACGAAATTAAATGCAATGGCTGAGAAAAAAAACATTGGTCAAACTAAACGAAATTTGGAAACGAGATTAAACAAGCAAACAGGACATTTCAAAAATAGCCGTCCTAAGCGAATGCCAAACATTATCTAGAACTTAAACACTCTTGTTATAGTAACAATTATTAGAAGAAGTAATAAAACCAAATTATCACGATGCATATGAAACGTACTAAATAAACAAACATAAACATTATTTTGGGATTCCATATATCTCCTTTCTTTAATTAATTTCTATTTAATAGTATATAATTTATTTTATACTGTTAGTTTGATCAAGCAGAGTTACCACGTCAAGTAGTGACACTCTAAGGTTGACATTACGTGTCAATAGGCGTGTCGTAATAATGTAACACGTGCGGCTTGTCAAGGAGTGACAAGCAAGCGGCGTTGTCACGTCATGTAGTGAAACTCTAACGTTGACATTACGTGTCAATAAGCGTGTTGTAATAATGTAACAAGTGCGGCTTGTCAAGGAGTGACAAGCAAGCGGCGTTGCCACGTCATGTAGTGACACTCTAACGTTGACATTACGTGTCAATAGGCGTGTCGTAATAATGTAACACGTGCGGCTTGTCAAGGAGTGACAATCAAGCGGCGTTGTCACGTCATCTAGTGACACTCTAACGTTGGCATTACGTGTCAATAAGCGTGTCATAGTAATTTAATACGTGCGGCTTGTCAAGGAGTGACAATCAAGCGGCGTTGTCACGTCATGTAGTGACACTCTAACGTTGACATTACGTGTCAATAAGCGTGTCATAGTAATGTAACACGTGCGGCTTGTCAAGGAGTGACAAGCAAGCGGCGTTGTCACGTCATGTAGTGAAACTCTAACGTTGACATTACGTGTCAATAAGCGTGTCATAGTAATGTAACACGTGCGGCTTGTCAAGGAGTGACAATCAAGCGGCGTTGTCACGTCATCTAGTGACACTCTAACGTTGACATTACGTGTCAATAAGCGTGTCATATTAATGTAAAACGTGCGGCTTGTCAAGGAGTGACAATCAAGCGGCGTTGTCACGTCATCTAGTGACACTCTAACGTTGACATTACGTGTCAATAAGCGTGTCATATTAATGTAAAACGTGCGGCTTGTCAAGGAGTGACAATCAAGCGGCGTTGTTACGTCATGTAGTGAAACTCTAACGTTGGCATTACGTGTCAATAAGCGTGTCATAGTAATGTAACACGTGCGGCTTGTCAAGGAGTGACAAGCAAACGGCGTTGTCACGTCATCTAGTGACACTCTAACGTTGACATTATGTGTATATATTTCCATGGTATTGTAAGTAGTATTACAGTATAGACAACTTATTTATTATTTTATTTAATAATAATATGAAATGTACGTACTGTGTAACTAAGGTTAGTTAAGCCTAGATTAACTGTAAGACTAATACTTTAATATCGTTATGAAACATACTATAGAAATGGATGGTTAGCCTAAACCATTTCAAACCACAATAAGAAAACCAACGTTCTGAAAGAGAAGAACAAATCAATTGAAACCGCTATTGTTTTATAATTTCTCACATTTCATTTCTTTTTAAATAGAGATTACTTCCATGTTTGTTTTTGCAATCTGTAGATAATGTGCAAAAATATCAACTTTCTCATACTATACAATACTGTGAAATTATATTGTGCAAGGTTGGATCACAAAAGTCTTCTATTGTCAATACAAAACAAATAAAAGTGTTTTAATTTTTTGCAAATACTTAAAATGCTTTGTCTTTCCCATAAGATCTTAGGCTATTTTAGTATAGTTGTGATTTTTAATTTACGGAAAACAGCTTCTATAGTCAGAATCATATTCTTAACAATGGAAAAGAACTGCTGGGATATTTATTTTAGATTCTATAATAGCCTGTATCTTTCATGCCCACACCTATGTATTGCTATAGCAATTCGCTGTCGTCATGATTTTTTGCAGATTTATTCTTACAATCGCAGTCAACATTCTTTAACAAGTCTGCAAATTAAACAACTGTTCCGAATTAAGACTTCCTAGATAAGTTAGGTGGGTCGGGCAGAGGCGCGGCCAAGTAGGAGAAAGTTAGTTCTGCGGACTTCCTGCACTATCGATATCATAATCACGCGTCAGTTGTCAATCGAAATGGAAGTCGGTGAGCCCTGTGGTTTTGTGCAATTGTCACTTTCCATTCTTCACAATTTACCCCTGGGCCTACCTTTGTTAGCATCGAGCAAGTTTAATGTGGGCACTGCTTGTTCCCAGTAGACTGATGGCTCTTCCCATTCTAGTGGGTGAGCCCTGTGGTTGTGTGCAACTGTCACTTTCCATTCTTCACAATTTACCCCTGGGCCTACCTTTGTTAGCATCGAGCAAGTTTAATGTGGGCACTGCTTGTTCCCAGTAGACTGATGGCTCTTCCCATTCTAGTGGGCGAGCCCTGTGGTTGTGTGCAACTGTCACTTTCCATTCTTCACAATTAATTGTCCCTTGGGCCTACCTTTGTTAGCATGATCGCCCACAGCTAGGGATGGCAACGATATATCGAAACATAGGAAATATCGATAAACATGGTTTCGTTATATCGATATATTAGTATCGATATTTCCTTTAGATAATATTGGTCATATCGATATTTTGGCCAGATATATACTCGTAGTATCACTAAGTATTGACGTTATTCTCTCCCCTCAAAATCGTTACAATTCGAAAAAACCTTTTAAATTGTCTTTTATGCGTACTAAACATGCATTGAAATAATAAAGTAACTTTATTTAGTTTTTTTTTTTTTTTACGTGAGGTTAACATACTAAAATGTAGTTTATTGTAGAACAGTGGGTGGAACGGGTAAATGAAGTGTGTGAGTTGGCAACGCTGACTCTAAGATTAGTTTGTTTAATTTTTTGTGTTTATAAGAAGCCTAATGGGATTTTTAAATGTGAATTACAAAAATAACAATGTTATTACATTATTGTTTTATAAATAACAGAACAATTAATATTATTTTTAATATTGTTAATTCAACCCCATAGGCCACAACTCGTTTTGTGCAGATAACTGTATATAATTTTTATATTCGGTAGGCTATTCTAAACAGTGACAGTAAAACATGAGTTTATTTTTGGTCATTGCATAAGAGTTAGTGCATAATTTTAGACAGTTAAATCATTTACAATTCGATGTATCGGTTTCCCGATATATTGATACTTTGATTTCGATACTCTCGTTAGATCCATGTTTGGTTTGTGATGTATCGATAATTCGATATATAGATATGTTGAAAATTGTTGCCATCCCTACTCCCAGCAGACTGATGGCTCTTCCCATTTATGTTTTATTTTTCATCCTATCATTTTGGAAAGCTTTTTTCTTTAGGAATTGCTTATCTATTCACTCTGTCCATTCTCCATAGACTATTGAACTGTGCGTGAACGTATTCAGACAAATGGGGAAAACCCGTAGAGTACAAGGTAGATATTACCAATAAAATTTCAACTTTCATTCAAGGCCAGGATACGCCAGTGTTTATCCCCATCTCAAGTTCAAAGTCCTGAGGCCTTAGGCCACTCAGTCACTAGGGCATTCAAAAATATTTTGTTTGATGAAAACATTTTTAAGTAAATTACCTTACTTCCTGGCCTTACTAACCACATTCCGAGCCAATGTTGAGTTTTATCCGATTGTCCGTTATCTTTATGAACATCTACAAAATATCATTTTCTCGATGTTATTTTCCCCAAATTTTTCCAAATGGTTTTTTAAATTTAAACGATTATATTTTTTTTTCATTAATCAAACCACTGACAACTAGGCAAAGGTGAACTTGAACTTCATAAAACGATTCAAAATTTTACATCGCTAAGGTTAATCGAAATGAGTCTGTACGTAAAAAAGATTTATTATTTTTAATTAACAAAGCTTGACACCAACCAAAATGCCACTTTCTTGCAGCCGCCGTAAACGCTTCAGTGACAATTATAAATAAGGTGAAACTTGATATATTTTCAATTATTAACTAATTCGTTTATCCTTCAGAATGAATAAGGGAAGAGACTGACAATGGTACTGGCCCTGTCGTCTGCACAGAGAACTGCAGAACTAAACTACTCGCCACTCAACGCTTTTATAACTTCTATCGGCGCAGAAATTACAGTCTGTATACGGTAGGGTGGCGCACGGACCCACCAGCTACCTGTGTCGGTCCTTTCCTCCCCCCGGCGCTCGCGGCTGTTTCCTTAATGAGTCACCAACTAGCCCCTCTAATAGAATTATTAACTTTTTTACTTTCTCATAATATATCAATTTTAATAGAACATTTGTAAAGTACTAACAAAACTAAGAAAAGTGATATAAAACACGATGTGCTTTGATTATAAGTAATGGTCGAAAGTTATTTTTTAGCCGGAATACTGTATGATTTGTTAAATGTTTTACATTTCTCATACAACGTTATCATGATACGATATTATTTTAAGAGTACTTTGAAATATAGTACAGTACTCTTGCCTTCTCCCATAGTCGTGCAGTGTGCAGATATGGGACATGGGACAACAAGACTGGTTAGGACATTGAACTTGTTGATGACTAACCGTAGTCTAATATGTGCGCTAATATTTTTCCGCGAAGGGGTTGGTGATTCACCACTCTTAGCAGTAATGGTTGTCCAGGGTGCCAGGGTAGTTTTCAGTTAGATGTGGATACTTCCCGGGATAACTTGTAACGAATACATTACACATAGTTGGTTTATTTATTATTTTTTTAATTGTTTAAATAGTTTAATTTTTTCCAAGTGATATTTTTTTGTTTAGTGAATGTTTTAATTTTTTGTGCACGATTATGCCGCCATCAAGTGAAAAACGTGGGTTTACTTATAACTCTCAAGCCAGAACTATAATTGCATCGGTGTTACATTACTTTGAGCGGGAACGTGACAACAAAGGTCCATTATTAGATGTGAAAAAAGTATCTGAAAGAGTGGTCGCCGCATGTAACATTTCACGAAGAACATTGGTGCGGATCAAGTCGCAACTAAAACAAGCAGTGGAAAATGAAGGAAACTCTAGTGTCAACCCTCAAAGTTTTGAAGAAACGGATCAATCACCAATACCTGAATCAGCTGTAAGTAATAAATCCAGGCAAAATACTCCTAGACCTACCATCCCTAAGCTTACTACCCCAAGAAGAAGAAAACCATACAAGTCAATAGTTACACAGCTAGACGATTTTGAGAAAACTGCAATTAGAAACCACGTTTATAGCTACTACAGACGCCGAGAAGTCCCTACCCTCCGAAAGTTAAAAGTAAGTTTACGAACAGCGGGTTTGTTTGATGGTTGTATACGAACACTGGCAAAAATTTTGAAAACTATCGGATTTAAATGGAAAAAGTTAGACAATAGAAAAGTTCTCATTGAGAAACCCTCGGTTGCTCTTGCTAGGTGCCGATATTTGCGAAAAATTCGGGAAATTGACTATAAAAAAGTTATTTTTCTGGATGAAACATGGATCAACGCCAACACTTCGAAAGACTCAGGATGGACAAATGACAGTGTAAAGTGTTCTGTAAATGCCCCTATAGGAAAAGGAAAACGTTTAATAATTTGCCATGCAGGAGGCTTTAACGGCTGGATCAAGTCGCCACCTCTGATATTCCAGTCAAAAAAAACGGTCGAATATCACGAGGAAATGAATTCCGAAGTCTTTGAGGGTTGGTTTTTTGAGGTTCTCCTGAAGTCTATTCCAGCTGGTTTGACAATAGTAATGGACAACGCACCTTACCACTCTCAAGTAGCCAACAAAGCGCCAACATCTGGCTCACGAAAGTGTGAAATGGAGGAATGGCTGAAAACTCGCGGCATTTCATATTCACCAGACATGCGGAAGCCAAAACTATACAGTCTTGTAAAGCTGCATAAGGAACAAAGAAAATCTTACGTAATAGATAAAGAAGCCTGTAAGCGTGGGTTTAAAGTAATCAGACTGCCACCGTACCACTGTAATTACAATCCAATTGAGCTGGTTTGGTCAACTTTGAAGCGGTATGTAGCAGCAAGGAATACTACATTTAAATTGAACGATGTTCAGGATTTGTTTATGGAAGCTGTAAACTCCTTCACCTCAGAAGATTGGCGCAAATGCGTTGAACACGTCAAGAAAGAAGTCGAGGCAGACTGGACAAACGAAGGACTTGATGACGTCAGTGTCCAAGAACTAGTCATTAATCTGGCCCCTGGTGAATCGGATGACAGTGACTGGGATACCAGCGATGACGATGACGATCTGGGAGTGTCACCTGTAGAGTAATCAGGTAAAATAAAAAATAAAATCTATTTACCTAGAAAATTTTATTGGACGTAATATATCTGATTACAAAAAGGGTATAAAAATATGATAATAGTATACAGTAAAACAAAATAATTATCTTCAAATTTACAGAGACTTTAAACGGTTTTTTTTAATATAAGTAGAGTATAATAAGATATTACTACTTCTTTATTAGTCATGACAATAAGGTTGCGATGATTGATGAATAGCGGGTACTGTAACATTTCAATGTATGCTTTAAAACATTTTAATGTCATTAGAACTAGTAATAAAATATAACGAATGGTAAAAAATTAACTGCAATCTTAAAATATTGTATATTGGTTTTAGCGCGATTTTGTTTTATTTCAGTGTCACACGGAAACAACATGGAAGATAAATGGAAAATGCTCAACTTCTGGACACTAAATACTTTGGCTTGAAGAAGATTACTGGGAGTAATATAAAATAATGTTGATTTATTAATCAAATAAACTGTAAAGTATGTAGTGTTGCCTATTTAATGATATTTTGGCTGATTAAATAGTATGCGATAACATAGTTTTAAATTATTCTACCTTTTTTCAAAGAACTCTTAAAATAATATTGTATCAAGATTAGGGAATTATGAGAAATATAAAACATTTAACAAATCATACAGTATTCCGGCTAAAAAATAACTTTCGACCATTTCGTTATTTATAATCAAAGCACATCGTGTTTTATATCACTTTTCTTAGTTTTGTTAGTACTTTACAAATATTCTATTAAAATTGAGATATTATGAGAAAGTAAAAAAAGTTAATAATTCTATTAGAGGGGCTAGTTGGTGACTCATTATGGAAACAGCCGCGAGCGCCGGGGGGAGGAAAGGACCGACACAGGTAGCTGGCGGGTCCGTGCGCCACCCTACCGTATACAGACTGTATGTGCACCTGATTTTGAAGGTTGTTTTCTAAGTAAATAATAGACCTAGGAAAAGTCTAGTCATACTATTGTTTTCCTCGTTTAATTTTACTTAATGACATAAGCGTTTTAAATATGCATTTTAATAATTTTTATCCTAACTATAACAAAACAAGTACCAGAATTTTAACATGTTTTCACTGTACATACAATTTACACCACTATTACTGAAAAACTCATTCGTTTATCCCATTTTTATTTTTATTTTTGGTCAATAGGAATATTTTCTATAAGTTTTACAAATTTCAGAAATTGAACTGAGAGAGAGAGAGGGGGGAGAGAGAGAGGGAGAGAGAGGGGGAGGGAAAGAGAGGGAGAGAGAGAGGGAGAGAGAGGGAGAGAGAGGGAGAGAGAGGGGGGAGGGAGGGGGAGGGAGAGATGGAGAGATGGAGGGATGGAGAGATGGAGAGATGGAGAGATGGAGAGATGGAGAGATGGAGAGATGGAGAGATGGAGAGATGGAGAGAGAGAGCGAGAGAGAGAGAGAGAGAGAGAGAGAGAGAGAGAGAGAGCGACGAGAGAGAGAGAGAGAGAGAGAGAGAGAGAGAGAGAGAGAGAGAGAGAGAGAGAGAGAGAGAGAGAGAGAGAGAGAGAGAGAGAGAGAGAGAGAGAGAGAGAGAGAGAGAGAGAGAGAGAGAGAGAGAGAGAGAGAGAGAGAGAGAGAGAGAGAGAGAGAGAGAGAGAGAGAGAGAGAGAGAGAGAGAGAGAGAGAGAGAGAGAGAGAGAGAGAGAGAGAGAGAGAGAGAGAGAGAGAGAGAGAGAGAGAGAGAGAGAGAGAGAGAGAGAGAGAGAGAGAGAGAGAGAGAGAGAGAGAGAGAGAGAGAGAGAGAGAGAGAGAGAGAGAGAGAGAGAGAGAGAGAGAGAGAGAGAGAGAGAGAGAGAGAGAGAGAGAGAGAGAGAGAGAGAGAGAGAGAGAGAGAGAGAGAGAGAGAGAGAGAGAGAGAGAGAGAGAGAGAGAGAGAGAGAGAGAGAGAGAGAGAGAGAGAGAGAGAGAGAGAGAGAGAGAGAGAGAGAGAGAGAGAGAGAGAGAGAGAGAGAGAGAGAGAGAGAGAGAGAGAGAGAGAGAGAGAGAGAGAGAGAGAGAGAGAGAGAGAGAGAGAGAGAGAGAGAGAGAGAGAGAGAGAGAGAGAGAGAGAGAGAGAGAGAGAGAGAGAGAGAGAGAGAGAGAGAGAGAGAGAGAGAGAGAGAGAGAGAGAGAGAGAGAGAGAGAGAGAGAGAGAGAGAGAGAGAGAGAGAGAGAGAGAGAGAGAGAGAGAGAGAGAGAGAGAGAGAGAGAGAGAGAGAGAGAGAGAGAGAGAGAGAGAGAGAGAGAGAGAGAGAGAGAGAGAGATCTAAGCAATACCCTGAAACATTGTTTCCTTGGCTTCTAGAGCTTCTAAAATTGATTACTTGGTCTTTTTGTAATTCTTATGACATGTATAGCTAAGATGCGTTACTTTCCTATGTGTAAATAAATTAAGTGATTTTATATTGATTTTAATTTATGCAAATAAACTTATTTTAAATTGATTTTAAATCACTGCATATACTTACGGATATAAAATTAAGGCATCGTAACTGTACAGTGTACAAGTCATAAGAATTACAACAAGACCAAGTCATCAATTGTGCGACCTCTAGAAGCCAAGAAAACAATGTTTAAGGGAATTGCTTGGAACTGTTTTTCCTCGAAAAGTTAAATTGCTGAAAATGTTTATAATTAAAGAAAATATTGCTATCAACCATGTAATATAATATAAATGCGATAAATTAACGGATTTTTGATTAATAATAATAAAACTTTATTGACATCATTTGGTGTATAAAATTGTATTGAATATAAAAAAAATATATAACAATATAAAATATATTCGTGTGCAACAAATTATAGTGCTGCAGGATTTTTCTACATTAGTTCAAATAATTATTCAATTTTATATTAATAATTTTCCGTTAAAACATTTTAATCTTGATTTTAAATTTTAATAGTATAATAGTATAAATATTATCTAGAAGCTGACAAAGAGTTGTATAATTTTATATTTATATAGATGAAATTCTTCTGTTATTCCTGCTATTATTTCATTTCCAGTTTATTATACAGTAATTTCTGGTGTCATAGGAATGCAGATTTCAGTTTTTTTTTTATTAATATTGAATATTTTTTTTATATTCAGAAGTAACTTGTAAACTATAAGGGATGGAAGGGACAAAATATTTAATTTTATAAAAAATGGCTTACAATGAGTAGTCTGCGTTACTCCACAGATTAATCGTCATGTTTTTTTAAAGTAAATAATGTTCTAAGATTAGCCCCATAAATGTGTACCATAGCTTATGGTCGACTATGAATGTAGACATAGTAAGCTAGAACCAGAACATCATCAGTGACATTGTTCTTTAGTCCCTTTAAACAATAAATTCCTTTATTAACTTTGTATAATATTGTTAGTAAAGCGGTGTAAATATGATGTACAGTGAAAACTATTTAAAATTCCGGTACTTGTTTTGTTCTAACTAGGATACAAATTATTAAAACTTATAATACAATTTTAAAATGCATATTTCATAACGTAAAATTAAACGAGGAAAATAATTGTATGATTAGACTGTTCGTAGTTCTGCGCCGACAGTAGTCGCCCAATTAGCGCATCTTTTAATGTGACCTCTGTTTAATATTTCTCTGTGCACCCTGACACATTGTAAAATTATGTATATATCTTTAGATAACTGTGAAACCTGTTTGAAATTCCAGCACACCTGACCATTGCACCACATACTCCAACGTATGAGCAAACAAATGGATTACTTGAGCGAAAAGCATATTATGGAACTCTTAGAGCAGTAGGCTAAACTGAACCAGAGTGGTCATGAAGCACTCTGTAAAAAATCGCAAGTCATTCACAGCTCGACGAACTAATAAGATTGATAAATTTAGGTCTGCACGCGGTTCCACTTCACCTAGCTCTGGAAACTTCCACACCATCCATTCGAGAAATTTCATCTGAACGGCCTTGACGGCTACACCTATGTACATCCGATCACTATTCCAAATAAGAGCGGCACATTCATTCTGCCCAAATACATTGTCTATGTATAGTTAATGTTAACATCGATCCAGAAATAAAATTGTTAAAACAAAACCAAAATCACGGTAGCATTAAAAATCTCTTAGTTAAAGTACTTGCACTGGGTGGAAAATACATGGAAACGCTTTCACAACTTTTGTATAGCTAAAGTTATAAAAGTGAAATTTTGTACATGATCGTGGTTTCAAAGAACATAATTTTTTACCCACTGGCGACATTTCAACTTTTCAGGGAGACGGCCCACAAGGAGTTGAAAGAAAATCTTCAATATAAGCCAAGGACGAGTTTAGTATCAAATGAAAGGTATATTCAATAGAATTGAATTGTGGAAAACTGGTCTTCGAAAGGTTTATCCTTTCCAGAGTTTCGGTCATTTGAATTTCAAGGTTACTAATTTGAACAATATTATTTCTCCGTTATTTAACTATTTCAAGTAAATTATTCTGATCAAAAATTATACTTTATGGAACACAATTACTAACAAATTAAACTATCAAATTATCTATGGAAAAAATAAAGTGGTTGTAAAAGCGTTTCCATACTTTTTTCCGCCCCGTATATTTACAGAATATACAAAATTGCAAGTGAGTTACAAGAGTAATTTAATTTTTGACTCCCTTGATTCTAGACTTGGGTTTATTCAATTTATTTATTTTATAGAGTAATTTATTTATTTTTGGAGTGAGTTTGGACCATATATAACGGAAAAATTAATATAATTAAATCAGACTGATACGTCGCTCAAAACAAATTTAAGAGCGTATTTAAGTACCATATAGTACAAATTATTATTGATTTCGTTAACAAATTTGAATTTCTCGATAGAGTATAATACTAGTGCGTTAATCGAAATTCACTAACATTGTTTATGTAATCCGGTATGACCTTAACATGTAAATGTACTTAACTTGGTGGTTAGAGTGGAAGAGAGGGCTCTATAGTCCTAACTTTGCCACTACAGTAAAGGCTTTTTCATTTCATTCATTTGTTAATTCTTTACTCAAAGAAATTAAGGTGATTGTAGTTTATCAGTAAAACTCAAAATAATGAAATAATACTCATGCGTCATGTTTATGAGCGGTATGAACATTAATGACAAGTTAATAATTATTGTTCATTACTAAGACGCCGATCGTAGAGATATGGGCGAACATGAGGGGTGAATGAGTGTAGATGAACAAGTGTAGACATTCAGTTCGACTTAGCTCAGAAAGGACTATTTATTAATAGCCCAATATCCAGGGCAACTATGGGACCTACAGCTTTATGTGGAATCCGAACCACGCAGGGTCTGATTTTCAGCTAACTGGAAAGTCTGACATTCATTTCTCTTCCCTACACAGCATCTTAACGCTGTTTACCACCCAACATGGACTGGGATGTCCATGTTGCAGGGTTCCATGTACAATAGATGGACTTCTCTAGTAGTGTCCACGTCGATGGCAACTATTGAGCGGCCGAGGATGGAACCTATCGCCTACAATCTCCCAAACACTTTGTCCCTAAGTACTTGGGCTACAGCACTGCGCCACCAGTGCTGACCATATATTTGATAGTGAATTATACTTATTTAGAACGCTCGTATTAAAAATATAAAATTTGTAATCTTCTAAAATCTCGTACTTTCTCCATAAAAACGAAATGGAGAGAAAGTGAAACCGATTCTTGGCACAATCAACTTGTCAGCAATAACATTTCGGTTATGACAGAAAAAGATACTTTGCCCTGGACAAGTTTTTCACAACGAGTGCAGTTTCCTGCATCACGGAACTTACAGTCGTGACCCGTCTTATGAGAGTTGTCCGTTGTTGAAGAGTCCTTGCAGATAACTCGCTCTTGATGCAGTATTTACTGAGATGTTTCTTTCAGTACAAGAGCTTTTCAAGTACCACAGTTCTTTTCCATCAAGTACTTTGTGAATGACCGTTGGTGACTAAGATAGATGATGAGTTTTTTACATCACGTGTTCCTTTTATTGAGACGAACCTAAGGAGAGTTCTAATCATGACTAACGATTGAATAAATTTTCTTATTATTTTCTTTTCGTTATTAAAACACCATCTTGAAAATATGGGGTGAATTTGAAAGGCGAATGAATGGGTTTAGTTATTGTTCCTAACTAAGATCTACTGTTCCTTAGAAAGAGTCATTTATTTATTTATCAGTAGCCAAGGTAACTAAGGGTCCTACACCATTACGAGGAATCCGAATCGCGTACTGAATCCGAATCGCAGTACTAAATCCGAATCGCAGTACTAAATCCGAATTGCAGTACTGAGTCCGAATAGCAGTACTAAATCCGAATCGCAGTACTAAATCCGAATCGCAGTACTGAATACGAATCGCAGTAGTAAATCCGAATCGCAGTACTAAATCCGAATCGCAGTACTAAATCCGAATCGCAGTACTGAATCCGAATCGCAGTACTGAATACGAATCGCAGTACTGAATCCGAATCGCAGTACTGAATCCGAATCGCAGTACTGAATCCGAATCGCAGTACTGAATCCGAATCGCAGTACTGAATCCGAATCGCAATACTGAGTCCGAATCGCAATACTGAATCCAAATCGCAGTACTGAATCCGAATCACATTTTCAGCTAATCTGATAACATCCACACTCATACTACCATCCATCATCGATACCCCAGATTTCTCTAGTAGTTTCCACGTTGATGGTAACCTTTGAGTGGATGCCGTGTTGGTATTATTAAAACCGAGCACAAAACCTATCGTCTAAAATGTTCACAACACGATCCCCAAATAGTTAAATTATAGTACTGCGCCATTAGTGCCTACAATCCCCCAAACACGTTGTCCCCAAGTAGTTGGGTTACAGCACTGCTTCACTAGTGCCTACAATCCCTCAAACACTTTGTCCCCAAGTAGCTGGGTTACAGTACTGCGCCACTAGTGCTGACTTATTTATTTGCTTATTAATTTTAGGCAAATATACAGTGTTCATTTTTATTGTTTGGTTACGATATAGGATTAGGGTAGATTTACTTTGCCTGTGTGTTTTTCCTTTTTTTATAAGATGGGATTTACTACAAGGTCTTGAATAACACGTGGCATTGTACTCATTAATATATATCTGTAATGTACTTTAAAGAGAGAAAATTAATGAATTTTTCCTTTCATACAAACATGTTTACAAGACAAAATAGTTATGAGGATATTTTGCTGATGGTTGTTGCAAGTACTGAGAGTTACAGACTAGAATGAACGCTGATTCGTCCAACATACAGCCATGCGTCACATGTAGTATCTAAAATAATGAAGGCATTTTTATGCTTATTACGACAACTAACATATGTGACCTAACGAATTTATGTAGTACACAATTAAAATTAAACAGAAACTAATATTTTACAGTTTTGTTTATTTTATAAACATATAAAATGTTTTATTTCGAAGTAAAATAAAGCACTTTATGTGTATTTTAACTTTAAATCCTTGTTGTATGTTTGAAAGTTTCACGTCATGTTCCTTGAAAAACACAGTAAGTTATTTTCAAGTAATATTATGATATTAAATTGTTATGTTAACATGACGTGTTCTTTAACATAGTAGACTAGGGAGTTTTTTCACGACACGATATAATAATATAGATACAAAAATATTCAGGGGAAAAAATAAGTAGTAAAGTTGTACAAGGTTGATTTTCACAAATTAATTAAATAACTATCACTGATACAAAGTTTACAATGTATAAATTAAATAAAGTGTTGTTATCTGTAAAAAAATGCCTTATATAGAAAATATTTAATAACGGCACCATTATCAGCCCGGTGTGCCCGCTACAATACAGCCTGTAGAACGCCTGGAAACCAGGGTTAGGCAATGGGCCGCGTTCATTCAAGTCTGCAACTATCAGTAGTGGACTCAGCTATAAGGTATACGTAAGATATAACTAACGAATAAGCAGTTAAAAATCAGAGTCCAACATTAATTTAAAAATCTATATTATAATCTGTACATTGTAAAATTTTAAAAATATAGAAATAATTATAACTTTTTTAAGGTACTTAACCATTTACATCTTCGTTTTAAAGGAATACAGTAATACCAAATATATTCAAAATATTAGAATATAAATTAAAATAGAAATGTACAAAGAATATTTAGATCAGTTATGAAGGAATATAGTTTAAATTTTCAATTGTAACGAAGACCCCTCTCCTTATATTACTGTTTCCCAATACATTAAGGGCGTTTATACAAGCGCCCAGTTGAGCATTCCAAGGAATTTAACTATAGATTTTATCGCCACTGTTGCTAGGAGTAGGAAAGAAGCTACCTCACTAACAAATTAACAATGTGTTCCCCTCCCCCCTCACTACCCCCTCCTGCCCCGCCTCTCAAACTCTACAGAGGTACATAATTTCCTCATTTATAGTAAACTCTACCAATGAAGTTTTTTTCTACTAATTTATTTATTTATTTATTCATAAGACGTCGATCGTCAAGATGTGGGCTTGTATAAACGCCCATTCAGCTAAAGATAACTGTACCAACTTCAACTCAAAATTTCAACAAATGTAATTTATAGAAAAATAATTAGTAAAACGTTAAAAATTATTTTTTTTAATGTAATCTAGACTAGGTTGTTGACTACCTTTTTCCATCGTATTATCAAAATTTTAATAAAATATATCACACAGTTTGTTAATGAGTTATGCACCAAAATGCAAAATTAGTCACTTTATATAGCCATATATGTTAACTTTTCTTAATTTTATTGGGCAGTTTTATTTTTATGAAATGAATAAGCTAAACCTCGCTACTTATTACTTCATTACTGGTGAATATTTTTTGAAAATTCAAAATTGGAGCTATTACGCTCTTTCAAAATATTTAAAAAGTATAATTTTCCAAAAAAACGTTAAGTTGCAGTTCTGTAGCGTATTTAAAATTAGGTCTAATCTTATGAAAATAAAATCCAATATGGCGACTATCTCTCCGACACTTAAGTCTTGATTATAAAATTCAATCAATCTTCTCTAAAACATGCTTATCAAACATGCAAGAAACTTTGGCAGTATTAATTAATGGAAACTCAGTTCCTTTTTATGTTTCAATTTAAGATGTTATTTAAAACTTTATACTTTCCCATTTCCATATTTTTTACAGTTTTTTACTTCAACCCTCTTTTACTTTTCACACTTATGTTTGAGGTCATATTTTCCTTCGTTCATTCATCACTAGTTATATAACACGCCTCCATTCTCATAAGCCCCTTCCATGTACAAATTATAATTATGGTATTGTACTTCTCTCTCACAGTTCATCTCTGGTAAGTTCAAACTACTCAGCGAGTCTTCCGTCACCCCTTCAGGCATGGTCGTGAGTGGTCGCTAACCTTAGATGGGCACTGGGAGAGTTGCACGTAACAAAGCCGGGGATAAAGTTACAGAAGGCCAAAGAGCAGTAACCTAACAACTGACCAATCAACCTACTTCAACCAGTCCTGCGTTTCATTTTATACTTCCTCATGGTTTTGCTTATATCTGTTTCTAGTATTAATTAGTTTTGACTCGTGCAGTTTGATGTGGTTTTGCTTTAGTCTGTGCATTTTCCCGTTATTATTTATGTAATTTTTTGTTGATTTCTGTTAAAATTATTGAATATGCAAATTTTTAAAGAGGTCAAATCATAACAGACGGATATCTTCTTCATTTTATGGAAATTATACAGCTCCATGTCTTATAAATTATTTATTTGACTGTGATTTAAGAATATTAAAGATTTACTTTATGCGCCTACAGGTGAAACTAATCATTGCTATATAAATTGGTCGGTAGCGTAGTTGGTTGAATCCCAGCTTCATAAGCTTAAGGTTCTCAGTTCGATCCCAATCAATACATTTTGATTCTCAAATACATTTTGAGAAGGATTAGCTGATAACCACTGGCTGTTCTGTCATTGGGCTATTAATTAATGACACTTTCTAAGGAATAGTCGGCCTTAGTTTGTAACAAAGGCTACATTCGCTCATCTACACTCATCAAACTCATTCGAAATCCATATTCGCCCATATCTTGACGATCGGTGTCTTATGAATAAATAAATATTGTACTACAGCCTGGAAAATATTACAAAATATGGATCTTAGAATTCAATACTAAAGTAAACCACAAGAGAGTAGTTCTCTTATGAAAGGAGAGTTTTTAGTTTTTAAAATGCTTAAAATCTATGTATTTATTTGGCATACATTGTTTAATAACAAGATATTTTTTACTCTATCATAGATTAAAAAAAAACTTTTTAACATAGATGGTTAAATTCAGAAGGAAATAAGAAGATTTTTCATGTAACTTGCTGTCGGCCCAGAAATTATGTGCACCCCTGTTTGAAGGTTGTTCCCTAAGAAAGTAAAAGGCCTATAAACATTCCAATGACACCATTGTTTTCCTCGTTTAATTGTACATTATGATATATGCATTTTTAAATTGTATTACAAGTTTTAATAATTGTTATCCTTGTTGAAAAAAGGAACCGGAATTTTAACTAGTTTTACTGTGCATCTACTTTACACTTGTATTACTCAAATCCCTGTTAATTTATCGCATTAATATTTCAATGCTTGGTTTACAGGAATGTTTTCTATAAGTTTTATACATTTTAGAATTTTGAATTTTCAAGAAAAAAGTTCTTATCAATGATCTAAAACAACATTATCTTGGCTTCTGGCGGTTGTAAATTAATTACCTAAGTCTTGTTGTAATCATTATAAAATGTATAGTTACGATACATTACTTTTCATGAGTAATATAATGATTTTAAATTTATTTAAATCGATTTAAAACTATTGCAGTTCTCTAAATAATTTGCGATTTGCATTCTGAACTCGAGTGTGAACTATAAGCAAAGTTTTGTGTACTCGTAATTTGATGGTTTCAAATCATATTTTAACAATTAATTGGGTTTATATGATTTCAACATTTAAAAAATACTTTTAAATATTTTTTTAATATTAGTGTCGTATCGTATATTATTTAGCTTTCTTCATTTAAAGAACGGTCATCATTTAAATGGTTAGAAATATCATTTTACTTTGTAGATTAAAAAAATCCAAACGATGGTTTAAAAAAATTCAAATTTATGTTACTGGTAGGTATTACTTAAAAGCTAAACATTTTCGTAAATATTTAATACATAAATATGGCACACCCTTTAAGATTTAATGATTTCTCTGTTATTATTGCATGAGTATAGACTTCCTCCCATATACTGAATATTGTTATTTTATTTTACTATCAACGCCTGTGGAATTTTTAACATTATATTCATACGTTGTTGAGGGAAATGGTACAAACCCTTATGGCAAATTTAAGTGGAGCTCCCGGGATTTGAATCCGTAACCCTCTGCATATGAAGCAGAAGTGCTGACTACTAAGCTAGCAATAGTTTACAATCATGAAGCAGTTTTAGTGTGAATCACGCATGCCTCAGGACCACTGGTGCAGTTATGAAACTTATGTCGATGTCAGACTGGAACTACGTCAAGTCGCCACACCACTGTGAACGTACTAATAACCACTATAAGTGAGCGGATTAATAATCCATCGTTGCACTCGACGGAAAGAAAGTCAGAAAGTGTGGGACATCTAGGCTGTCGCCACCGACCCATCAGAGCATGATAGGAACGCAGCGGTACGTACGACTTCCCCGGTCTGTGACGGCAGCCACACTTGGTCTACAGTGGTTTCCTGAGCAGTCATCTGGGCAGTTAATTATTGAATACTCTAAGGGGGGAAATGTAGAGTGCGTGCTTTCTCCAATATGGACTGTCGAGTCATGGAACGTACTCTGCAGTTGATGATAAGAATGACTGAGCATAAAGAATAAAAAGTTAAGTCAAATACTTGCAACCGAAATTCCATTTACATAATGTTTCGAGCATAATTTTAAGTGTTGGTATAGCAGCCAAACAGTCAAAGAAATGCACAAATATATTACAATATAAGCATAAAATGCACAAAAATATAACAATACAAGTACAAAATGCACAAAAGTACTACAGTACAAATACAAAATGCAAATACTACAGTACAAGTACAAAATGCACAAAAATATTACAATATTAGCATAAAATGCACAAATATATTACAATACAAGTACAAAATGCACATTATAATACAATTTAAGTACAAAATCCACAAGTACTATGGTAATCGATTAAGGCAAACCACGTTTTCCTCATTAGATCAGAGAGATTCACAAAAAACGTTGTTTGTCAAAATCGATCACCATAGTGTTTGTGGATTTTTTACTTACATTGTATTATATTTTGCTGTATTGTGTACTTGAATTGTAGTATATTTGTGCATTTTGTGCTTATATTGTAATATATTTGTGCATTTTGTACTTGTACTGTAGTACGTTTGTGAATTTTGTACTTGTACTGTAGTATATTTGTGCATTTTGTACTTGTACTGTAGTACGTTTGTGTATTTTGTACTTGTACTGTAGTATATTTGTGCATTTTGTACTTGTACTGTAGTACGTGTGTGCATTTTGTACTTTTACTGTAGTATATTTGTGCTTTTGTTGTAATATATTTGTGCATTTTGGGCTTATATTATGGTATGCTTGTGTTGCGTGACGTTCACTTGTACTGTAAACAAATATATTACCTAAAATCTCTTAGCACCATGCTAATGGACACACGTTTGTAGCTTTCTCTCCCCATTATAGGTGGTGTCAGTCAACAAACTTCAGTTGAGTTTGATTTACTCAATCAAAAATCATAACCACAAATCGATCAAACGTGCCATGTTTATATTCGCAATTTTCGAGGTCGCAATTTTCTCTAAGTAGGATTTATCTGCCGACCGGTTTTCAATCCAGTACATTCGATAGTTTTTTTCATCTCGATGTACCCCCGGGCTATTCGAATGCAGAACTCGGCTTCGAGACTGAAAGTGCTATAGATTTATGTGGAGTATAAAACTTTCTCCAGAAGGCGGTGGCAGATTTAAATTAACCGGTTTATCTCTGTCATGTTTTTGGTGAGAGAGGTTTCTGGTGGACACCTTACACGGGCACACTGGACAGGTGTGTACTTGAAGACAGATGTGTCAGGTAAAGATGGTGCAGAAAAAGATTTGGTTCCCAGGATCGACAGGAGCTATGAAGGTTTGTTGTGATTTAAGACCGGCCGACCACTTCTGGTCTTAAGAGTCATACTTTTTTTATGTTCGTAAAATATTATAATCCATCAGCTGTTTAAAGAAAGTAGACAAGATACAATCTCCATTAAAACATATTTGACTATACCTATCTACATTCTTTTAATACAGTTATAAGATGGTTTCTGGTTATAGAGGTGATAAGCTGGAATAAGAAAATATTTATGAATGAATTGTTGAAAAATTACTCACTCTTAGTCAATACATTAAAGTTATCATACTCAAAAAAGTTAAAAAGTACATTTAGTCATAATTGATGTTAGAAATTAGTAATACAATAAATAAACGAATCATTTGATGAATCATAGCAAATATAATTCTTTTAAACCACAGATATGAAGAAAACAGAGGTCACATCCAATAGTGTGCTAAATGTGTGTCAAGTAATTATTTCTTGCATTTAGTAAGGTCTTGGTTCATGCTATTACAGTGCCAAAACCTTGTAAGTACCTCCTTTATTACTTTACAAATCCTGAAGGACATTAACGTAGTAATTATTACTAATGATGTATAAAGATGTACATCAGCTGTAATCTACTTATAACTGCCACTAAGGCGTTTGCTGCGGCCATAAGAAAGCGACCTCTGTATGTTTGTCTCTGTGACTAAATCTATATTTTGTTAATTTAAATTAAATAATGAAATGTTGCACTTTATAGTATACTCGAATAAATGTTAACGTTCGGACAATACCACCTAACGGAACTAAAGGATTGTTATACCCTATAACAATTAATTGTAGTAGCATTTTATTTTCTTTAATAAGCACCAAAGCCTCTGTATCTATTTATTTTCCTCTAGAAATGTGTTTCTAAATACACATTGGTTAGCTTTAGGTTCCAAAACAAAGATTATTTTGCTGGATTACAACGTTTTCATTCACAATTAAACTTCTGTTTTAGATTCTTTTCTTGATTTCCTGAATTTAAAATCACTAACCTAAAATTAACGATGTATTGAAATAAAAATATCTTTGTGTCTTCTTCCAACTACAACAGTGTTTTAGTACCTACGCAACCATTGTTGCTTGTATTTTTTTGGTGTAGTGTATTTTTTTTTTAATGGTTCGTTATATTTTTAAATCTACTTTTAACTTGGTTTAACATTTCATGTACCATATTTCGTAGCGAAACAAGAAAGGATGACAAGTCCAAAACCAAATAACATGAGATAGGGCATGCATTATGACGATCGAATTACAAAAGAATGATTTCTTACCAAACCCCTCTTACATGATGGTAAATGCGAAATCGGCCATTAAAATATGTTTACCTCCTTTAGTTTATATTATATTAAAATTTAGTTAAAACTAGTTATATACTTTAGCACCTCGTGATATACTCATTGATAAACAATTTAAATAGTTTTATTTTAACTTAACCTGTGATGTTTCATGTTTACCGGTCTTGCCAACATCATGGATGTCAAATTTAATTACTATACTATAAATATTTCTAAAATACAGATTACTTTGATGTTTCAAACTTTATATGCAAAATCATCTCATAGCGTAAATCCTTCACTTAAAAAAAAAAAAAATAAAATAAATTATTTAATCCTTAGTTGAACTATTATATTTAAGTAAGCAACAGAATGAAACAAATATCTGCTCTTCTTCACCAAATAATATTAAAACTGTTCATCAAGAATTTCGTTCGTGATTTATCCTCTGAACAAATACCCAATTGAAATGAAATTTCCTCAATTTCACTCAACAGTACAGTAAACTTCTATTATACAATTATAGACCAATAAGTTTTATTCCCGGTTTTGGCTAGACCTGAAAACGAACGCGTAAAACAAGCATTATAAATTAATTACATTCTTCTTTACACACGGCAGGATAGAAAGTAGGATGTTCACTTCCGCACTCATGTGCTCGGGCTACCACAGATATACCTGCAGTAATGATGCATCAGATGCACTCTTCCCGATGCATTCGCGATGCACTTTGACCCACCCACACTGGCCTTACAGCAAACTTTCACAATTTCTCCGCATCAGACCGATGCGGACTTAATTACATGCAGATTGACATTTGGTCCTTTCTCGTGCTATGATTGATCGGTTTGTTTCTCAAAGTGGTTATCAAATAGTGTTTTTGTATTTGTTGGTTTGTATAGATTGCTCTTACTAATGTCAACACAATCCGTCTAGTTTTTTCACTAAATTACACTGATGAAAATACCGTATATAGTTACAATTTATCAGTAGCTTTTAAGACTTGTAATACTATGTCCAATATTTTACACCCAAATATTGAAAGTGAAGATAAATTCAATAATTCAGGAATATATAGGATTAACTGTAATGATTGTAATATGTTTTATATAGGTCAGACTGTAAATTTTAGCAAAAGATATAAAAACCATGTCTCCGTTTTTAAAAACAAGAAACCTGAAAGATCTAGTGTAGCTAAACACCTTCTGAATTGTAGCCACAGTTTGAATAAAATAGATGAAAATGTAAATATTCTAAAAGTTTGTAAGAAGGGTCGTATTATGAATGCTTGGGAAGAGTTATTTATTTTTAAAGAAAAATGTAAGGATCGTGATAAATTAATGAATGAACAGGTTAATTTTGATTCCGAAATAGTTTTTAATAATGTATTATCAGCAACTAAAAAGAAAAGAAGTAATAACCAATTGCCATTTTGACGATTCCAGCCAATGGGGTCACGTGATCATATAGGCCTATAAATTGAGTTGTTGAACACCATTTTCCATTCTTTTGTGAATCCCTCTGGTCTGAGGAAGGTGAGCGTGGTTCACCGAAATCGATCACCATAATATTTGTGCATTTTGTACTTTTATTGTAATATATTTGTGCATTTTGTGCTTATATTGTAATAAATTTGTGTTGTGTGACGTTTACTTGTACTGTATATAATCAATGTATAACATAGTTACTGTATATTAATGAACATGCTCGTGTAATACTTAACACTCAGCTTAGTTACGATAACTATTGATTGGACAATTCGTACAATTAACTCATAAGAAACTCATAAGTTTATTATGAGGCAGAGGCCGATCTCCTCCTTAACCTTACTCTGCTCATTCCTCATAGACTATTGATATGTACGAGGAACTTAACATTTTAAAACCATGTACATTAGTGTTAACTGCCATTTACACGTTTGTTGTTTCCACAAGCTCTGTTTCTTTATTATCTGTGCTGCAAGTGAGTTGATACAAAGTTAGTTGAGTTTGTTTTTACTTGTCACCC
Source organism: Stictocephala bisonia (assembly GCA_035578905.1). Classification (NCBI taxonomy): domain Eukaryota; kingdom Metazoa; phylum Arthropoda; class Insecta; order Hemiptera; family Membracidae; genus Stictocephala; species Stictocephala bisonia. The sequence goes on from JAQJVL010000319.1 coordinate 1,017,658, forward strand.
TGAACATTAATCAGTAATAAATTCCAAGTAAACTCTGCTGTCACGACACGTTATTCCCTGGTCACCTGTTGGTGATAATGTCTGTCATGTACCTCGTTTTATGGACACTTTGTCAACGTGTCAGATGACCTTCAGCTGTAGCCTCAACTACATCATCGACTGTCTTAAAGAAACAATTACTTTGGTAAACTGTAAATTGTAGATTAAAACACACTTTGGAGTTATTGTTGGATTAAGAGTCTGCAGAGGCTGTCGGAAGTTATCGGCCATGTTGGTTTTATCCCATAATAACAATGTTACTATCGGGCCGGATACAATCACGCGTATCCAAATCAAACAGTTAATTTTCAACGGATTTTTCCAAACAAATTGAATTTGATCAAGAATCAAGAACCCCCTTCGTTGGGATTGCTTTTCGAATTTCTAGTTAGGTTTATAGATAAAATTAGAAAAATATTTAGTTTTAAGCTTTTATTTTCACCTATTTTTCAAAACTAGGCGTATGTTTTCGAAATATGAAAAGTAAACCCAACACGCAATATGATAATGCTAAAAATGACATCTCATACACAACTTTTGATGAATAAATAACGAAGAAAGAAATATGGATTCGCAAATAGTATTTTTCTTATGAAATTAAAACCAACATGGCTGACAGCCTCTGCAGACCCTTAAATATATTTTTTTATTAGAAATACAGCCTGGGAAGGTGTAATATAAAATTGCTTACGTGTCTCTTACACCCCCTTGGTAAACTTTTGCAATTGAAGTTTTTAAGTAGTATTATTTGTTGACTATGTTTTTAACCACGTATGACATGTGCGTACAGTAGATATAACACATCTTGTTCTTTGGTACTACTACAGTCATGTGGCACTTGCCCTCCATTTCAAAAGATCACCAATATTTGCTTCAATAGTTTTCCGAACCTGTCAGATTCATTCCCTCGTTTCCTCACCTACTTATATCTCTAATTTATCTGGGGGGGGGGGGGTCCCCGGGATATTATTGATGCTAGACAAGTAATTTTTTAACGTTGAACTCATCAAGACTATGTTTTGAAACATTTAAACATTTACTATTTGCGAAAGTTATTATAACATTTTTTATTACGGAGCAGTGGGGAAAAGTTTTACTCCTACGGCATCTGGATGTGTAATCCAATTTGCCAGAGGAGAACATATAGTTTACCTATATATTTTTAATATTTTGGTTCAAAATTTTCTAGGGAACAATCCAAAAATTAAATATGCGATTGTATAACGCTTACATAAATCCTCTTGTGTTTGTGAAGGTTACTCGTGCAGTTTCAAATGTAGATAAAATAGTTGAAAACCAACAATAAAATCTTATTTTATCGACTTGTTTATGATATATTTACATTATTATTGAGTTTTGTTAAGTTTATCCGTTTAGTTTCGGGATAAATAAAAGCCTCTTTTGTACCAAAAGAATCCCTAACACCATAAATCTAAGGAGTTTTATTAAATAAATGGCAATTTTTGCCGTAATTTCACCACAATAAAGAAATTTTGTTTAGTTAACACCAACAAGTGAACAAAGTTTAATTTTTTGCAGTTAAAGCAGAAGGGCTGCATGCAAATATTCAAGCCTCATACTTGGCAGAAAGGTCTTAGAATGCATGACTGTTGGTGCGTGAATTACGACTATTTCATTCCTGTAACAGTAGTAATAGTAGTCTAGCATGTGCCATGTATGTTAGACATTTCCCAGTTATGTAGTTGAATACCTTCCCACCGGATGATGGATTTAGCTTGCAACACCGGAAACGGAAACTCACATTTCCTTATTAGCTTAATAATGGTAAATGTCCGCAGTACTTTAGTTGTCTTGCAGCGTTTATATTGTTATGAGAAAATCTAATTTAAAATATTTTTTTCTCTTGGAGAATTTGACCATTACTGAGTATTAATTGCTGAATGTTTTTTTCTTTTTTCTTTTACCTAAACAAATATGTGGATTTTATCTCAGTTAGTTAATTATTATAATGGAGTCACACTAACTTCCACTTTCACCTCAAAAGGTTACTAGATATAGAGCATTGGTTTCTTTCTGCAATACCAATTTTAGAATTCTCAACATTATCTGTAAAACCAGGTGAACAATTTTAATTAATTAATTTTGTACATACCATAACATCCAAATAGAGAATTTCTCATAGACAGTAGAGTTGTAAAAAAGAGATATTTACCCACCCACCCACCATACGCAATAATTCATTATGCATTGCAAATCCATTTTTTTCGTTATCTATTGACCAAAGGTTGTGCATGAGGTGTCAATTTAAACGTTATCATACTGTATTGGGTTTCCTTTTAATATTTTGAATACATACGCCTAATTTTTTTAAAATAGGTAAAAATAAAAACTCCAAACTAAATATATTTATATTTTTTTGTATAAAACTAATTAGAGGTTCGCTAAGCAATTCCAACTCGCAATTTCATTGTTGATCAAATTCGATTTGTTTGGAAAAATCTGTTTTAAAATAACCGTTTAATTTAGATACGCGTGATCGTATCTTCAGTTCAAAAATTACATTGTTCTTATGGTACCGGTATTAAAACCAATATGTCCAACAGCCTCTACAGACTCTTAAGTGTAGTTTTTGATGGTGACCACTGCTCACCTCACGTCTTTTCACTACATAATTTTATAAATTATCCTGCCATATCAACCTACACTTACAACTTTAAGATGGCCGTTTGACAAACTACCAAGCCACCACTGGAAAGTCGACAGCCCCAGACAACCATATAGTAACAATGCAATTTTACCGTTAGCAGGCGAAAACATGCTTTTCTACTTCAAATTTACGGTTCATGTTTATTATTATTATGAGTTATAGTGAACATTTCATGGTTACTAAAGGTCCATTCCAGCGGACCATAAGTTGATAGTATGAGTTTTTTGTAAAGTCACCAAGAATGACATATACATGTTCACAAATTCAACCCTGAAAAAAGTATTAACATTTTTTACAAAAACCAACGTATGATCCAGTCCTTCACTTTTCAAATAACACTTCAAGTTGTCAATTGGTCGGTAGTGTAGTTGGTTCAATCCCAGCTTCATGTGCTAAAGGTTCTCAGTTCGATCCCAATCAGAGTTTTGAGAAGGATCAGCTAATAACCACCGGCTGTTAATTTGTCATTGGGCTATTAATTAATGACACTTTCTAAGGAATAGTCGGCCTTAGTTTGTAACAATGACTACATTCGCTCATCTACACTCATTCGAAATCCATAGTCGCCCATATCTTGACGATCGGCGTCTTACGAATAAATAAATAAATAAACAAGTGTTCGGTACGGTCATTATTACGAACCGGATTGTTGAAATAGAAACCCATGTTGTTCGCGTTTTTCGTGGAGGAAACGACCACCGGTTCAAGGGTGTTAAATAGACATTTATTTTTGAAAACGGTTTGAATAAAATTGTTATTATCTATGTAAGTAATAAATGTGTTACGGAAAAACTTTCTTTGTGGGGATATGACTGCCCAACGTGATTAATTTGGCCTTGTTTTGTGCATAACTCATGAACAAACCGCGTTATGTAATTTATTAACATTTTGAGAATATAGTGGACAATAGGTACTAACCAACTTAGTACATAGTAAATCTAAAAAAAAATAATTTTTTAAAGTGTTATCAATTATTTTTCTATAAATGAAATTTATTAAAAATTTTAGTTGAAATTCGTACAGTCATCTTTGACTAAAACAGTAGATTAATAATATATATACGATCATTCATTGCTAGAGTTTACTATAAATGTGGGAGTTATGCCCATCTGTCAAATTTGCGGGGTGGGGCAGGCGGGGGCTATGAGGGGGAGAGGGGAGGGGAATACATTGCTTGTTCCTTTGTTAGTCAGGATCTTTACTACTCTTAGCGGCAGTTGCGATCAATCTAGATTAAAACTCCCTATAACGTTAAACTGGGCGCCCGAACGAACACCCTTAGTCAAATGTGGCTATCTAATTTTACACTACACTCATGTGTGCAAACCAGGTAGGTTACCAGTAACATGGGCCTATGTTTGTAAAGCTAAAGTACCCTAAAGTTCATATTATGTTTATTCTAGCTTCTTAAGGAAATGTAAAGCTAGAATAAACAAAAACTCTAATTTAAACGAAAGATTGCTTCCAAACAAAAATGCTCACTTCAACGATTAAAAAGTACAGTTACGAAACTGGTGTGTACTTCAACAGCCACGCAAGTAGTTTCGCCCTCTCGTACTTCTTCCTGATCACTGATTCCTTGCAGTAAGTGGGCCGGCTGCACTTCACATGTATCACACTGGGTCCGTAGGTAATGTTGTGTCGAAAGCCGCTCGAAAGCAGAGAAAGCCTGGAGTACTTTGACCCGCGGCTTATGTAAAGCCTCAGACCGCACCACGATCGATGCAGCTGGCTGGCTACACAGATCATCACCTCATGGTTTTGTGGCAAATGGATAGCATCCAAGTTGGAACTTCGGCTGTTTATAATGGTGTTTCACTAAATTGAATGATATAATATTGATAATTCCAGGTTGGAGGATTGAAATCGTCTTGTGTGGAAGATCCAAAAAGATATCTTACCTGGGGAATTTTTACAGACGATACTACACCTTTTAAAATATTTTCTTTGAAAAGGAAACGTCACACAACACAAATGTATTACAATATAAGCACAAAATGCACAAATATACTACAATACAAGCACAAAATGCACAAATATTATGGTGATCGATTTCGGTGAACCACGCTCACCTTCCTCAGACCAGAGGGATTCACAAAAGAAAGCTGTGATAAACAAAAGAAAGGTCATTCTTTTGTGAATCCCTCTGGTCTGAGGAAGGTGAGCGTGGTTCACCGAAATCGATCACCATAATATTTGTGCATTTTGTGCTTGTATTGTAGTATATTTGTGCATTTTGTGCTTATATTGTAATAAATTTGTGTTGTGTGACGTTTACTTGTACTGTATATGTACCAACACGTATTATGCTAATTAAAAAACTATTTGAAAAGGAAATAATAGAAAAGTTTCAATTATTATTATTAACCCTGGATCACCATTTCAAGGTAGGTTGATACCTGATTTCTATGTTTCCACTGTTAAACATTTACACTCATTTCATGTTCGAACTTGCATAATCATGTTCGTGCTTTGACATGATCTAGGTTAAAATTGTAAGTTTGTGGGTCTTTATAAACAATTAGTATTGTTTGAAGGATGTTCTGATTATAGAAACATAACAAACTGTTTTCTTTTTAATGTTGTTATCATTATATCCACAGAGAAGACGCTAAACGATTGTAGAATCGTTGTTTCTCCACTTTGCCGTGCGATGACAGCGCCAACTCCTTGTCAGTCCCTCCTTTATTACGCCCAAATCCTCAAGGATATTAATGTAGTAATTATTACTACATGTTTATAAAGATGTACATGTAATTGAAATACGCAAAATAATATTGGTAGTTTTTTGTTTAAAATACGATATAGGATCAGAAGATATAACTTAATTCACTATTTTTATCGCCCTTTCATTTAAAACTAATAATTGCATAAATATTTAAGGTTAATCTCTAGAGTATCTTGTGGATCGATGATATGATTTGATGATCATTTAATTATTTTAGTATGATGAAATTAAAATGCTGAATATGAACAAGTTTTTGCTCAAGGGTGAAGTGCATTTTTGCATTGCAAAAAAAGGCTCTGAGAGTTATTACTTGGATTGCCCCGAAATAAATCTTGTAGAGGACTTTTCCGACGTAACAAATTACTTACTTTCCCTTCACTATATATCTTGGAAACCCTTATGTTTACGAAGTAAAATATTCACCTTTTCCATCTAAAATCACATGCTCTTAGAAATTTACATAATTTAGATATTCCCCGTCACAATAGTACTTTTTATAAAAAACACTCCACTTACAACTGTGTTAAGTTGTATAATAAGTTACCTAGGTTCTTGAAGGCTGAAGCTTGTGTGCATGTTTTTAGAAAGATATTGAAATTTGTTTTATTAGAAAAAGAATACTATTCAGTTTCTGACTATTTACAAGATACAATAATAGATCGTAAGCATAAGTTACATAGTTATAATTTATGAATTGTAAATAGTTTATATTAATGAAATGTTGTACAATAGGTTAAGGAAGACGTTTGTCCATGACAATCTTGTTTTTATGACAATAAACTTTATTTGATTTGATTTGATTTTGATTTTGATTTTAGAACTTTTAATTCTGTTTTTCTAAAACCAGCTATCTGAACGTCTTATAGTTGGTTTATAATATAGTTATTTTTTAATTGGCAATTTAACTATGTTTAATAGTTTACACGTCACGTTAATTCACGATAACATATCTTAAAGTTTAAATGTTAACTTTTTTGAACATAAGACGTTCCAAAGTTAAGAGTTTAACTTTAACTTCTGAACGTCTTATATTATCGTGAATTAAAGTGACGTGTAAATTATTAAACATTACATTATATTCCAACTAGAATGCCACAGAAAAACAAACTATTATTCATCTTATTTCGTAGTCTTAAGCGACCGGTGTCATTACTAAAAACTAAAGTTTCCTTTAACGACCGCATCAGGGTTTTATTTACATCACCAAACGTTTCACCCATGCTGTGATGTGGCATCATCAGTGGTATCTGAGACTGAGTTTGGTGATGTAAATACTGTACGTGGTCGTTACGGGAAGCTTAAGTTTTTAGTCAAATATTGTTCACAGTGGTTAAACAAGTATCATTAGTGTTTCAACACAGCGACGCTACTGTGGTTATGACATAATATTTTACAATAGCGGGTGATATCGTCATTTAGTAACAGTGATCGACATATATTTCATAATTGTAACAGTGTGTCACGACTGTCCTTGGAGGTAGTGACGCCATTTCTCGATATTTAACTTGGTATTAACTGTTAATGGTTACTGTGACGTCGGATTGTTCCATAAGTGTCACAGTTATGGTGATAACCGTAACACTTAAGTCATCGAGTAACATAGACGATTCTCACGTACATTCAAATAACAGTCGTGTCGACATTTACACACTATGCAATTGTTGTTCACTATCAACATATTCCCTGTGGGTGTTCCTTTCATGTTCACCGCAATAAACAAAGCCTTTCCCATTCTCAGATGATGAGAAGAATTGGTTGGCCAATGACTCGTCCAGTTCCCTGTTGCGACTATTGATGGAAGTGACACTCGGTTTGGTTGAAATTGTTCCTGCTGGATGTATTTGAAGTTCTACTGGAGGAGGTGATACTGCTTGTATTCAAAGTTCTACGGCCGAGGTCACACTGGATGTATTTGAAGTTCTACTGGAGGAGGTGATACTGCATGTATTCAAAGTTCTACTGGTCGAGGTCATACTGAAAGTATTTGAAGTTCTACTGGAGGATGTGATACTGCGTGTATTCAAAGTTCTACGGCCGAGGTCACACTGGATGTATTTAAAGTTCTACTGGAGGAGGCGATACTGCATGTATTCAAGGTTCTACGGCCGAGGTCACAACTGGATTTATTTGAAGTTCTACTGGATGAGGTGATACTGCTGGTATTCAAAGTTCTACGGCCGAGGTCACAACTGGATGTATTTGAAGTTCTACTGGAGGAGGTGATACTGCATGTATTCAAAGTTCTACGGCCGAGGTCACACTGGATGTATTTGAAGTTCTACTTGAGGAGGTGATACTGCATGTATTCAAAGTTCTACGGCCGAGGTCACACTGGATGTATTTGAAGTTCTACTGGATGAGGTGATACTGCATGTATTCAAAGTTTTACGGCCGAGGTCACACTGGATGTATTTGAAGTTCTACTGGAGGAGGAGATACTGCGTGAATTCAAAGTTCTACTGGTCTAGGTCACACTGCATGTGTTTGAAGTTCTACTGGAGGAGGTGATACTGCATGTATTCAAAGTTCTATTGATCGAATCACACTTGATGTATCTGAAGTTCTACTGGAGGAGGAGATACTGCGTGAATTCAAAGTTCTACTGGTCGAGGTCACACTGGATGTATTTGAAGTTCTACTGGAGGATGTGATACTGTGTGTATTCAAAGTTCTATTGGCCGAGGTCACACCGGATGTATTTGAAGTTCTACTGGAGGAGGAGATACTGCGTGAATTCAAAGTTGTACTGGTCTATAGTTCGAATAAAATAACTTTGGTACTGGCGGAACGGCCTCACGCCACTGGTCTGAAATGACAAAACTCTGAGCTTTAACTTGCTGTCAAATGTAAAATAAGTAAGCAATAATTTTCAAACTAATTGTATAGTGTACACCATTTTATATTCTTTAAGGAAAAATTATGCTGGAGATTTTTCTAGAGCTAATTTGCTTTTTAAAGTGATATTTGTATTTAAAAAACACGTTTTTATGAGTGAAATTGCGCGTGAGTCGTCTTTAACCTGTCACTGTTGAGAGAATAATAATAATAAAATAATGTCTTGTGGATGGATGACAGTTTGATTTATTGTGATTAGTTTGGTATAAGTCTCATTTAATAATTTTAACAGGTTAATGAGAAATTAATTTTTTTGTAAACCCTTGCAAACTCTGAAACGAAAAACGCTAGACAAAATTTCTTTGAGCAAACATTAACTGTGTTATTTATGTATTACTAAAATAATACTGTGGTACTAATAAAACATGTGGAAAAATAATGAAGAGTTGATGAAGTAAACTCATAGTTCGTTTTCATCGAGGCTGTGTCGGACGCGTTAGGTATACTCTGCTCAAGGGAAAGTGTAGACTGAATATTCAGCCCAAGCGTAAAACGAATTCCGATCGACGATATTTTCAGATAAGAAATGTTTATCCAGTAATAAATAAGGTAAGTTAGTTGACTTTTGACTTTGAGGTGTGTTCGTGTTCATTTCTTTATCGATTTAACAGTGCTTAATATAGTATAACCACTAGTTTATTTTAATTACAGTTATTTAGTTTTAGTGATATTACAATTTTTTTATTTAGATATGACAATAATGCTATAGGATTCAGTGTATATATAATTATCAGTGTTTATTGCAATTCTAATATTTAGGCTCTTTCAGATTTTAGGTAATGTTCTATTGGTAATTGACAAGATTTGTTTGCAATGGAAGAGGCCAGAGCTGAGCCAGTGACTGTACATTGTGCGTGTGGTATCACCGCCGCCTTGTTGACAATCTAGTTTTGAAAACTCCTGAATCTTTCTTCCTAGTTCAAGAAAATTCTATTTAATACGAGAGTAAGATTTAAGTGTCACTTAAATAACACAATTAATTTAGGTTTAAACAGATGTTGTCTAGCGTTTGTCATTACCAAGTTTGCAAAGGTTTACAAAAAAATTGATTTCTCACTAACCTGTTTGAATTATTAAATGAGACCTATACCAAAATAATCACAATGAATCAAACTGTCATCCATCTACAAGACATTATTTCATTATTATTATTCTCGCAACAGTAACAGGTTAAAGACGACTCACGCGTAATTTCACTCATAAAAACGTGTTTTTAAATACAAATATCACTTTAAAAAGCAAATTAGCTCTAGAAAAATCTCCAGCATAATTTTTCCTTAAAGAATATAAAATGGTGTACACTATACAATTAGTTTGAAAATTATTGCTTACTTATTTTACATTTGACAGCAAGTTAAAGCTCAGAGTTTTGTCATTTCAGACCAGTGGCGCGAGGCCGTTCCGCCAGTACCAAAGTTATTTTATTCGGACTTTAGGTCACACTGCATGTGTTTGAAACTCTACTGGTTCAGATAATACTGGATGTATTCGAAGTTCTTCTGTTCGAGTTTACACTGCATTATTTTTTATTTATTAATTTTTTTACTATTATTTTTATTTAGGGCCCAATACTCCGAGAAGTATATGCAGGGAGTAACTTCTTTTATGATAAAAATATGTGTACAAATATGTTTTCTCAAGTACTTAACTTTTCTACTATCCGCCTACAATATGCCATCCAAGTAGCCTTTAAGTAATGTCTCTGAAATGCTCTAAAATACGAGTACAAACTTTAAAACATTATAAATTCTTTTTTATTTCTTTTTTTATTTTTTTGGGGCAAACTACTTAGTTACCGTCATTAAATAAGAAAACCCCAATTTACCGCTATAAAAATATGAAATAAAGAAAATAATCTGACCCATTTATGGTAGAAAGAAGCATATGATAAAGTATATTCAAATGTAAGGAACTTATGGTATCAGGCTAGTTAAAACTTGCTAACCTAACACGTGAGTTCTGTGGTAGTGCAACTAGGATCAAGTCTTTGTGTTTTTTAATTAGCATGGAATATTACGTTTAAGTACTTTGAGGTTTGACGACTGTTGTTATATTAACACAATTTTTAACAAGTCTCTTAAAAAAAGACTATTGCAAAGAACAATTTAAACCTTACAGTATACAGATACTTCTATGTCCCAACTCAGTCTCAATTCACACCCGCCCACCCATACACGTACAGTGGTATTGACCTACCTACACACCATACACATACAGTAGTATTGATTGACCTACCTACACACCCATACAGTGGTATTGACCCACACGCCCATCTATACACGCACAGTGGTGTTGATGGATCTTATCCAACTAATCATGTTATTTTGTTCTCTGTCTCTCATTAACCTTTAATGTAGCATCAACAAACAAAATATTTGTAGTTTATTTAGAATTCATAAAAAAAACAATAGTGCTTTGTGAACTGTACCACAAAAATAATACTGCGATTCCTTCCACAATACTAGACAATGAAGGTGGTCTACTAAAGATAATATTTAGATTTAGGGGGTTTTGAAACCCTAATGCTGTTGGTTAATTGGTGGGGCCGTGTCGGTAAGATAGTTTCACAGGTTTTTACCGACCTAGCTGGGTGGGAGTCGGTTAGTTAGGCTCCGCTTTCACTCTCGACTCCAAGCGGCTTCCTGAATTGTTTTGCCTCTACACGGAAACGAGACTACGTCCTACCGTGTCAACTGAGGCCAGGCTTCATTTGACAGGATTAATTCATTACACAGAGAATGTCTTCTCCTATCTTAATTAACCATGCAGAGCACATCTGCGTGATGGAAACATCCAACTTGACTTCTTTGAGACGTGAACTTGCTGATTTCTAGCCCATAATAGAGGTATTTGAATTTGTTCTGTAGTATATACTGTAGAATATCAGCTTTTTGAATATTCAAAAAGCCGATATTCGAGACAAAGTACATGGTCGGCGTAGAAATTAAGAGCACCCGAGTTTGAAGGTTGTTTCCTAAGAAACTAAGAGGCCTATGACAATTCCAATCATACCATTGTTTTCCTTGTTTAATTGTGTGTGTGACATACTAATTTTAAAGTGTTATTATAAGTTCTAATAATTTTTATCTTAGATGGAACACAAGAAGTACTGGAATTTTAACTAGTTTTCACTGTATATCAAATTTGCACAGTTATTACTCAAAACCCCGTTCATGTAGCGCATTTATATTTTAATACCTGGTTTATAGAAATGTTTCCTATACTTTTCATGAATTTTAAAATTTCAATAAAACTGTTTTTATCAATTATATGAAACATTGTTTTCTTCGCTTCTAGAGGTCGTAAAATTAACTATTTAGTCTTGTAATCCTTATTAGATATATACTGTAGTTACGATACATCGTTTTCATGTGTGTAAGTAAATTCATTATTTTTAAACCTATTTAAATCAATTTAAAGTAATTTTAAATTGATAAATTTAAATTTATTTAAATCAATATAAAGCATTTACTTACACATATAAAAAGGATCTATCGTACCGTAAGTATATATCTAATCATGATTACAACAAGACCAAATAATTAATTTTACAGCCTCTGGAAGCCAAGGTAACAGTGTTTCAGGCAATTGACAAACACTTTTTTCTTGAAAAGATCAAATTATAAAATTCATAAAACTTATAGGAAACATTCCTATCAACTAGGTATTAAAATATAAATGTGATAAATTGGCCGGGTTTTTAGTAATAACAGTGTAAATTTGATGTAAAGTGAAAACTAGTTACAATTCTGGTACTTTTTTATTGCAAGTAGAATAAAAATTATTAAAACTTATAGTAAAATTTATAAATTCGTGTCATAGTGCACAATTAAACAATGGTATGGTTGAAGTTTTCATAGACGTCTTAGTTTCTTATTAAACACCTCCAAACTAGGGTGCACATAATTTCTGCGCCGACAATAGATACATGGTTTTGTGGGGGAGTCAATACCAATGCACATGTATAAGTGGGTGGGTGGGTAAATACCATTGTACGTGCATGATTGGGTGGGTCAGAACCAATGCACGTGTGTAGATGGATGGGTGGGTCAGTATTCAAACATTTCAATGAATTTTGCCGATCTTTATCTCATGATCAAAATCATAAAGTATCAACTGCCATTTTGCAAGATATCAGATATTAAGGGAGAGTGTTTACGTAAGTATGTTTTCGTTTCTCTAGTGATAAACCCAATAAGATTTTTGTAGATTTTGATAGTTCCTAACTCTATATAGCTAAGAGAAGATCGTTTGTGTTCACGTGAGATTATTTGTTTGATGTCACTACAGTTTTCAGGGTGTATGTCTCACGTATCTATGCAACAAAGCCACACTTCAATGAATATTAGATTCTTATGAGACGCCGACACAACTTTGTACGTATTTTAAGGCGAATATGAAAGATTAATGAGTGTCTGTGGATGGTCTGTGTAGTCAGGTTACTAACAGAGTTCTACTGTTCATCAGAATGGGCAATTTGTAGCCCAATAGCCACGGCAACTGTGGGACCTAAAGCTTGTTAGACAATCAGACAAAATCCAAAAAACCCAGTATTGGTCTGATTTTCAACTAATTGACAATCCTGATACCAGTTCACTCCCCTACACAACATACGAACCCTGGCTACCACCTAACATGGAAACCTTAAACTTCTCTAGTAGCGTCCACATCGATAGCAACCATTGAACGGATGTTATGTCAGTATGAAGAGGACCGAGCGTAAAACATATTACCTACATTCTACACAACACTTTGCCCCAAAGAAGCTATATACAAGGTGTTCCCAAACTAAGTTCCGAAACTTCAGTTTATGGTTCGTTGGGTAAAAATAAGTAAAAATGGTCCTATACATATAAATCCGAATATGCTTCGTTTTATATGGCGGCCATTTTCGTATTTTCACTAAATCATTAGTAATTTCATAACCCCTTACAATACGGTGCTCAAATTTGGAAAGAAGGTACCTGTACTGCTTCATTTAAGGTTGTGATAATATTATTTTATTATATTCAATATTTTCAAAATGGTGGCACTTAAAAACTTTTAATTGTAAATTGCGCAAAAACGCGCAATCTTAGAAATAATGCACAGGAAATAAAAAAGATGTCAAATGTAATAACAAATCTAACAAGTTCCAATTGAATAAAATCAGTCCATAAATAAAGGAGTAACACCAATTTAGGAAATATGATGTATGCTCTGTTTCATTTTATTAGACGTTGAATTGCTGGTGTTGAATGCATTTCATATCAGCTGATGAAGTAAATATTAAACAGCTGATATTTTATCATTTTCACTACAGATTAATCATGGTTAATAAATTAGATTACGATATGTTTTCAAATAGTTTAATTAGTTTCTTTGTGCTTAATAACCAGTAATGGAACAACAAATATTGTACTAGAACTCACAAAAACTATTCATATATCATAATATAATTTTTCAACAATGAGTAATCTGTTTTGAAAATGATAAAATATCAGCTGTTTAATCAAATCAAATCAAATTGTTTATTCCCATTGATCAATATTTACATTAAAATAGGAATTGTCAACACATACATATTAGTTATATATACAGGTTATAAGCAACATGTAATTTTAGCATACTTTAGATTTATGTAACACTATTAACTGGGAAACAAGCTTGTCTAAAATAATAGTAGTTAGTTATTATAATATTATTAGGCTAGGGTCATGTTCTAAAAATTCTTGAATACAATGAAAAGGATTATCAATTAGCCATTTATACAAACTATTTTTAAATTGGTGTTACTCCTTTATTTATTCACTTTATTTATTCACTTCCTTTATGGACTGATTTTATTCAATTGGAACTTGTTAGATTTGTCATTACATTTGACATCTTTTTTATTTCATGCGCATTATTTCTAAGATTGCGCGTTTTAGCACAATTTACAATTAAAAGTTTTTAAGTGCCGCCATTTTAAAAATATTGAATATAATAAAATAATATTATCACAACCTTAAATAAAGCAGAACAGGTACCTTCTTTCCAAATTTGAGCACCGTATTGTAAGGGGTTATGAAATTACTAATAATTTAGTGAAAATATGAAAATGGCCGCCATATTGAAAACGAAGCATATTCCGACCTATATGTATAGAAATATTTTTGCTTATTTCTACCCAACTAATTATAACCTGAGGTTTCGGAATTTAGTTTGGGAATACCCTGTATAACATGTTTATACAGAGTAACGACATGCCTAGTGTATCTTGGTTACTAACGTTTTGGGAATGTGATCACCATTACAACTCCTTTAATATAGGTCTAAATGAAAATATAGTTGACTAAGGATAATCCATAGCCTTTATCCTTAGTCAAAATAAAAACTATTGTAAATTATCTACTTCGAGAAATGATAGGCCCACCTTAGGGGTCTAGGGTGTTGAATTTAAAAATCGATACAAGTAAACTACTTAATGAACGTTCAAATATAAAGCACTAGGAGATACCCCTGCACGCTGAGTGTCGACCCCGACTCTAGCCGCGCTGGATACATCTTGGCCTTCGGCCTCGGCATGTGACTTTGACTAGAAATAATAGTAGAATATCTGTATAACGTAAAATCACAATATTACATTCATTTACAGTATTTCACTCACATTACTCGCGTTGCTACCTATTTATTAGTAGGCCCTATATGGTATTACTTAACCTATTCCAAACGTGTTTATTTCATTTCTTTTTGTATGAATATCTTTTATTTCATTTATATCTTAATAGAACTGAAGATTAAACTCTTAATGCATCAATAGGGTAATGTTAAATATACAAACACATTTACAGTATTTACAAAACAGCTGTTATTAATTAACTAAAGTCAACCCGATGTAATTCTTATGGAAAAAGGAAATTTTGAAGGGCTGTTTGTAACCCTTAGGAATGGAATTTTGACAAATCCTTTCTTAGTGGGTCCCTTTAATAGGAAAGTTAACTTCCTTTAAAAGTTTGTGTTAATCTGTTCGGTGGTTTTTGAGATTTCGTGATGAGTAAGTTAGTGAGTGAGTCAGTCAGTGGTATTTGACTTTTATGTGTGTAGATTAGGAATATATAAGAGCTTTGTTTGAACCAATCTCTTTTTTTAGGTGTGATTACAGAAACTTTTAATTGGCAAAAACAACAGTCCGTATCATGGCATGAGATATGCCTCAGTAGTTCTAAAGACGAAATGCAGAGTTTCCTGGTATTGTTACTGGCATGTATTTCCCATCCACATCACATACAGTATGCAATGTGAGTAATGTAGTTTCTTTCCCATCAGCAATCTGTTGCCATCGAGCTTCATTTAAATGTATAGTACTAGAAAGTAGTTTTCACAATAATTTGCAATAATAATTAATCATCACGTGGGAAATAAATTAGTTATTCATAAAAATAAATGGTTCCAAAGAATTGGCACAAACTTTCCCCCATGTTAAACACTAAAAAATAAACATTTTGAAAATTACCAGTTTGATTCTCAAATAGATTTTTTTACCATAGCTAAAAAAATAGTTAAGGTAGAGGCATGTGGTTTTTACTAAAACATTTTAAATTGCAATTTACATCTTTCCTAAAAATTTAATCAAAATTGTTATGACTTTTTTGAGAAAATTCCATTTTTGTATGGTTTTGCCCATAAAAATAAAAAAACTTAAATTTCAAAAAGTGAATAAATGGTCTGTAGATATTGGCTAAATACACCTACATACACAATTTCAAAAAATTGATCCATCCTTTTGGTCTCCAACGAACCGCACAGACAGATTCAAAACATTTTTTTTCGATAAAACACTTTTTGGGTTCAGGTGACCCTAAAATGGATTTTTACACCAACTTGTACAAACATTTTTCGGACGATCACAATACTTTCTATATGCTAACGCATGTGGGATAAAGTAAAAACGACTTGCGACATAATTGCCGAACTAACTTGGTATGAATAACTGGAAAATGTTATACGAGTAAATTATGAAACCAACTTCCTTACAACGTTTGTTTTAATTTCATTTTGATCGTATTAAACTAGGACTGTATATTATGCTTTGTACTATAATCAATTCAATGAATCTTGCGTCTTGACATGAGCGCACCGAGCGGCGCTTGAGTGAACCTCTGACGTGTGGTGTTGCCAAGAGGACACTGCGTCAGACAATGAATAACATTAAATAAACAATAAAATACAAAAATGTGTAGGACAATGTAAAAAAGATGAAATTTGCTATCGTTAAATATTTATTTGCACCAAAATTCGCATATTTAAACAAGTAGGTTATCAGACAGGTGTAGCCACGGAAGACATTGCTAGGGTTACAATACGGTTGGTGTCGGCTGCATGTTTATAAATACAGGGTGAAACAATGGAAACGCTTTCGCAACAACGTTATTTTTTCCACGGATAATAAGATGATAATTTATTTTTTTACATAATTTTGTTTTCCATAATGTATAATTTTTGACCAAAATAATTTACCGTTAAATAGCGGAGAAATAATTTGTTCAAATTAGTTTCTTTGAAATTCAAATGGACGCTTCTCTGAAGTCCGGTTTGCGCCAATTAATTTTTCTTGAATAGACCTTTCATTTGATTCCAAACTCGACTTAGGCTTATGTTGAAGATTTTCGTTCAACTCCTTGTGAGCCGTTCCCCTCGAAAGATGAAATGTCGCTAATGGCGTCAAAAAGTATATTCTTTGTAACCATGATGATGTACAAGATTTCACTTTTACAAGTGAAGTCATACAAAAGTTGTGAAAGCGTTTTCAATTGTTTTCCAACCTGTATATATCGAAAGATGAAATGTCGCTAATGGCGTCAAAAAGTATATTCTTTGTAACCATGATGATGTACAAGATTTCACTTTTACAAGTGAAGTCATACAAAAGTTGTGAAAAAGCGTTTTCAATTGTTTTCCAACCTGTATATATCGAAAGATGAAATGTCGCTAATGGCGTCAAAAAGTATATTCTTTGTAACCATGATGATGTACAAGATTTCAATTTTACAAGTGAAGTCATACAAAAGTTGTGAAAGCGTTTTCAATTGTTTTCCAACCTGTATATATCGAAAGATGAAATGTCGCTAATGGCGTCAAAAAGTATATTCTTTGTAACCATGATGATGTACAAGATTTCACTTTTACAAGTGAAGTCATACAATAGTTGTGAAAGCGTTTTCAATTGTTTTCCAACCTGTATATATCGAAAGATGAAATGTCGCTAATGGCGTCAAAAAGTATATTCTTTGTAACCATGATGATGTACAAGATTTCACTTTTACAAGTGAAGTCATACAAAAGTTGTGAAAGCGTTTTCAATTGTTTTCCAACCTGTATATATCGAAAGATGAAATGTCGCTAATGGCGTCAAAAAGTATATTCTTTGTAACCATGATGATGTACAAGATTTCACTTTTACAAGTGAAGTCATACAAAAGTTGTGAAAGCGTTTTCAATTTTTTTCCAACCTGTATATTATGTAGTTTTAACTTCCTGTGATCAGTCAGTGAGTTTGTCAATAATTTGATTTTTATATAATAAGATTTTCAGTCTCTCGACACTTGGCTTGTAAGCAAACAATAGTTTTATTAATTAATTCATTAGTAAGACGCCGACCGTTAAAGTATGGGCGAATATGAGGGGCGAATGAGTGTAGATGAACGAGTGTAGTCATTGTTACTAACTAAGAAGGACCGTTCCTAAGAAAGAGCAATTTATTAATAGCACAATAGCCAGAGCAATTAAGGGACCTATAGCTTTACGTAGGATCCGTACTACGTAGTATTGGTCTGATTTTCAGTTAACTGATAAGCCTGACACTCAGTTATCATCCCTACACAATATCTGACTACCATCCAACATGGACACCCCAGACTTCTCTGGTATCCATGTTGATGGCAACCATTGAGTGGTCATGTCGGTATTAAGAGGACCGTTTTATATCAGTTTTGCGTTATAACAACATTATATGTCTGCATCCATTAATTTCCTACTATTGTTGACGCAGAAATTATGTGCACCTGAGTTTGAAGGTTGTGTACTAAGAAACTAAGAGGCCTATTAAACATCCAATTGTTCCATAGTTTTTTCTCGTTTAACTGTCCATAATGGCATACGTATTTTAATAAGTTAAAATATATTTATAGTAAATTTTATTATAAGTTTAAATAATTTTTGCCCTAGTTGGAAAAAAATTACCAGAATGTTTACTATTTTTAACTGTACATCAACTTTACACTATTATTATTAAAAAGCCCGTTATTATCTCTGATTTATAATACGTGGTTGAGAAATGTGTTTTTCATAAGTTTTATAAATGTTACAATTTTAAAATTTAAATAAAAATGTTTTTATCAATTTCTTAAAACAACAGTTTCTTGGATTCTAGAAGTCTTACAATTAGCCTAATTACTTGGTCGTGTTTTAATCCATAGGAGATATATAATTAACATAAATAACATTTATTTATGAAATTAAATTGATTCAAGTCAATTTAAAATCACTGCATTTACTTATGCATAACAAATAATTTATCGTAACTATACATACTTAGGGATTACAACGTGACCAAGTAATTAATTTTATGACCACTAAAAGCTAAGAAAATGTTGTTTCAGGAAATTGAAAAATCATTTTTCTTAAAATTTATAAAACGTATGAACAACATTGATTTCAACCACATATTAAAATATAAATGTTATTCATTGACAAGGTTTTTAGTAATAAAAGTGTAAACAGTGAAAACTAGTTTAAAATTTCGGTAACTAAGTTGTTCCAACTAGGATCAAAATTATTAAAACAAAAACAATATTTAAAAATGCTTATGTTGTAAAATTAAATGAGTAAAACTATGTTGTTATCAGATTTTTCATAGATCTTTTAGTTTCTTAGTTAACTACCTTCAAACTAGGGAACACATAATTTCTGCGCCAAAAGAAGCTGTAAAACATTTGACCATTCTCTGAAATCTTGATATGTTAGACAAACTATTAAACAACTGAGAATATAATTAAAAACATGCCAGATAAAACAATTAAAATGGAGTTTTATCTCATTAGAATGGCATAAGAGATGGTTGGAATAAGTGTCATAAGCATCGGTGGTTTCCTGGACAAATAATTGGTCTACCTAATGTTATTTAATTCAAATACAAATGATAACCAAAAAGGTCTTGATTATTAGAACTAGTTTAATCCAGAATAGATGTAATAAACTTTGATTAAGAACTTTACCTTCTTTCCCCTAAATAATTACAGTCTAACGTTTAAATATTCTTAAAATATTTAAATATTCTTAAAATTATTTAAATATTCTTAAAATATTTAAATATTCTTAAAATATTTAAATATTCTTAAAATATTTAAATATTCTTAAAATATTTAAATATTCTTAAAATACCCAGTTTTTTTTTTTTTTAATACTATGGTCTTGCCTTATTCTTAATATTTAACAGCCGGTCATTTATTCTGTATGGTAGCTGTTGCTGTTGTATATTAAGAGTCCTTAAAAGTTTATACGAGTGTGTTTTAAAACATTTTAAACAGCTTTTATTACCACTGTTCATATTAAATTTAATTTATAAGCGTTCATATTTTACAGAAGAGAAACTATTGAAAGAAAACCCTGTCAAAAATTTTACTTTTATATAAATTACACATTTGGCTTTAAAATATGAAATTATCTATTTATATTGAAATACATGTTTAGTGATTTATTATCTTCAGTAAGTCACCTATCAACAATAAAAATACTGTTTGGTTACAATTAAAAATGAAGTTTAATTACAGCTGGGCTTGATCCATGTAACGTGTTCTTTCTTTTTTTTACTGAAAAAAAAAACAGTTAATATTAACAGTGTGTTTTAAATTTATTGACAGGATCAGAGTTTCAAACAGTTAACAAAATACATCAAGAGGTTCGGATTCTTTGATAAGTTTCAAATTGTTCCATATTTTTTGCAACTGGGTTGATAATAGTATGATTTAATGTTTTTCGATGCGGTGTCCAGTGGTTAGGAATCCCTAGTTCTGAACTGTTGGATTGTATGTTGTGTAATTTATTTTCTACTAATATAGCTTGTGTACAATTATGGCTAATAGCTTCAGAAGAGGTACAGCTGTCTCTATTCATTATTTTGTCCTTGGCTCAAGGTCAACCAACACATTATAACCGAGTCCACCCACAAGCAGTTTTGCGTGACTTTAGAAGTCAGCTAAATGAGCCAACAATTTAGATTTATTCTCATAAGCACAATATTACTTTGAAGCATATTACGGCATAGGTAATTATTTTGAACCATGATCATTGGTTATTATTAAGTTACTTATTATAAAGTTTTACTAGAAGTTAATATTCTAAATTGCTGTTGGTTTTCTTCTGTTATTCTGTGATTTTTTGTTTTTTTTTTTCAATGAACCTTATTTATATCTTCGAACGATGTTTTTGTGGTATGTGATCCACGATGATTTCTTGGTTATTAAAAAAAATGTCTAAAAGAAATGAATTCTAAAATGTACAAGACCTATCATGCACATTTTAAAAATACATTCAAAATATACTTAATCTATTGTCATTTTTAACACATGCCAGAACATCACAAACCTAACTGTCTCTATGTTATGTCATTCTTTATTATCATAAAAATTATTATTTATTATATTACAATACTTATTGTGTTATTGCGCTTGTCTTGTGGTGCTTGTATTTTGAAATGCATCTCAAATAAAGTAGATTGAAGTTGGTATAGACACTTTTTAAATAGTCTCAAACTACGTTATCATTATGTATCATATTTGTCATTACAATATTCAAGACCTTTTGCTAGTGGTTGGCACTTTTGTTTTCATTATAGATGGTTATGGGTACTAATATGGGGGAGGGAAGGGGGAAAAAAGTTTGAAAATTTTTTTTCAAACTTAATCCCTAAAACGTGTTTTTAAGCGTTCTGGAAGCATGGTTTGCCATATTTTGTTGACTATAATATACCCATAGTGTTACAATAGTATTGTAAAATGTATTGTGAAATTATCATCGTAAAAATAAATGATCTGCCCTCTAGCATTGTGTTATTCTGCTTTCCCAATTTATCATGGTATTTACATTGCCCTAACTTTCGCGGGGGTTGGATCATGGTGTCAAGCGGCTGCTTATAGCAGAAAGAGGCATGAACAGCGCACTTACTCGCCTCTCATTCCAGTTCCAGAGGGAGTTTGTAACAATAATTAAGTTGTGATATTTGTAGACATTAACACAATCTCAGCAATTTTAAAGATTGCCAAGTAACAGTATCTCAGTTTGTCCAAAGAAACTGTATAACAATATTTTATTAAAAAGCAGTCTTTTCCCCTGGAAGCCAGGGGGGGCCAAGGCCCCCCCTGCCCCCGAGTATGGGCGCCCATGCTAATCAACACTATTAAATTTCAAAATGGTGGCCATTTAAATTTTTAAATGGAAATTGTGGGAAAACGGCAAAAAATTACATTGAACATGGTTTTTTAGATAATTTTATTACCATCTGTCAGTATGTTAATACGAAAAACGTTATAATCGGAAAATATAACTGAGACACATTGACATTTGTGTTTAGAGACATCAAAAAAGCCATTTGTTTTTAGCTTTTTCTGCCTTCAACACAAATTTCAATGTAACTCGTATATTTTTTGTCTAATGATAACCTTTTGATACTGATAGATTAGTAATATTATTATATTAAAAAACACACTTTTTAGTATTTTTTTTTTAATTTGTTGCTGTTTTCCCACAATTTCCATTTAAACATTTAAAATCCCCGCCATTTTGACATTTTAAATTGTATATAGAGTTGATTTTTTTCTAGAATAGTTCTTTATTATTATAGCATGCATAGCGAGTTTCATAAAGATCAGTTGAGCCAACTCGGAGATAACAATTCTTTTCTGAAAAAATCAAAATGTTGGATGTCTGGTAAAAAAAGCGTTTTTGGGGGAAAAAATTCTTAATCTTCTCTTTATTTAGACACATGCAACCATATCCCGAAGTTTGGTACTTTAATTATGGGACATCCATTTACAGAAAATCATTGGATCCCTTAGTGCCAGTGGGGTGGAGCCCAGGTAATTCTTTACATTTCTGGTATCTTCCCAACTACTTCAGCTCTTAAACTAACATAAATATAATCAAACTATTCTATCAAAAACCTAGCTCGAGAAATTTCTTGGAGACCAATTGGCTTACGGAATTAAATATATAGATTCAATTGTATTCATGACAAGTAAATAATGCAAACTCCGTTTTTTTTTCAACAACTATTATTATTTCATATTAGGTATTGTATTGTTCAGGAGCACAGCGATAGCACATGTGCTGTTAAACGCTTATGATACCAAGGTTACTTTAAAACACCTTCAGATATGGACACTTTTGAATGAAAACTAACTTTCCATTTCTTTCAATTCTGTAGTTATCCCTACCTCTAGTTTCATAAGAGCGTATTTCACTACCTCTTATGTAGTAGCATTTTGTACTTGGAAAAAAATCAACTTTATAAAGTGTAAAGACAAGGTAGTGTCAATAGGTTCTAGTGCTAGAATGCTAGCTTGCATGGCCCTCTTTGCTGAATTTTGGAAACTGTTTGGACTGTTTTTCTTGTTATTTGGATGAAAAGTTTGTAAAAGTTGAAATTTGAGCAAAAATCCCGAATTTGATCAAATAATATTCGATATTAACGAGCGAACAGCTAGCTCCCTTGAAGAGCCGGATGATGCTAAGTTTTGGTTTGAGGATAGTGATGATCCTGTTGAACATGTGAATAGAACAATCCACGAGGCAGCCTGGAGGGGATTTCAATTGTAATGATGTAATTCAAGAAGAATTACAACGCAATTTTCAGTAGCTCAAATTTACTATCTACTGGAGGTGAAAAGACTTACTGCTCACAAACGTCGTTAAAAACGTATTAAATAAGTCATAAAAACGGGATTTGCTATTATTATTTGCTATTATGGCTAAATCTGCCATTTTGGTATTCAGATAATAATTTTAATTTTATGTAAATGATGTTGATCCAGCCCACACTGCACAATTAGTTTTATTTGTATGCATTATATTATGTACCATATATTTGTAAAATATTAAACTAAGCTTAATGTTGTTTGTTACTTTACTCTATGGATTCATTTTAACAAGACTGGAAACTGGCTGTTAGGAAAAATATGAATGAAATGATAATAAATATTTTGATTATTTGTTGAATAAGTTTCTGTTTTCGCGGAGAATAATTGAGTAAGATATATTTCTAATTCTGTTATGTAGTTTATGTATATGTTTGTTCTGTTCTGTGCTGAAATATAAACTATATTTTTTCGACAATTAGCCTATCCAATCTGAAACTGAAAGTACATCTCTATCAATCAGTGTCTAATATAACCTTTCAAAACCAGAGAAATTGATTTGCGTTTGTTGATATATTGTCTTGTAATCTTATAGGGATTAAAAATGTATTTATTTGTTTAAATGAGATTCATTTAATATTTTAGTTCTTCGAGATAGTAAAAAATAAATAAAACATTCATTGTTTCACTAAGTGGAGAAATAATGTATTGTACTTTAGTAAGAACTTATGGGAACAATCTCATCTTCAGGTAAGTACAACTGTTTGATTCGGGCAAATCTTATGTATTCAGGAAAATATGTAAATAACATAAAAACTTAGGAAAACCCATGAAATGAATCATACAAACTTGGTCACATCTTGTAATTTTAGAGGGAAGGAATATCTTATTAACCTGTACACAGACAAAAACTCAGGCAATGTTGAAATGAAAATAACTGAAAAGAAAACATTAGAAGAATGGCAAGGGACGTATGATGCTTCATATATAGAAAATCTAACCCAAAAAACCGGTAACTTCAAGAGATTTGATACTTTTATTTCTATGCTTAAATCAGGATTGCTAGGAACTAGTGAGTGTGTTGCTTTAGACCTGCTAACCTTTGAAGATCTGGAAATGTTAAGAAATAGAATTTCACACAACCGAGGTTATGGGGGACCAAATTCATCTCATATCATGGCTTCTCAAACAAGTAATCGGCGATATTTAATAGTTACCTATACAGTAGAGTTTGATAGAATACACTATCCACTAGCGTTGGAATATTCTGGTTTACCAGATCCAAAGATTTTACTAGAAACCATCAAGAGATTAGAGAAACAGGTCAGTGATTTGGAACATGGTGGCAATTGGAAAGATATTACTGATCAGATCGATGTGCTACAAAAGAAGTTGGTTGATGTCACAACAGAGAATACATTTTTAAAAGAACAGGTACAGGCATTAAATAAAATGTACAGAAATAAACAACCTTCTAAAGATATTACTATACTAAAGCAATCTTTACATGATCTTGAAAATAAATTAAAATTAAAGGATGGCGTTATTGAAAGATTAAAAAGAGAAAACTGTCGTTTATCAATTAAATTAGATAAAGCTCAGAACTCTGAGAGAGATTCAAGAACACAAGCGAAACCTTATTCTTTTGATCCTCACGTGAAAAACACAGGACTTCTTTTAGGCATGTCAAAAAAACAGCATTCTCCTTCTATAAATATGAATAGAAGTCTGGACAATTATGCTGAAAAACCTTTTAGTAGATGCTTTCTAGGAGGACGAAAAGTACACTCAGCAAGAAGTTCCTTAGATGATATGGGTAATATTTCAAGTGAGGATTCTCCGGTATATTTTAGAAAAAGGCAAGCAAGATCAAAAAGATATCAATTGAAGCCATCTCCTAGACCTCGATCCTTGTCTCCCAGTCTTTCAGAATTATCGCACAATTCAGAAATTAGCATATGTGCTTGTAAAAGCTGCTTGAATTCAAAATTATATATAAAAGAAGATGATACATCATCTGGAATAGGAAAGAAAAGAGTGAAAAGGATTGGAAAGGCATCCTTAATGAAACGGATACGAAGCCTGGAAAAGTTGGTCAACGGAATAATACTTAATTAAAACCACATTTTATGGTACCTTTGAATAAAGAATAAAAATTGTTAACTAACTTAGTCTATCAGTCAACTATTACTGAAAACAATAAGCTATATCTATTGGTAGTTTAAATATATAGGGCCTATGTTACATAAATTAATTAAATTGCTGTTTTTTAATATTAAAAAATTTTAATTCTACCTTTTTTCTTGCTACATAGGCCTGCTGTGTAATTGAATAAGTTTGACTGGTGTAGGTATCGTCCTGATAGTGTGCATATTAAATGTTACAACTTCCAGAAATATTTAAATGTAAATCCTTTTGTTCAAATTTACGCCTTTATAGACAAATTCCTCATCTAAGCACAATTTATGAAACATTTTGGTAAAAAGATTAGATATCAGATGTCGTGTTTTTAAGCTTAGGCCCCATAAAATCGTTAATTGGTATAATCAAACCATAAAGAAGAGAATTTATGTTTAAATTTCCTTTGTATTTTACCTGTTCTTACAGATTAAGTTCAACCTGAAATATGATGTATCATAAATATTTATTTAACGGCAATACACCACCGTTCCAGATACAAGCAGAGAATATAAAACAGTACTTATTATTAGATATAACAATAATCTAATAATAGGTAAATAAATAATTGTTAAACAGCCCAGTTAAATAATTGTTAAACAGCCGTCACAAGGCAGTAATAAAGTAATCTCTGTGAGTTTTAGTGACGGAATCCCTAGCTAGTATGCAAGACTTTGGAAGTGAAGTCCTTCAAATACTGATTAAGCATATTTTACTGATTCTTTTAGGATACTTATTATGTTTAATAAACTCACAAGTGAAAATACGGTAAATTGTTTACATACACAGTAGGCCTAGGCAGATAGGTAATTTCAAGTGAACTTAACGAGTTTCAATAAATGTAATTACTATTTAATTTTATTAAGTAAATAATCTATAAATTTTTTGAAAAATGATAAAATTGATATTTGGTTATACCTTACCCTAACTCCATGGCAATTCAAACATCGACAGGTGTTTGGCCTTACCTGCAATGCCTTTCCATTCCTTTTTATCATCTGCTTCTTGCAGTATGCTACCCATTCTAACAATATCTTTTCCAACTTGATCCTCATCCCATTCTTGGTCTATCAAGTGGTCGACTATCGAAAACAATACTTAATCCACAAATAACACCATATTTACATTCTACGTCCGTGTGTTGTTTTGTGTCACATATGTGCGACGCTGGTCCACAATGTTTTTCTTCTAATGGTAATCTGCAGTTGACAAAGTACCTATCACGTATATGATAAGAGAAGTAATAATTTAATGATAAAATATGTACCTATATATATTTTTACAGGGAAATCTAAATATACATGGTACTACACACAATCTTGACAACACCACCAAAGAGACTTTCTTGAAATCATTTGATCACATTATCTTTGCTGCCCATATTTTTATTGTAGGCTTTTGTTAGCTAACCCATGAGTTGTAGACTGATTTTTTTTTTTGGCCGGCTTATGGATTCACCATTTTTTTACAGTTGTTAAGTCTTGCTGAGTATTACCTGCTCATTTAGCTTGCCAAGTCCAAAAGCGTTTTAATTTTTTTCGTTATTTGCTCAGTGAGGTCCACACTGTTGCAAAAGTTGTTTAGACTAAGGCACGGCCTTTACCAAATAATCTTGCATCATTTGTGTAACAACTTTATAAGTGTGACTTTTAACTGGATCCAATATAGTACTTTTCCCAGTGTAATTAAGAATATCTATGATATATTCATCTGGATTGCAAAGTTTATATACAGTTTTATCCTGTATTTGTGTCTCTTATTCTTTATGTATTGTTTAAACTAACGATGGCCCCTTTGAGCGATAAATTCTTTCCAGTGTTAAAAGCCCTATGAAAGTAAGAACATTACTACTTTGTGCTTTGGTCATTTATTATCGTAAACGTTAGGGTTATAAAACATAATTATCGAATATTGCTTCAAAACTATTTCTAGACATACTCTTACCTAAAATGAGATGATCATAGAGCTTGAAAGTGAACCATCAGTGGTCTATATTAGGAAAATGCAGTTTGCCCAAAAGCATACACAGTCGTAAAAATTTGTTTGAGCTCATCTAAATGTACAGACTTTCACCAGCACATGTTTGAATGCTGGAAAGTCTTCATAGAAAAAGTCAATAGTCTCCGTGAACTGAACATGTATCATTTCTTGCCCAGTAAAATCGTTGACCACTGGTTCGTTGTTTGTATCTGTCTAAAGAGCTTGTTAGGCCTCATGTACATTATGAAAAATGTTCAACAACAAACAACACATTGGGTTCGTTGGCTATGTTTTTAATAGCCTATCCACTAAATCTTCATTTACAATTCCAAACTGAACATCAGCACCATATTCTATGGTGATATAGAAACTGTGCTATATTTGTTTCTATATTAGTGTTATAGGACTGTGGTGAGCGTCCTAAATGTCACACTGTAGGATTTTGGTGTACAGGAAGAACTGATTCGTCAGAAATATGTCATGCAGTCCATGTTTTAGAGTTTTGAACACAGTAACAAGAGTTTCATTGGGACCTTTTCCATTAATTCACCACAACTACTTTGATCATGTTATTGTTAGGTTTGGTTTGGTTACCTTATGTTAGGTTAACCTAAGTTATGGTTGTGAATTTTAAGGGAAAAGATCCTTTCATTGTTTCTAACTAAGATCTACTAATCCTTAGAAGCGGTCATTTAATTAGTTTTAAGTAAGGGTAATTACAGCATAGCATGTTATCCGAACAACATAATATTGGTCCGATTTTTGACAAACTAACGAGCCCGTAATCTCCCTTGCAGTTTACTTACATGGATATTCTCAATAAATATCCATGGCAATGGTAACCATACAGTTGTTTGTGTCAAGAGGACAAAACAGAATCTATCACTTAAAATCTCCACAACAAATACTATTTTTATAATAAGTACTAATGTTATAAATTGTAAATCCAGTAAGGAAAGAGCTTGAAGAATAAGTACTATTTTGTTGCTGCACCATTTGTATACCTATAAACACAAAGCAAATTTCTCAACCAACAGCCTTAGAGACGTATAATTTTTTTTCTCAGAAATTTATTTGATTTTTGGGGTTTAGTAAGCCAGCAATCCTCTGCAATGAATAGGGCAATCAATTTTTTGCCATTTCTTTAGTAGTCTGGCTGTAAGCTCAGAAAAATGTGTGTATTAATATTCATGTATCCTTTTTGCATTAAGAATCAATCGTTTCCCTTGATTTGATACATGACCAATTAGTTCATACAGTTAAGCTTATCTAGCTAGTTTTAGCCTTTTATAGTATATTTTGAGAAAGTAATATCAGAGCATTTATTTTTTGTTATGAATGGGAAATATCAAGTGTCAACCATTTTCAGTTTCCCATTCTAAAAATTACAATCGTAGATTGTATTAGACAAATTTAAGATTAATTTTTTACTGGGTGTGTTTGCTCAGTTCCTTTATAAATTTAGTTGTGAAAGCCTTTAAAATATTACAAATTTCTTCATAGTACGTTTGCGATGTCTAAATGGGAAATCCTTCAAGGCATGACTTGTATGCTTCCAAAAACCATTTCAGAATCAGCCAACTTATTCACCGTTTCTCTGATAGCATTGACCTGGGAAAAGTGTGATGTATTATAAACTATCTGGATCAGGCATTTTCTTATTTATTTTTTTCCAGAAATCAACAAATCAATTAATGAATTCAGTAACTACCAAAGTTGTTGATGCCCACGTTTACTGCATTGTTATTTGTAGACAGGTTTCAAGGTCAGTTAAATGAAGCAGATAGTTTATTTATTGTCTACGAATAGGTGAAAGTTGATTATAGACTTTTCCCACTTATATACTTACAATGCATTAAATGAAAAAAAACCTAAGCATTATGCTAGGTATAATAAAGAATATACCATACTCATAACAAAGGTAATAATTAGAACAGCAAAATTACAGAAAAGTACTGAAAATTTTGCTACGTTATGATAAAATGTGATGCCTAGTTAAAACACTGGTCCCCAGTCATTCAGACAAATCTGCTTTTTGTTCTCTCGGTTTTCGGACTATGAATTATTATGATTTAGGTCTAGGTGTTGAATTCCTTGGGTAAGGCTGTTTTTAAATATTATTAAATGTATTAAACAATAATAAATGATGGGAACTATTGCTACATTTCAAAAACAAGAGAACAGAGAAAAATTGGAAGCCTGGTGGGAATTCAGATTTAATTAGTCAATATAAATATAGTGACTAATTAAATATCCCCTAGTTTAGTTTGTTAGGGGATATACATTTTAACTTCCATGATATTTCCTCTTGTGATCAGAAAGCATAGCCTAAGGCCTCAGTGGAAATCGCATTTGGTATGGAGAAGCTCGACACAAACAGGAACACAGATAGACATTCATTTGCTTTTGTATATTTTTATAGACCAAACAAATATTCCACTGAAAATCAGTCAAAATTATTACTCTATAATATTAAAAAAGATCGACAACCTTCTCAGTATTGTAAATATCATTATTTACTTTCCAACAGCTGTTAAAATCTTATAAACATCATTATTTACATTTGAACAGCTGTAAGTTTTTTACCCCTCTCCATATTATTCTTACGGCCTAAAAACATATTTCAAGGGCTTCCTCTGCCTTTAGGGTAAAAATATTGAACAGTAAGGAAGACCTTATTGCAAAACTATGGCTAGGAGCAAATTTTTTGACATTTGTGTATACAGGGTTAAAAAAAGTCCGAAGATGGTTGAATATTGTTTAGACCATTACAGATCAAGGTACAAAACTTTGCACATTGCTGCTGGACATACAAAGCTATTTTACCATTTATTCAGTGATCGAGTACCTTCATAGGAGGAGTCCCACTAGGAGTAGGAAGAAAATCGTAAATGTAAGCATAGGTTGATATACATACCATTTTAAAGATCTTAGCTAGTAGAACATCATACCGCAAATTAGATCTCAAAAGGTTAATCCTAAACAAAATGGTGTATGCATATTCTAGCAGTGATACGTTTCTCATAACGTCTCTAAACACCATGAGAGTACCAGATTCTGTGTAATTACTTAATACGCCATTTAATAACAATAAAACTTCAAATCCGTAAAATTATGATATTCACATTCTCCAGAACTTTTGCCACGTCATAAAAATATGGAATCCGCTCTGTAAGTATGAGTGGGTGGAGCTCCGAAAGATCAAGCTCATGCCTTGCTTGAATTGGATTGAAGCTCTTCCTCAGTATGGCCCATGTTCCTGTAGGTCAGCGCTCAAGATATTACCCACACACTATAGATGAAAGAGTGTTCCTACTCCCACCCGCACATGTACAGCGATAGTTGACACCTCATTGAATTGACACCAAATTGATCAAGAAATAAGGAAAGAGTTGCGTCAATAAAAAATGTCTTTGCATATAAGGGATGACACCCCTGCAAAGTGTTCCACCACTCAGTCTTTAGTTGGTGTGAGGGCAATGTTGGGAGTGAGGACAACGGACACAATCAGCTGGTGAAGTTGCGGTAGTATAGGTTACGATGAGCTTAGTACTTTACCTCCTTCGCTCTCTTTGTTTGTAGATTATGTTAAAGTTAAAGGTAGTAGAGAAAATTGCTTGAATTATAAAAGTCGAAATAATATAACCATACTCTTGTGTATAGTCATTTTTGTAGATATTATAAATCAAGTTGAAATTGAATATTACGTTCTTGCTCGATCTATCACGAACTATACAGTTAACAAAGTACGCTTTTAAAAATTGCATACGGAGTAATATGTAAATAAAATATTAATGTAAG
This sequence comes from Stictocephala bisonia, assembly GCA_035578905.1. Taxonomy (NCBI): domain Eukaryota; kingdom Metazoa; phylum Arthropoda; class Insecta; order Hemiptera; family Membracidae; genus Stictocephala; species Stictocephala bisonia. The sequence continues at coordinate 1,048,817 of JAQJVL010000319.1, forward strand.
TTGTGATAAATATTATTTCAGTTTAAAGGTAGGTCACTGAACATTTCAATCATATTATAATAAATATTTCAAATAATATATATGTATTTAAACACAATAATATCGCAAATTAAATTATAATGTATAACCTCAATATAAATCATATTGACAACAAACCAACTGATATACCAGCTGTCCTCACTTCGATCTCAGGTCCATTTCTTCCTATGTCATGTTCCAGCTGTACTAGATTCAAGTTCCCTCTAAGTTCCTTGCCCACCAATGGTCACCTAGCAAGATGATATAATAGGCGGAGCTTCCTCCGGCGTATTCATGACAACGAATGTTAAAGTGGCACATTGGTTCAGTGGTGGGAGAAGACTTATGTTCACTCTCACTTCAATGACTAGTTTTGTCTCTCTTGCACAGGTTCTCTAATAAGATCGATATCAAAGCGGCCAAACTGTTGTACCTTTTCTCTTTGACCTGAACTAAATGAGCAAATATTAATTCAACTGAAATAACTTGTAGTCTAACTTTATGATGTTGTGTAATATAAAATTTCTCTTACGCTATAGTAAAAAGACTTAAATTGTGTAAAACGATAAAGAAAAATTCATTCAATCAACAACTTTTAATAATCAGTGTATAAAGTTTTTGTTCTTTGTTACCTTGACAACATATTTGAACTAATAACATGTGTTATTAAATATTATAATGCAAAGAACAAACGTAAACATAGAGATTACACAAAACTATTCCAACAATGGAGCGTATCAAGCCAGAACCAAGCACATTGATGTTATACATCATTTACTGAGGGGGAAGGTCAAAACTAAATTGTTAACCTTCAATTATGTCTCAACTAAAGAGATGATTGCTGACTCATTAACTAAGGCGCTTGATAGTGAGAAGTTCAGAGATTCATCAAGTATCAGGGATTCCAGAAATAAGGAGGGTGTTGGAATAGTTTTGTCTAATCTCTATGTATACGTTTGTTGTTTGCATTGTAGTATTTTAATAACACATGTTATTAGTTCAAATATGTTATCAAGGTAACAAAGAACAAATTATTCATTTTACACTGGTTATTAAAAGTTGTTGGTTGAATGTATTTCTCTTTATCATTTTACACAATTTAAATCTTTTTACTACATACGCAATGAAATGAATCGGGAAGTTTTCGAAAGTCTCAGATGCTGTAAAGAACTGAACATTCATGCACTAGGGTTACATTCATTATTCTATATTATTATTTTTCAAATCCTGAGCCTCTGATTTCCAGGAGGTGAACATAGCGTGGATTTTCTTACCTTAAAAAATGTATTCATATAAGATAAAAAGTATGCTCTTTAAGGGTATATATAATCTACCTTGCTTCAACAGTGTTTCTATGAATTTACTGTTTTATGCCTTGAGTCTGGTAAAGCATTTAAAATTATGTTTAGGATGAAGATTCTAGAACACTGACTGTGGTAATTTAATTCAAACAGGAACTCATCCAGCAACTTGTTTTCATTAGTTCAATAGTTATTAAAGATTTAGTTGCTTTCAAATTTTCCAATAAAAACTTTGAATGCTTCTGTTTGTTTGGTAATCCTAATTTTTTAATCTCAGTCACCAATCAGTCAGTAGTCATTCTTCGAACTCATGTTTTAGGTAATGGGATTATGGCTTCGATGAATACTCTGCCGAAGACTGTCCTCTCATCTCCAAGTCAGAGTGATGGTCAGGGATCAACACTAAGTTCAAATCTTAACAACACTTCACCAACGATTTTGGGCAGGCTTAAATTCGAAGAGGCTATTGAGAAAAACACTGTTCAAATCGATAAGGAGGCTCACCTGAAGAGGTTGAAAAATTTAAGAAAGGAATTGGACTTCATTCAAAATACTGCCTGGAAATACCCTTCAGTTGACAACTACATTGGACAGTAACTACTTGGTGGGTTGTGTACATTTACCTAAGATACGAGCCATGTTAAGCTTCTTTTGATGTTTGAAGCCTATGTATAAATAATTAAAACATTTAGACATTCATTGCATGTTTATTATACGGTACTCAAATTGCAATTGACAATAAATATTCTGTTTCAGTACGTATGTATCCCTGAAGATAGCTTTGTATCGAGGTCTGAACAGTTAGTAGCTAAACGTATAATTTAAGAAAATTGGCCTCTCTTTTCTCTCATTGGTCAGAGTTTCCAGGAATCCTTTAAGCCCACAGGAAACTTGGTAGTCGAATGAGCTGCTTATTGTTTAGAACTTCAGAAAGCCCTGTTTCCCACGATGCACTGTCTTTGAAACTGTTCCTCATCAGTATGGATCCTTGGGGATCCTATGCACTATTCTACTTTTGCGTTTTCAATAAAAATTCATAACTGACTTAAAAAAGCCTTAATATATGACAATTTTTGCTTAACCATGCTGTAGATTATTACATTGTATATAAAAGCTAATAAAATAGTTCTTGTGGAATAGAAATGTAATAAATAAAAACCAACATAAATCTGCACAAAAGATCTGCAGATTTTACTAAACTATTACTTACTACAATAACTCAACATAATTGTAAACTGAGACAAAAATCTATTTATGTGTTACTATAGGAGACAAGATAACAAAATCTTTTACAGACGTTGCTGTGGCCAGTTTTGAAAACAATTGATTGTCTCAAAGTATGTTGTTCTAGTAAAAAAATTCTTTGACTTGATTCAAAGTCTTTTTTAATAAAGTGGCCAGTAAAATCCTATTAATAGACTGCTCAGATATCACTGAAACTGTTTTTCTCTTTAAATACCAATTGGAGAATAAAGAGTTATAACTTTAAACCTTATGGTCTACCCATAGTCAGTGACTGACAACGGAAAAAGTCGGGCAGAGAAAAGCATTCTTATCTTGGTGCTGAATATATTCCACATATTTACGACATATAATAATAAATTAAGTGTATAACTTGGAGACACACAACACAATGGATATCAGTTACAAATAAATTTTTTGTTAAAAATAAATTTATCTTCTACTATAGTCATAAATTGAACTTTTGACAAATTCTATGAACCACTTAGATCTATGATCCATTAATCTATTATATCTAAGAAATTTAATAAATCAGACATGGGCACTAAAAGATTAAAGGACAGAGAAAGGGAGACTTTCATTAGCTATCTCCTATCCTATATGATAAATATCTCCTAAATAGCGCACTTACAAAAGCGATTGATGTCCAACTTAATAGAACCATGAGAGCTATTAGTGGAACTCTCATGGCAACTCTACTAGCTTGGCTCCCGGTGCAATATAGCTCCTCCAGAAATAAGACGTCAGGAGGCACTACGTAAAGAATTCAATAAGATTTTGAATGCCCTTCCCATTACCCAGGCTCTCCCATGTCAGAATGGTCGCTTAAAATCTCGAAACCCAATTCTACATACTGCTTTCCAGTTGAGCAGATCAAATTTCTCGCCCAGTACTAACTGGGCCATAGCGTGGAACAGTTTTAATGGACGAAATAAGTTCCTTATTTATTATTTATCAATATCTGTAGGTGGGATGAAACTACCTCGTAGGGAGTGGACATTATTAATCGGTTCCGAACTGGAGTGAGCAGATGTAACTACTGGAAATACAAATGGGGATTGACAGTAGATCAGTCATGTGATCGTGGGTAGTCTATCCAAACAGTGGATCACATAATTTCAGAGTACCCCTTCCGCTATTTTTCGGAGGGATTAGCTAGCATAAATAGAATCAGTAAGGCGGGTCTTAAATGGCTTGATGGACTGGATTTAGCTTTGTGACAGGAGATCAATTGTTATTTATTTTAAATTTTTATTATAGTGTAATGATTTTTTGTCCAACTATAGAACTCAGCTGTTACATAATTTTAAACTAAAAAAAAAAATAATGGTAGCGGACAAAAAACAATACGTTACTTTTGTTTCATATTGCATATGGCCACATGCCATTGCAAGTATGGTTATAATATGAGTAACAGGGATGCTCTTGTTTTGTCGGTAAAATTGTTGTATAAAAACAGGAACTTTTTAACGAAACAATAAGTTTTATTAAAATTTGGCTCAGTTTTTCAATATAAAACATTAAAAATACACATGAAGGAAACTATGAAAATGTGTAATACTTTTAACAACATTGACAACGCAGGAATGGTGTGTTAGAAAATAAACCATCGCTTTGAATCTTTGTGCGGTGCAGCATTCAATTCCAACATTTGTTAGGATTTCTTCACGTGATCTATCACATGTTTTACGCAGCAAGGTTCTAAGGCATTCAACATCGCCTAAGTGTGAACATAGGGATTGAGAGTACTCCTAAATCATAACTAGATGTTAACAATTATAGTAACTGTAGGCTGTTAAGTTTTAGTTATTATTAACAATAATTTTTAATGACGTGGGCGGAAATGAAAAATATTAGAGATAAAAGACCAAATTAAGATAGCAATAATATTTTTATCTTTTTTAAGATGCTGATGAAAGAGATATGGGCGAATATGGATTTTGAATGAGTGTGATGAGTGTAGAAGAGCGAATTTATAGTCTTTAATACAAACTAAGGTCAAGTATTGCTTAAAAAGTGTCAATAATTAACAGCCCAATGACAAATAAACAGCTGGTGGTTATCAGCTGATCCTTTCAACATTTGTTATGACTCTCATTGGGATCAATCTGAGAATATTTAGATGGGATTTAACAAATTATGCTACCGACCAATTAATACATATGCCTGAATAACTAACCAGTACATAACATTCGAACTCAGTTAGTAACCAGACTACACAGGTCATCCACACTCATGTATTCATTTATTTTCATAAAATACACACAAAATTGTGTTGGTGTCTCATATCTAAGAATATGAGTCATATACTTTGCTGCTAGAAAAAATACTCTGAAATCACTTCTTGATTGAAAAAAAATGGAATTAGTTAAAATATACACAAATTTTTATTTCACAGAATTTTGATTATTACTTAATTAACATATTTTTATCTGTTTTGTAAAAACACTAGTGTTTTGATAATTATTCGTACAAGACTATAAAATATAATTTTCAAAGACACATTCTTAGAGATGAACTCATTTAATTCATGTTTCAGTAATGTGGTCCGTTCTCAGCAAGGTAGGGCAGTTGCTGGGCCTGGCCAGCACTGAGCCAACAGTGGATGTTAATGCTATTGCAGCGATACTTGATGCGGAGGATCCCCTCATAGTTGATGGAGAAGAGCAGCCAATAGAAGCTGATGCCGCTCCTCAAGGTAGTAGTGTGGTTTGCCAACATAAGTCAGGTGTTATCACTGAACTGCACGAGTCTCACGGTTACATCCGTCCAAGTGATACTAGCGACAACAGTACTCAACTGTATTTCAAGCGAAAGGACAGCCCAGATGATGTCAGAATTGGGAATCGTGTTGTTTACCTGACTTATAAAGTATCTGAGGATAGTGAATGGATTGTTAGAAAAATTTTGTACATTGAAAATGAGTTTTGGGATAAGAAAGACAATTCTGATGAAGACGTGTCAATTTCTCAATCAGCTGTTAAGTAAGTGTACATTTGTAAAAAGTATTATATGTATTAATTAGTAAATATACCGAACTAAAAATTTGTTTAACGCTTTTAGTACTACAGCCTCCTTTCACCCACTGACATAACCTTAAGTGCCACCAAAATTTAGTTGAAAATGTAGAAGTTTACAAAAAAATCCAAAATATTTAATAAGAGATGTATTGCCATGTTTTTTTCTTTACATTAAATAATAGATATGTGCCAACATTTTAAATCCAAAATCTAACACAACAAATTATTAAAACTAATATACAGTACACTTATCTCAATACCACATATCACTCAATATCACATATCAATACCACCGTATTTGTATGTGTGGGTGGGTGGGAATACCGCTGTGTATTGGTCACACATTCTCACGTCATTGGCTGTCACTCGTAGACTAGAGGTGCGTATGACAATTAAAAAATTAGTACTTTTTTAATTACAGCGATAAGTGAATGAGTCAGTGGTATTCCCCATACATACTACTGTACGAGTATGGGTAGGTCAGAACCACTGTACGTGTATGGGCGGGCGGGTGGGTCAATACCACTGTATGTATACGGGTGGGCTGGTGGGTCAATACTACTGTACGTGTATAGGTGGGCGGGTGGGTCTATACCACCGTAAGTGTATAGGAGGCTGGTGAGTCAAGACCACCGTACATGTATGGGTTGGCGGGTAGGTCACCTGTACGTTTATGGTCCTCTTATTAGCCTATGGGATCTTTCAAAAGCAAAACTGATTTATCTATTGATTGAAAAAAATTAACTTAACAAATTCCGTAGTGTAAACTCACATTAACACTTTGAGTGCTGCGATGACCTATTGGTCACTGTATTTGGGTGTTCTCAGGTACTGAGTGCTGCGATGACCTATTGGTCACTGTATTTGGGTGTTCTCAGGTACAATTGTGACCTATCAGTCATGCTCAGCCTTTCTTCGTTTAATTGTCAGTATTGAGTCAGCGTGTACTAGGGACCGTTGTTTTAGTTTGTAGCGTGTGGATTATGGCTTTATTGATTTCTGTTCGGGTCAGTTTTTAATTGTGATTATTTTCGATTTTGTGAAAATTTGTACACGTTCAGTGTTTATATGGTCACGGCATAGTTTTTAATTTTGTTCTCGATTATTTGATAAAAAAATTTTTAGAAATATGATATTTAGAGTGCAGAAACAATACATGTGAACGTGATCTGCGTTGATTACATTATAAGAATTAAAAAAAAATAAAGTCTTCTCCACATGCTGACGTGACCGAAAGGGTATGGGCCGTCAAATCATCTCAAATCACCTGAAATGTCATCATGGAGTCTCACTAAGTATAGAAGTGAAAAACAAAATTTAATTTTTTAGCACCTAGGGTAAAATTACGAATTTTGGTGTAGCAGTCAAAGTGTTAACATAACAATATAATATTGTGTTATTATACAGTAAAATAACTTTAACAAAGGTAAACAAACAATAATCTCCAAACAAAGACCAACAACTTCATTATTTCACTAAAAAAGGTGAAAAATAAACTGTTCACACACAACTAAAGGGCGAAAATTGATACTTCATGACTTTTGGAAGATGACAATCACTATAGTGCTTTGTAAAATGAAAACATCACAGTGTAATGTATTAAATTTGTAGTGTCACTCCCAGCAATCCTAGCACTCTTTACTTAGATCACACCGTCACTGATAGCAAGGCTGTAGCACTAAAAGGGTAAGTACACCTACACAAATTTGTTAGTTGTAAATTTTAATATCTTTATTGTTGATATATTTCTGCTAATTTGTACTGAAAATAAAACAGGGTGTCTTTTTTTAATGGACCACCGTTGTGATCTTGGATATCTTATCTTGTTTTTCACTTTTAACATTTAAAATACATATCGGGATAAACTAATGAATGAACAGGTTAATTTTGATTCTGAAATAGTTTTTAATAATGCATTTTCAGTGATTAAAAGAACAGAAGTAACAGCCAATATAAATTAGCCAATAAAATCAGAGCATCCGCCATTTTGACATTCCAGCCAATAGGGTCATTTATTTATTTATTTATCTTTCCAACGGCAAAGCCACAGTGTTATTCCTTTACAATTTAGATAATAATTCTAAAACATGCTAGAGAGAATGCTAACTAGAGCTAGATACAATAAATATTCAAGTTTCAAATAAATAACATTAATAAATATATGAGCAAAACAAACAGACTTGTATAAGTATGAATTTATAGGGTCATGTGGTCATAGGCCTATAAATTGAGTTGTTGAACACCACTTTCCTTTTATTGTGAATCTCTGGCCTGAGGAAGGTGAGTGTGGTTTTCTGAAATAGATCACCATAATATTTGCGCATTTTTTAATTGTATTGTAATATATTTGTGCATTTTGTGCTTATATTGTAATAAATTTGTGTTCAGTGACGTTCAATTGTACTTTATATATTATTTGGATTATATTGATGAAATGGATTATCAATATACGATATGTGATTTATTTTAGAATGTATTGTAAATTTTAGTATTGTTATATTTCTCCTATAGTCAAATTAAAATATGCAATGTATAGGGAGGAGTGTGAGACTGCCTACAAACATGTGATAGTCAAGGTCACGGGTCGGCAAGGACGTACAGTTCTTGCCGATCAGCTGCAGTTCTGTATTGATTCTGTTCAAATTGAGTTCATTCCAGTCGAAGGTATGCTCAAAACGATATTTATTAGTTAATAGTATTTCTTCTTTCTTATTCTTGAAAAGCCAAAAAGTTGAATTTATTTAGTTTTATTCTTTATTTGTAGATAAAATTGAACTCTACGAGATAATTTTTTTTCGTAAAGCAGAATCCAAAAAACATGTACCATGATCAACATCAACACACCTACTTGACTAGGAACAGAGCAGATTTCCAATATCCAATTCACAGACTTAAGTTGATAAAAAGACTGCACCACTACACAGGGAAAAAGCTTTTTAATAATTTACCTCCCCATATTAAAAATATAGAAAGTCATGGTTTATTTAAAGATAAATTAAAACCCTTTTGTGTGACAAAGCTTACTACTCAGTAAATGAGTTCTTGAATGAGTAGGCTATTTTAGTTTTAATATATTAGACAAATTTGTATGTATCTATTTATTTGCATATATCTTGTCGTAATATTAAATAATTAGTCTTTAAGTTAGTTTAATTTATTCTAACAATGTCACCTGTTTTCATAGCATTGTTATTTTACATGTAAAATGTAATTGTGACAATAAAGAAATTTGAATAAGATTTAAAAAAATTAAACTATGAGCAAAGTTTTATTGTAAATGTTATAATATTCCATATACTGTTTCCCTTTTGGAAAAGATACGAGTACAGCAGAAAGTAAACGGCACAAACAACTTGCAACTAGTATATTTCATTTAGTTCATTATTAACATTAATTTGTGGTAAAGCATTCTAAACCAATTTAAATGTTTAAAAAAACATGTGATTGAGGCCACATATTAACTTTAAACCCTTTCTGATTGAAAGCAACTTTATAATTGTCATGATGATATTGATAAGTCAATTTCTGAATGCAATGTTGATTCTGTGATCTGTTGTCAACTATCAGAACTATGCCGATAGTTTATAGTTCCCAAGAAGAGGGAAGTGTACTGCAAATAACACATTGTTTTAATAGTAATTACAGCTAATCAGGAGTTTGCCCACACTCATAATGGAAGCTTCATGTGCTGATAGTGCTGATTTTGACTATCGTTTATCAAAATAGTTTAATACATTCATTGCTGGAAAAATTAGGTATTAATTTGTGATTTTTGTGAAACGCAACCAATAGGTGTGATTATATATCAGGTATGCATCAAATTATGTTGAAAAGATTAAAAAAAGTGTTTATTATGTCTTCATAGTTGCCATCTCGAATCAGTGTCCTAATGAAGAAGTAGCATAAAAAACTAATGAAAACTATGAAGTTTTGTCACTATAAACTAAATAATTTCAGTTAGTTTTAATTTATAAAATCCAAAAACGACGTACTCACTTATCACGAAATCTATGGAACCACTAAATAGATTTTGATAAAATTTGTTGGGAAGTTAGCTCTTGTGTCATAGATTATTAGATACTCAATAAGAAATTATTCCTGAAGATTTTATGCCTAAGAAGTAGAAACAGCTTGTAAACGTTTCCTTTTTTCCACAAGAATAACATTGGCAATTTAATTTAGTAATTTATTTAAAACAGATTATACAAAAAACATAAGCATGACTTGAGAGTGATATTATTAAGTACGTATAATAATTCAATAAGAAATAAATCATACCATATTTTTCTCGCCTATCGTTCAAAGACACAAAAACAAAATCTTGAACTAAAGGTTAATTTTATAAAGGTTTGTTATCTTTCTGATTCATAATTTCTTGTGGTATGCCGATTTCACCCAATATTTAGACACAAAGTGTGACAAATGGACATGTACAGAATGGGAAGGTCAACTTTCACTTTCCAATATTTGTTCGTTCATGAATGTGCTTATTTCATTAGTGTCCTCTCATTGCTTGACCAGCTTGCTTTATATATGCATGTTTCACTGTTTAACCACGTTCACCTATTGTTTGTATATAACATATCTACACTAATGAGTGTAGATATGTTATATATTTCTTAAGTGTTGTTTCTTAGGTAATTTGTTGGATCTTGTTAATGTTTTTAGTTTAAAGCAAAAATAATATTTCATTTTCAGGCTTATAGATATATAAAAAATATATCCTTATTTGATTAGTTTCATTATCAACCTGATGTTTTGTTGATAACCATATTTTCAACTCAAAAGATGAAGCACAAGGCCCTACATAAAATCAGACCTGAGATTAAGCAGTCAATTTTTATGTTTAACATGTATATTTACCACCCATGTATAAATAATTGCAGAAACTTTGATTTAAAAAAGACTTAAGCCGATAGTGCACTAATTGCCCTCCCACCTAACTAGAAAATTGGTTTTGCTTTATTTTGGGATCTATTTAATTTAATTTATAATTCCTGAAAAACCCGTGCAATGTGTCCAGTTGCTTAATCTCCTTCTTTTTGCCAATTGATTTGGAATGATGTTTGTATATAATATAATAATCAAGTTTTTTTAAATTTCCAAATCGTTTTCTGACTCCATTTTTCTGGTTCAACCCCTTTAGTTATCATATTATATTAAGTCACTTCCAAAAGTACTTTACACGCCCAACCCTTCTCCTGTGTACATCACATGATTTATTTGTATTTTACAAAGAGTTTGCTTTGCATTGTTGCTTGATTGTTTTCTACTATATGTGTGTTTGCTCTGTAGTAATTGTATTGATATGACAGGGGATTGGCTGGTGTTGGAGTCATTGGTACAGACTGAAGAGGTAGCAGATACTGTGCTGCAGATAGACAGGGTGTCTCCTGTAAGGGCCCGTCAATGTGAAGGCAAGGTGACACACTGGAATTCTCAAATCCTACAGGGTATTGTGAATAATGAGATTCTCGTCTCCAAGGACTGCTGTGAACCTGGATATCACCCTAAAGAAGGCGATCAGGTTTGTTTTGCTATTTTGTATTATTCATTATTATTATAATAATCATTCATTATAATACTTATCACAACTACTACATTAAATGATTATTATCAATTAATAATAATCATTCATTATTATTAATCTTATTTAGTACGAGGGGTATCCAAAAAGTAAGTTTCCCTGTCCTGTAAAAAGACCCGTGCGTAACACAGCGTGCAGCTGTGGGCGGGGATATTTAGCGCGGTTCGGTTGGCAACAGGTGCGCCGGTCACTGGCGCATTGTCACGCTGCTCAGTCAGGTGCTGCCCAAACATTATGGAGACTCCACTGCGTTCTGCCGCCAGTTGCGAAGTCCGTAGTGTTATTCGTTTCTTGACCGCCAAAAACGTAACTGCCGTTGAAATTCATCGTCAGTTGTGTCAAGTGTATGGTGAACATGTTATGTCCGTTAAGATGGTCCGTCGTTGGCGTGCAATGTTTTTGGAAGGAAGAGAAAATGTTCATGACGATGAGCGTAATGGCCGACCGGCCAGTTCTCGGCAACCAGACGTCATTAATGCTGTACGAGCAGTTATTGACAATGATAAGCGAGTGACTCTCGATGAAATTATGGGTAAACTGCCGTCAAGTTTTGAAGTTAGCCGGTCATCTGTGCACAATATCATGACAGAAGATCTTCAGCTTGCAAAAGTGTGTGCAAGATGGGTGCCTCGCTTATTGAGCGATGCCCATAAACAACAACGAATGGCTGCTGCCCAGTCTTTCTTGCGATTGTTTGACGATGAAGATGAAAACCTTTTCAGTAGAATAGTCACTGGTGATGAAACATGGATTCACCACTCAACTCCAGAAACCAAACGCCAGAGTATGGTGTGGCAAAAAAAAGGAGAGGCAGCTCCTCAAAAAGCCAAAGTTTTTGAGTCAGCAGGAAAGGTAATGGCTACAGTTTTTTGGGACTGCCGTGGAGTGTTATTGATTGACTATCTTCCTCGTGGCGAAACCATAAATGCAGAAAGGTATTGTGAAGTTCTCACCAGACTTCGGCGGGCAATACAGAATAAACGGCGCGGACTTTTGTCGCGCACGGTTCTGCTTATTCACGATAACGCCCGACCATACGCTGCTCGTGCAACAATGGAACTTTTGAGGAAATTTAAGTGGGATGTTTTTGGTCATCCTCCATACTCACCAGATCTTGCACCTAGCGATTTTCATCTGTTTCCGGAGCTCAAAAGACACCTTGGCGGTCGGCGATTTGCCAACAGCGATGACCTTCAAAATGAGGTGGATACTTGGCTTAAAAATTTGGCGGGTGAATTTTGTGATGCTGGAATAAAAAAACTACTTCCTAGATACCAAGAGTGTTTAGAAAGGGATGGTAACTATGTAGAAAAATAAGGTATGATGTAAAAAGTTGAATAAATGTGTTTCAGTTATTTTTTGAGTCTTTTTAACTTTTTCATAATTAATGGAAACTTACTTTTTGGATACCCCTCGTATTAAGATGCCAATGGTCAAGATATGGGCGAATGAGTGTGATTAGTGTAGTTGAACGAGTGTATTCATTGTTACTAACCAAGGTCGACCGTTCCTCAGAAAGAGCTATTTATTAATAGCCCAATAGCCAGGGCAACTAAGAGACGTACAGCTTTACGAGGAATTCGAACCACATAGTGATGGTCTGATTTTCAGATAACTGACAAGCCTGACACTCAGTTCTCTTCCTTACACAACATCTGAACATTGACTACCATCCAACCTCAGACTTCTCAGTATTGTCCACGTTGATGGCAGTCATTTAGTGAACGCTGTGTCGGTATTAAGAGAAACAAGCATAGAACTAATGATCTACAATCTCCTCAATATTTTGTCCACAAGTAGCTGAGTTACAGCACTGAGATACCAGTGCCGACTTATTGTACACCTTAGGGACAGGGAAAGGGCGGGAAAAGCTATTATCAACAATCAAGACACTCTGTGAAGTTATTGTGTTGTAATTATGTGTTTTGTGTAGCTTCACTTTTAGGGGAGGGTGAATCTTCAGTGAACTGCCAGGCATTAGACTTGTATTATTCAAAATGCCTCATAATTAAATTATTATTTTAATGGATTATTTGATTAATTTTATTAATCAAGTTATACTTCCAATACAAACTTTTAAAATCATAGATGAAAAATTATTAAGCGAATTTCTACTCAGTTCCATGCTAAAACAAATTTTTCGTAGTGTGTGAACTGTCCGCTTTAAAGCGCGTCGAGCAATTGTAAATTGGATAGTATTGCTAGATTGAACTTAGTAAACACACACACGTCTCATTCAGTTTACCTAGTCAAAAGAGGGGGAGGCAGTTCAGTGCGGCAACATAGCATCCTAAAATCACGGTCTTGCAGTGTGTGTTGCCTACATACTCCTTGTATGCTTTTCCCTTATACTGTGAGCTATCAGGGTAGAGTTAGTTATCTGTTAGTTTTTCATGTAAGTTGTCTTATCTATTCAGGTATATGTAATGAGTTTCTTTCCCCATTTGAATAATAATTTAGTTTTACAACATTTGATCAACAGCAGTTTAAAAATATATCATGGATGGTTAGTCAACCTTTGTGCTATTTTATTTTTCCATGTGTGATACGATCATGAAAAATATGTTAATGAAATTTATTCTAATAATTTACCTTGCTCTATAAGACATTACCACTTTCGCTGCGGCCGTGCCTGATCGGGAATCATTGTCCTTTGTTGGCTTATTCATTCAGTATTGAGGTAGCATCTGTGAAGGAATGTTGTTTTTGTACTTAGCATGTCTAGTTATGTATGACCTAATAACTTTTTATTTGTTTTGGTTTCAATTTTTTATATGTAAGTGTAAACAGTAATAGTGTAAACAATTTTTAGCACCTGAGGTAAGATTACCAACTATAGGAGCTGCAGCGAAAGTGTTAATTTATTGTTGCTAGTATAATAAACTTTTGAAAAGTTATTAATTTTCCTTTGCATTTTGTAATGGTTGTGATGCAGGTGCGGTTGAGCTGTATAGAGAGTGAACAGGGCCAGTTGATGTGGAGGGCAGTTCACACAATTCCAATCGTCACCAGTTCCCTCTCCAAGATTCTTCATGACCCTAAGGGACTGGCCACTTTATTGGGGAACAAGTTCGGCATTGTGCTGTCAGAAGACACCAACTGTGGGTCACTCAACATAGGTCAACAAACCACCATCACAGTTAGTGTTCACCTATATTTGTACATTTCAATAATTTTGGGATGTTTTTGGCTTCAAAAATTATATTTTTTTTAGTAATAAAGGAGGGACCAATCTCCTTTTTAACCTTACTCTGTCCATTCCCCACAGACTCTTGATATGTGCAGGGATCTTATTCAAATAAAGTATGGGGGAGAACTAGTTAAGTACAAGGTAAACTTACTGATAAAAACGTCAAGTCTAGAATAAAAGTTGTTAATAAATCATATTGAAATTTTGATTGAACAGAACAAAGTTTTGTTCCATTAGGAATTTGACACTAGAAGATTAGTATTAAGGTAAACACAAGACATACTTTATCATGGGAAAAGTAAAGGATTTGAAGTGTGTCAAAATGTTTAATCATATTCATAATTATTCATGCGATTTACCTATTTTACTCTCAAACTCATGGCACTACTCACTGACTCACTCGTCAAAATGTTTAATCATATTCATAATTATTCATGCGATTTACCTATTTTGCTCTCAAACTCATGGCACTACTCACTGACTCACTCGTCAAAATGTTTAATCATATTCATAATTATTCATGTGATTTACCTGTTTTGCTCTCAAACTCATGGCACTACTCACTGACTCATTCGTCAATATTTTGAGGCATTTTACAAAAATCTAAATTTATCATATTTATACTTAAATTAAAACTCTTGATCTGAAATCTAAAAAAAATATGTCTTACTCATGACTTAGATTAGCCTACTCATAAACAAAATATCAGTAAAAAGCTAAAGGAAAAAACAGTGTAACTTGTATGATGGTATATCATTTATTACTGTCTATATGCTGATAAAAAAACAAGCATAAACCATCATTGTGAAGGAAATAGTTCGTGACATTTGAACAATGGTAAAAATAAACTTACATTCACTTAGCAATCCTCCCTCAAACTGCTTTCTCTAAATCGGACCTACTTCTCAAAAGAATATGCTGACCAGATATTAGGGGTGTCTGAGTAGCAATTTTAGGAGTCGAGTTTTTAAATATAGTTACGAGTTAGAGTTTTTTTCAAGTTGAGTATTTAATCCTTGGATTCTTACAAATGAAAACACAATAATATGTTCTTTTCAGCTAACCTCAATTTCACCATTGACTACAATGTTTTGTTTCCACTAACAGAAACAAAATAATTAATGTCAATACAATACTAACTAATGATAACAACTGCTGTGCAGTTTACAGTTAAATTATCGATAACAGAACAAACTTTGAGTGGTAACTCTGTAATGGGCAAGCAAAGCCGCAACGACCATAACTCATTATGGTTACGTAACATAAGTCAGTTTACATTTAAATTATCAATAACAAAGCGAAATTTGAGCGATAACTCTGTATTGGGCAAGCAAAGCCCAATGTCCGTAACACATTATCGACATCGTAACGTAACATAAGGCATAACCTCAACTACATAGTAAACTTACTTGACCTCTGCTTCAACTTCATAACCTTTGGTAATTTGGAACGTTATCTAGACTAGCCGTAACGAGGCTTCGAGCCGTTAAGTAACGTCAGACCATAACAGAAACAGAATAACTGTCTGGAACGTCAATGGGTTGAGAGTAACAGGTTACGAAAATAACAGATTATTTTAACTTGTTATCAGAACATAATAGAATTACGTAACAGGTTATCGAAAAAGTAACTGTAATTCTCATCTCTAGTGTAAACGTCAACAAAAACTCAAAACAAAATGGATAACGTGCCTTCCCAGCAGATAAGGAAATATTGTAAATTTATAGTGTTGTTTGTATAGTGTTATATTGATTGCATAATACTATATTGACTGTTGTCATGCTATGTACAATTGTTAATCGACAATATTTTGATTTGATACAAATCGAATCCAAGGCTGCAGATGTACTTGGCAGATGCAATTACTGGAAGTATAAATGGGGATTGATAGTAGATCAGTTATATGATTGCGGGAAGTCTATCCAAGCAATGGATCACATAGTTACAGAGTGCCCCCTGCACTCTTTTACGGAGGGATTGGTCAGCATACATAGAATCAGTGAGGCAGGTGTTAGATGGCTCATTGGATTGGACTTAGCTTTGTGACAGGAGATCACTTTACATTTTATAATCAATGAATATATATAATCCTTACTTTTGGATATTTATCCAAATATACATTGCAGCTTTATAATTAACAAATAGTAGCTGACAACAAACCATACGATATATATATATCTCCAAGGCTAGCAGAACATTTTATATTGGGACTCGTTGAGTCGGCGATGTACTGGTAGTAGCTACATTAATCGTTATTTTATTAGTCATGGTGCCGGAACGAAACTGTTCCGGGCATTCTATCTCAAATTATTATAGCTTTTTAATTTCAATAGTTTACGTTCTATGCGTAGTTTATGTTACAGACTGAACGCGATTTATTTAAATCTGTCTGAAATTGTCAGTAGTTATGTAACGAAGTTTTGAAACGGTTCAATAACTGATTCTTTGTGATCAGTTATGGCGTTTTGTATGAATAACTACTAACTAGTGACGGCTATTTAGAACATCTTATTTGGTCGTGCCTTCTTTAAATCTTGAGTCGAGTTCAAGTTTTTTTTAAAGCTCGAAAAAAACGAATTTCTAGCTACTCGCACACCCCTACCGGATATCTGACTGCAGGTTTTCTTTACGGATGCTTTGTGAGGAAAACGGACGCCCGAGCTACCATCGGGCGAAAGATATTGTTACAAGAGAGGCCATGAGTTAATTAATAGATTAATTTCTCCGCCGAATCCCTCACAACTAAGAAGCGTGTGGGTTTTAATTTCATCGATTTGACCCCATGAGTGCTATTCGACGATTCCCCTACAAATCACAGCCAGCTTTGTTGACTCTAAATTAAATATTAAAAAGATTGAAATGATTAGAAATAGGCTGGACTGCTGCGATCCCCTCATGCCCTCAAATAATTAAATACTACATCATACATTAGTATAACTGAAACTACATAGTAATTCCACTCCCCCCTTCTAAAAAATTAGCCTAACTGAAACATTTTTCATGTACGCATTAATTAAATTAAAAAATAAGTCTTAACCACTGATTTTTTTTATTTAGTGTATATTTTTTATTATTTTTAAGTAGCTCCGTCAATACTACTTTATTGGTTCTCTCTGGTATTTTTACAGTAAAACAAACGGCTGTGTGATTGTGGGTGAAGAAGTATTGTTATTATGAGAGGCTGTGAGTTAATTAACAGATTAAATTCGCCTCCATATCCCGCACAACTAAGAAGCACGTGGGTTTTAATGTTGTTATTTGGCCGTGTGAGTGCTATTTGCTGATTCCCCTACAAATCACAGCCAGCTTTGTTGATTCTAAATTAAATATTAAAAAGATTGAAATTACAGGAATTAGGCTGGACTGGCTGCGATCCCCTTGTGCCCCTATAGGATTAGATATTACATCTGGTGTTAAATGAAAACTGAAGCTACATCATGATTTCACTCCCCACCCTTCTAAATAGATTAGCCAAACATAATTTAGATTCGAAATTGATTGATTAAAAACTAGAACTTATCCACTGTAGACTCCAGCGGTGACGTCGACAGTGAGCACGCAAGATGTCTTCCCCTGCACAGTTCCAAGCGAATCTCCGGCTCTCCCGCGTTACCGATCCCTTTCCTAGGTTTCGCGCGTGCGATACGTTGTCGACTGTCCGTCTATTGTTGCTGTGGATTGCGTGCCACTTAAACAAGGATAGAAAGTCAAATGTTATAACTCAAACCAAATGTAGCCAAATTTTCCTACGTTGTCTGGTTGAAATATCATAAGTGAAAAAAAGTAGCCCATAATGCAAATACCATACATTTAAGTTATTTTTTATGCAATTTCAAACATCAAAGCAAATACCACAGTATTTTTTAGCTAAGCAATTAAATTACCTAATTTAAAATATTTGTGTAAGTTTTATCAAAAAAGTTTGGATTTTCAAACATTTCAGGTTGAACATTTTAAATGCCCACAATTTAAAAAGGAAATAAGCTATGGCTTGAAATTTGTTCACAATAGATAATCTATGAGACAAAATGTTTACCTGGTTGGATTTGGTGAAGTAATTCAAAAGATATACATTTTCTATTGTAAAAATCACATATTAATAGACATATGTAAAATGGAAAGAGACAGCTCTAATTATATTATTTGTTACGTTTCTTTTGATCCATTTTGTTTTTTAGGAACAAAATTAAACAAACAGTAGCATGCATTTCGAAACACCCTGTATATGTAAACTCTACCATTGTTTGGTGTTTTGGTTTCAGATAGACATGAAAAATGAGAGTGACACGCTACATACATTGACGTCAGTGGACATTCTCAATGACGGGTCTCAGGTACTGCTGATGGAGCCTGTACTTGGAGGTCCCCTTACAGTTCTTCCAAAGGAAACTCAAAGATTTGTTTTCAAGGTATCAGCAAGGTTGGTATAGCGTAATATTTTATTTAAATAATTATAATTTTAAATATTTCTAATTTAGGGCCTACCTGTAAAAACATATCTATTAAAAATCTGGAATCTCAATTAAGTTAAACAAATATTTGATTATTGAAACGTTCACTTTGTTTGGCACAACAGCTCTCATTCGAAACTTGCATTTACTTCTTTGTGCGTCACATTGCATAAGTTAGTATAGTTTATTTATTACTTGCCATACATTTGTCATATTTATCATTTAGGATGTGGTGTTCCAATGCCTTTTTTAAGATGAAACCTTTAAATAAAAACAAGCAAAGACCTCTGTGTTCAAAAATACTTATGTATTTCCCGTGTTAGGACTTACCTAGATGTACTTTTTGGCAGCAAATCAGAAGAGAATGGGGTTTGGCGGTCATGTGTTTTCTAGTTATATTAAGTGTACACATGTTTTTTGGTATTTAAAACAAGTACTTGAAGCTATTATTGTTTGTGCTGCAGTAAATTCAGTGATCATAAGCGGTTTAGTAATCAGTATTTATTTTAAGGTTGCTATAAGTGTATTTAATTTTTATAAGCTACAAATATGCCAATGTTGCCTAGGATAAGAAAAATAAGTTGCCAATAAAATAAATTGTAAAAACTTGTAAGACAAAATAAAATAAATACAATAATTTCATGGTTTATCTCATATCTTAATCCAAATTGTGAAAAATGTAACAATAGTGTGTGGTAGTTCTGATGAACTCTTTGAACAATATTATTTTTATAGTGGGTGAATCTGAACAAGCAGATTGAAAAGATTCTTATGGGTAGAGGGGGGCCCAGTCACCTATCGTATATAATCAAACACGTTGATTCATCCATTTGTTTTAACAAATTCTTTCAGTTCATCTAGTTTTGTATAAACATCGCACCTGATACTCATAATATTTTGTGTCGATTAATTTTTTTATACAGTGAAAGTGTAATTTTTTTTATAGTGAAGAGTTTCACCTTACTGCATTTAAAATTGAGTACAACATTACTTGAGTACAAACAACATCAGACTAAATTAAAATCAGAATTTCTTACACATAAAGTAGCTGATTATTCTAGATAACATTCAACCTGCAAAGTACTTGAAACCATTCTAGCACTAGTAGTTCTTGTCTTTATAATTTGAAGTCCACGCTTTGCGTGCTTTGCTTATCACGCTGATAATTTTTGTAAGTATCAACTGACATTTTTTATATTAGAGAAGAAAAGTCTTGCTTAGAGATTTTAAAGGTATTGCCACACCTTCTGAAAGCAACTATCTTAAATAACTAGTAGTGTAAAAATGCTCTGCTGAAATATGTACGGTTAAAACCAAAAAAATGTTTCTCAAAAAATTAAAAATATTTGTTGTAGGTTTGTTGGTCGATCGACTGAGCTTGTGGTGTTCAAATTTGATGGATTCGATATTGGCCGTCAAATAGCTTTAGATGTGCAAAGTGCTGTAATTGCTTCAATGAATGATGTCCGACAGAAAGGAACACATCGTGGCAAGCAAGAACCCATCACGGCCCAGTGAGTTGCTTGGTAATATTAACCGACCTTAGTTGTAAAAATGGTGGAAATAATAAATTATTACGGTAATTTTATTCTAGTCTAGAGAGGGAAATTTAATTTTGTTCATGATGTTTCAAGACAACATATTTTGAAGGCAAATGTTTGGGCTTCCTTAGCCAAAGCCATATTAGCTAAGTTTCCAGCCCTCATTTAAGTGTATTTGAGAATAAAATATAATGAAGTCTTGCAATATTCTTTACAGATTTTTATTTTATGAACAGCTTATAGTCTTATTGACTTGCTTTGTTTCTGTTACCACCATTAGTTTTTTGCTTTGTTTCTGTTACCACTATTAGTTTTTTACTTGCTGCAGAATGTGAATATAACAATTCTTACATTTTATCAAGAGAATGATGTCGGGATAGAGAAAATGATGTCTGGAAAGGTATTACACCATTTTAGTGCCAAACCGTGATGTAATTTCTGGGGCATCTGTAGATGTCTTCCACCATTGAAGCCACAATGTTGATGACCCAACTTACCTCCCTGACACGTACGGTGCTTATTTTATACACATTTACAGGCAACTCACAAAAAGTATGTTTAATTAAAAAATTAATTCCACCTATCCTAGGCTTAGCAGATTATGGTGGTGCCAAGCCTAGGCAGCCATGTTGAATTTATATCAGCATCGTCGTCAGAAATATCATCTGACTCGTTCGGATTGTCTTTCAATAAAATAATCTTCCATTGAAAAAAAAAAAAACACGCATATCCAAAATAAACGTGATGTAACAATTAAGTTAGCACAAACACTAAACACGAAAAAAATAGCTGATTCCTGAGAAAAGACTTGCATGATGAGCAAACTGAATTTGAATGTGAAGCAGTCTCCCTTGTTTAGGTTGAGACCACACAGTGTTGATTTATAAGTTTTCAATCTGAAAAGTCTTTTAATCTTAACTTTTTTTATTTCAAGTAACATTTACTTTTAAAGTAAGACATTATATACATTCATTTGTCAACATAAGTAATACAAATCTTATATTGCAGAAGACTTCTGGCAACCAAAAATGGCTTTGTTGTACCCGGAGTCCGCCCCATCAAGCCTGCATCATTTGTGCCTGTTCATCTTGGAATGTTCAAAGTACCAGATAAGCTGATCAGTATTGTGCTTGGCTCTGGGACCACGAGAAGGTAAGTTAATGAAAGATCAATCATGGAATGAAGTACATCAAACTTGCAGGTAACTGAGTTCAATAAGGATCAACCCACAACTTCAGACAGCAAAATTTGTATAATACAGTGGTTATAATGAGATTGAATTGTTTAAACTCACTGTGGAGTCGCCTCCGGTAGAGTTAAGCAAAATTTGTATAATACAGTGGTTATTATGAGATTGAATCGTTTAAACTCACTGTGGAGTCGCCTCCGGTAGAGTTAAGCAAAATTTGTATAATACAGTGGTTATTATGAGATTGAATCGTTTAAACTCACTGTGGAGTCGCCTCCGGTAGAGTTAAGCAAAATTTGTATAATACAGTGGTTATTATGAGATTGAATCGTTTAAACTCACTGTGGAGTCGCCTCCGGTAGAGTTAAGCAAAATTTGTATAATACAGTGGTTATTATGAGATTGAATCGTTTAAACTCACTGTGGAGTCGCCTCCGGTAGAGTTAAGCAAAATTTGTATAATACAGTGGTTATTATGAGATTGAATCGTTTAAACTCACTGTGGAGTCGCCAACGGTAGAGTTAAGCAAAATTTGTATAATACAGTGGTTATTATGAGATTGAATCGTTTAAACTCACTGTGGAGTCGCCTCCGGTAGAGTTAAGCAAAATTTGTATAATACAGTGGTTATTATGAGATTGAATCGTTTAAACTCACTGTGGAGTCGCCTCCGGTAGAGTTAAGCAAAATTTGTATAATACAGTGGTTATTATGAGATTGAATCGTTTAAACTCACTGTGGAGTCGCCTCCGGTAGAGTTAAGCAAAATTTGTATAATACAGTGGTTATTATGAGATTGAATCGTTTAAACTCACTGTGGAGTCACCTCCGGTAGAGTTAGTTAAGCAAAATTTGTATAATACAGTGGTTATTATGAGATTGAATCGTTTAAACTCACTGTGGAGTCGCCTCCGGTAGAGTTAAGCAAAATTTGTATAATACAGTGGTTATTATGAGATTGAATCGTTTAAACTCACTGTGGAGTCGCCTCCGGTAGAGTTAAGCAAAATTTGTATAATACAGTGGTTATTATGAGATTGAATCGTTTAAACTCACTGTGGAGTCGCCTCCGGTAGAGTTAAGCAAAATTTGTATAATACAGTGGTTATTATGAGATTGAATCGTTTAAACTCACTGTGGAGTCGCCTCCAGTAGAATTAAAATGGCTATTCGAGTGCTTCTTTCTCCAGTACTATTTCTATTGAACGTCTTGCATGGATTTATAAAGAGGATAATTAAGTATTAAATAAAAAAAGCGTATTTTTATACCAGTATAAATACAATTAACAATTAAAAAACAAAACCTTTAATAAATTTTCAGTCATTATTTGTGGCTAATCTGCTGGATCTTTCAACAATTTCTTATTCAAAAACTAGATTCAAAGAACTACATTTCAATAGTTTTTACTGAAAAAAAGACTTGACTGTTTTGTAATTATTTCCTCCCCCCCCCCTGTTTTTTCTTGCAGCAATACCAAGCCAATGCTTAAATGAAAGATTTCTCACTCTGTACAGTAAATTACTGTGTTATAAAGCCGATTGTTCATTTGCTTTCTACACACCACGATATGAAATCTTTAAATACAGATCAATCAAAATCAACCTCACTTTCATTGTGTGCGATAAATTGTTATCAACAACTATTGAGGTTTGAAAAATTGACGTGAAACAAAATTAATTTTAAAGCGTTTTTACTGGATCATTAGTATGAATGGCCGTTATATTGTAAATGTATAAAGAGCATTTGTCACAGATTTAGCATTTGTTTCATTTTGAACAATAAATTAAGGGTTTAAGGGGCTATTATAAATTATGATAAGCTGAAAGGAACTTAGTGCTATTGCAAAGATTGTAAGGATAAAAGAGTTTTCTTGTTGGCTTATTTACATTCAAAGATAAGGCCAGTTTAATAGTCTTATTACATAGACCTCTGGTAGCAAATGTTGGAATGAATGTTTTTGTGTTTGTATCTTATATCTGCTGGTAATTTTTAATGATTTACTATTCTAGCTACTTAATTAAACCTTTGTCTAAATCCAGAGCTGGTTCCTGTAGATTTTGTACCAATAATTGAGAAACAATAAAGCTACAAAGTATGTTTTTAATGACTCATCTACTTGTGGGGATAACGGGGTGGCTAGTGCATTATCGGGGGAATAGTATTGTTAAATCAGAGGCCGTGTGGTAATTTAGAAGATTAATTCGCCGCCGTTTCCCGCACAACTTAATAGCGCAAAGGTTTAAAGTCAACGAGTTGGCCGCGTGAGTGCTATTCGTCGGGTCCCCTATAAATCACAGCTAGCTTTGATTAGCTCTAAATTAATTAATTGAAAAAAGGTTAATATATAAAGAATTAGTGCAAAAAACTTGGCTGGCTGCGTTTCCTCGTGCCTTCAAACTATCCAATTTTTCATCAAAAGGTTTAACAAACTGACAACTACCAAGTGGTTCCACTCCCCCTCCTGATAATTTAGCCTAACTCAAACATCTTAAATGATCGCTAATAAATTAAACTAATATGCTACTCATCCTGTCGAGGTCTGCAAGGGTATCGGCGACACATCCAGGGTCTCTGGCAAAGCGTCGGTGCACAACTACACTATCTCTCTCGTCAACTTTCCTCCCCTAAGTCTCGTGCATGGGCGAGCGATAGTTTTAGTTCTTGCCACGTGCGCTATCCACCACATGTGCACCAACAAACGTTTCAGCTGTCAAAGTTTATAGGTTTTTACTGAATAGTACTTAATGACCCCCTATTGGAGGATATATAGTTATTCATAAAACTGATCGGAAATAACTGAAACAGAGAAAAACCACCTTATTCCATTAAACACCAATTCACTGATCATTTGTCTATACCTGTATAAATGTGTGTATAACAAATCTTAAATATTTTCTTATTTTAGCTAACTTCTTTGATGTCAAATGTCATACCTAATAAACTTCTTGTAACAGAACAAAAATAGTTTAGCTTAAGTATGAGTGAAAATTCTTGACTGTTGTTTTCTTATTTAGGAGAGAGGAAGTAATTACAGAACTAATTGATTCCTACCGTTACCTTGGGGAGCATTGTAACACACAAAATTACGTGATGCGATGGGACATATTGATCCACCTGGAGGAGTTGGAACATGTAGTGAACATTGCACGCTACAACACGCAAGCAGCTTTACACCGTGTGGATGACTATCTCAGTCTAGATATACCAGGACTCTCTGAGAGGCGGCCCTCGCTTCTTGTAGGCGACCGAATTGTGGCACAAGAGGCATGGGCGAGTGACAACTCTTGGGCTACTGGTAAGACTTACTATATCGTGTAGTTAAGTTTATGGGTGAAAATCAAATTGAGAGAAAATACCAAATAAATAGTTATAAAAAAAATGTTGTGTTCTTAATTATTACAACCCTAGTAATCCCACCCCACCACTTTGTACTTTGACACTCAAGCTGTGGTAAAGCTTAAAAAAAAATTTAAACCATCTTTTTATCAGTTTTAGTGCTCATGATACCAAGAAAATGTCCCGTCGCTCACGCTGATAAAAAAATTAATAACAGAAGAAAAACGCATATTTAAATTATATGGGATGTCAAACACAACAACAATTACACCCATATACTAATTACATATAGATTTGAGTTTATTTTCAATTAATACTGTGATTTAAACAACATTTTAGTATACATTTTGTCATATCTAGCAAAAAACGAACTTGTATTATTCATGTAAACAACAAAATAATTCTTCTTAATAAAAAATGTTGATGCAGGATGAACATGAGAGTCCATAAGCTAAAATAAAATAAGTTGTTAGGCAAAATTGATATTTTTAATCAATGTACGGCTAAAAAACGGTGGCATGAGCGACGGGACACTGACGTGAGCGACGGGACAATCACGCGAACGACGGGACACTGCCGCGAGCGACGGGACATTGATGCGATAATGGCTTGTCTTCCAGTGCTTCTTTTTGTTTTTTCCGTAGAGCCCGTTTTCTGTCCCTCCAAACTTTTCTTGCTGCATTTTTTTCTCTCATTCATGTCCTTGACATTTTGTCTTTTTACTTGAGCCCGTTTTCTGTCTTGCTCCCTTTTCTTTGCGAGCTGTTCTTCACTCGTTTTGGCTTTATAACACCTAGACCTTTCATTTGTCAATAACCTTGCCCTTTCATATTTCTGTGCCTTTTCTTTTTCGGATAATTTACGTTTAGGCATTTTTAATTATACAAGAACCTAAAAAAAAAAAAAATAATTAGGGATAAAGCAAAATTTAAGTGCACACGTACGTTACAAATCACAAGGGGAAAAATTGTCAAAATCACGAGTTTCAAAGAATTCTGTTAAAATAATCCTCCCTACAAAAAATTACTGCCCCCCACCCAAATAAAACTCATTTAATATGAAAATTATAGCAACAGAAATTCACATTTGAATTAATAAAGCTTGTTAGTTGGTGTTGTTATACTTGTTAATTTGATAAAATGGTATGAAAAAAAAACACCAAAATCCCATTAATATGTATTCATGTACATAATCAAATAATACAAGCCACTAATAAATTTTGTAAGCCGTGGGTACAGTAATATCAACAGTTTCGGGCAATACGGGCAATAATTGCCTTGATGGTATAACAAATCATAGTTGTAAAATTATCTATAAGTATAAATTTACTTGTAACAATTAATTTGCATTACTAATTCCAACAATAATAAACATTGTTAAGAATAAAGTTCGTAAGGTTTCCTAATCTTTTAATATTTCAAGGTTTTGAGTCTCGTCCCTCACGTTAGTCCCGTCGCCCACGTAGGTTGCGAGACGCGTGAGCGACGAGACATTCTACACTTTGTTGTCCCTCTAAAATGGCGGCGTAGACTGAACGAACTCAAACTCTCGTAGACCATTGCTGACATAGATCTACTCAACTTATAATTACTACTAATAATAAAACTTTGATTATTTTGGATTAAATAAGAGTGAGCGACGAGACATAGTATGCTTTACTTATTTTTTCAATGACGAAATTGTTCATATAAACAGGCAGTGAAACAACTAACTGACTTGCCAACACACCCGCTACGTTCTCTGGCTTAACACTTTTATCAATTAGCGAAGCGGCGCGATCGCAGCGCAAATGCCGAAATTGGCGGGAAATTAAAAATAATTTGCTAACTTGAAAACTTTTCTAGGGACACAAATATATCGTAATTTTTCATACTTTTTTGTAGAAAATAATTTGTTCTCTAATTAATATACAAAAAACTATATTAGTGATACTATATAATACTTGAAATATTTGTTTAAAAATAATTTTTTTACCAAAAGTACATTACTTTAAAACTAAGCAACTGTAACTAGGGACAGTGAGCGACGGGACAAATAAGGCACATTACAATAATTTAATACCATATATTAAACGTTTTTCTTTTATTTTTTATTGTATACATATACATACAGTCTTAAACTTAGGTTATAGACTATAATTAAAATAAAATTTTAATTTTAACTCCCTTCTATGGTGATGGGACTTAAATTCTTTCTCAATTTGATTTTCACCCTTATAGAGCATACGGCAGTTCATTCACAACCAATCAAGGTATTTAAAAATCGGAAAATTACTACTACACGTAGACACAGACATCTTAGCAGGTACTCAACAAGTTATCAATATATTATTTTAAAACTCCGTATTGCCTGACTAACTAAATCATACATTTGTTAAAGCATTTCCTTATGTTACAATCTACGAAGCATGTTATGAAAGTAAGTACCATTTTGGAATTCTGCAATTGTAGCAATGCAACTGGTGTCCGACGATGCACACTATGTACCACTATCTGTTAGCAAGCCATAGCTGCATAACGGATTCTTTGGATAGTGTTTAATATTGTTTATCAGTGTTCAAAATGCTCCTTCGATTGAAAAAGCTGCCAACTGTGAAGTATAGACTATGATAGATTTTCTTAAGGCGTAAAAGCAGCTGACATTCACCGTGAGATCTGTGAAGTGTATGGAGAAAACACAAAGAGTGATGGGATAATTCCTATCATTGGAAATGCACAAGAGCTTTTAAAGATGGCAAATCAAACACAAGAACTGATCTGTTCATTTAGCTGGGAACAAATTGATCATCCACCATT